>JARUPZ010000002.1:2858450-3203960 GCA_031213475.1 Nereocystis luetkeana | reverse complement strand
TACTTACTGTAGTGAGCGCTGACTGAGTAGGATGAACTATGAATTAGTATACGAGGTACTGGAGGTCACAAAGAAGGACCTCTTGGTTCGAAGGGATAACCTACTGAGTTGATACAGTAGCCTATTGTGCTTACAGTAGTCAGCGCTGACTGAGTAGGGATAGCCTATACACTTGCCTACTCGGTACTCGAACTCAGCATGAAGCCTTGGTTGGAAGGGATGTCCTACCTACTTTTCGTGCACACGTACGTACACGTGGTCGGTTCTTCGCTTCGGTCTCTTGTGTCCGGCGTACCTCGCTGTACGCTCGACGTTTTGACTCACCCTGGACCACTTCCCGCACGCTTAAGACAGAACAGACAGAACAGACAAAACCCGCGGCGTTTTTTTTTTGTGGTCGTTGTTGTAGATGACGTTGTAACCGTCCCGACCAGACGGGGGTACATAGGGTTTTGTAGGAAAAGTGTTTTTTTTTTGTGGTTTTAGAAAAGGGTTTTATGTCTTCCCTCCCTCTTTTGCGAATTAAATGAACTACAATCCCGACCCGAACCCAAACTACTAGAACCGGGGCCCCAATATCCCGAAAAAAAAGTGGTGTTTTGTTTGTTGCTTATCCCAGGCTGATCGCCTCATTGGGTAGGAAACAATTCGAACAATCCTTTCTTGAAAAGGAAGCCCAACTTTTTTTTTTGTTGCAGTCCACACTTATTCGAGGCATCAATGAATTTCCAAGTCTGAGGGAAAAGATAAATATGCATCTACGTACCAGGTATATACTATTACGGGGGGGCGTAGTTAATAGGACCTGTGGTAATACATAAAAACCTATATTTTTCCCTAGTTTTACTAATAATGTTTGGTCCTATGAACTATTGTCCCCCGTAATATGTATGTGTATGTATATTTATACGGGATACCAGGTATGTTATTACTATATATTATGTATTAAATATACATGTCTGGTATATATACCTCTCTACCTGTTACAGACAATGATAAATGCACTCCCTTTTAGGTTCATTCTTATCGGAGAACGTTTTTTCCATATTTTCCAAAGTTTGGAAATAATTGGAAATATGTATCAATATACGGAGGCGTTTTGTCACTATTCGTGAAATTCTCCAGACCAAAAATATCAAGTTCGTTAACATTCCAATATTTGAAAAAAAAAAAAAACAGGAAAATTTGGAAGATTGAAAAATTGCGCGAAAAAAGTGTCAAAAATTTGGAAAAAAAAAGCTCTCCGAGAAGAATGACCCTTAGTTCTTGTTACAGTACGACTGTACAAGTAGAGGTCGCTCTATAGTCCCGGCATCATACGCGCCAGCCGACATCGCCCGCTATAGCGGCAACCGGCGCTATTAATAGCACACTGCCACATCGGTTCATCCCATCTGTGCCCAGCGACTTCACAGGCACTCTAGCGGGCAACCTGCACTGCTACTGCAGCAGACTCCAAGGCGATGATTATATTGCTGCCCAAGATATAACATATATATACACATATGTATATTTACATGTATAATACCGTATATGCAAGGGCTCCACATGGGTGCCTGCCGGCACCCATGCTCCGGATAGGAAAATATACCCCAGTGCCAAGTCGTGTGATTCATTTTATGGAAGTTGACATAGATGTATCATTCGATCTTGTCACGAACGGGATCAGGGCAATGCCAGGTGGTGCAGGGAAAAGGCACTGCCGAGTGCCAGTTCTCAGTTTTCGTATCTGTCTCACTCGAATTATAGGCCAACATTTATAGCATTTGTTTGGGACGTTATCATTTCTGTCTTTTTCAGCCATGTACTCTGAAAGCCCGAAAATCACAATCGTCTACTGTTTATGGGCCAGGAGATCATCGATAATTTGGAGCTCAGTTGCTGCTGTCGGGGGCAGAAATCAGCTCAGTTCCGAGAGGTTTCACACAGGACTGAGATTGCTCCTAGTTTTGTTCACGATGACAGTATACTGCTGTAGTATTGCCGCCCTTCTGCTGCCCAGTTGCCAAGTACCCAATACCCACGCCTGTATCACCCCTTTCTACGGCGAGCTGTATACCTACTTCCAACGGCGCTTGTGCGGAGGGGATGACCTCTCCCGCACGCGAAAGCGATAGCAGCTGCAGCACAGCATAAAAAATAGCAGCAACAGCAGCAGCAGCAGCAGCAGGAGTAGTAGTAGCAGGCATCGCTGCTGCTGCTGCGGGCGGTTGCTGCAGCTGCTGTTGTGCAGACCCAGCCGCAACACCAGCAGCAGCACAACAACAACAGCAGCAGCAGCAGCAGCAGCAGTGGTATGCACGGCATCGCAGCAGGCAGCAACTTGCAGTATACGCGTTAATTCCTGCGAGAACAGGACGCGTACTGCACGCGCATTATCGCACTACATCCTGAGAACAGGCAGCAATCGAGATACTGCAAGTATGATGAGCAGTATCAAGCACCTGCCGGATAATCTGACACCTGACATCGATCGGCAATGCAGAACAACCGAGAAAATGAGATACGATCAAGTCTGTCACGTATACAGTATACCAGGGTATATATAAAGCTTTTATAGATATCGCACCCAAGAATACATGAGACTGTCAATACGTAGTACTCGCACACGAAAACGGGACTTGTCAGTTTGTACCAATAAAAATCCTCCAAACAAAGAATCAAATGAACCCTTCAATCGTTCAGATTCTGAATCCACGACTGACTGCAGCTCACGCGTGGTAGATCTCGCACACGAAAACGGGGCTGTCAGTTTGAACCAATAAGAAATCCCCCGATTAAATTATGAACCCTTCAATCGTTCAGATCCTGAGGACACGAGCCACCCGTGTACCTTTTAGAACAATAGTACGAGTAGGGGGAAAACAGAAGCTCCGTGTGTCCTCTCCGCAGCAAATGTCCCTAGAGTTCGGGGTCGCCACGCTCGTCGGCGGCGCGAGACTCCCGAGACGCGCGCACGGGAGAACACACCCGTCGGAGGCCGGCTCGCGCGACCCCACCCCCGAAGAAATCGGTCGAAAAAGCAAGCACGAAGGCAGGCAGGGGAGCGAAGGCGTCCGGAGTCCCAGACAAAGTTTTAAGATAAAAATCGAATTTTTAGGGTTCGCTCACACCGGCCGAGAATGCGGAGAAAATAAATAAATATTCGTATCTATTCACATATATAATATATATATTCACACATATTGTTTTATTGAGCATTAACCCTTTTAGAACCGCAGTCCCGCTTTGGGGACAAAGCACTCAAATTTCAAGTAGCGTGTCCCCAAAACGGGACTGCGGTTCCAAGGGGGTTAAAACAAAAAAAAAAATCGTCAAAATGTAATCATATATATATACTCATATTTACATACCAGGTATATTGTTTTGTTGAGCATTAAAGCAAGAACTTTCGTCAAAATGTAATCATATATATATTTATATTTACGTACCGCGTACATTGTTTTATTGAACATTTGAGCAAGATTGTTCGTCAAAATGTGATCATATACTTCGAAGTATATTTACTATACTTCGAAGTATACTTACATACCAGGTATATTGTTTCAATGAGCATTAAAACAAGAATTTCCGTGAAAATCTTTCGGAATTTTCAAACACAAAAGCCTCGATCGCAACCGTTCTCCCCTTCCCCCCCCCCCCCCCCCCTCCCTTGGTGCGGTGCGGTGCGGTCAGGATACCTTGTTCGGAGAAGAGCGAGCGGGCTATCTATCCGCGCTAAATCAAAATGAAGCGATGGTGGGACAGGAAGAGCCCCTAAATCGTGGTACAGGGGGGGCGGTTGCCGAAGACAGAAAATCCCAAGGGTGAATGAGGGAGGGAGGGAGCATGAGGGGAAGGGAGGGGGGGGGAGGGAGGGGGGGGGGAGGGAGGGATCGTGAGGACGGAGGGGGGGGGGGGGTGTACTCGATAGGAGTGATGTACTCGATATCATGGGTAGGGAGAGAGGGAGAGGGGCGGGGGAGAGGGAGGGAGGGGGGGCGGGGGAGGAACAAAAGGTTGAGAGAGAGGGGGGGTGTCGACCGCTCCTTGCTGCGATGACCGAATGCTCTCGGGTCGATTTTCCCCCCCCGAGACAGTTTTTTGTTTTTCATGACTCGGGCTGCATTCACTGCACACGGTCTGTCAATATTACAATAGACTCACCTTTGTACTGTTTGTTGCACGTACAAGTTGTTGCGATAAATGGTCCCGGTGGTGACCTTCCCTCGATGGCGTCAGTATTTACATCCCCTGAAGGCAAGTACAAAATATTGCTGCTGCTGCTGCTGCTGTCGCTGCCGCACCCGCCGGCATAATCCTCCACGCCTCGCCCATTCCCCCGCCTCCGCCCCCCCTCCCCTTTGTCGACCGCCTCGCTCATTATTCCGCCTCCGCCTCCGCCCCCGCTTCCCCCCCCCTCTGCCGCGCGGCTCTGGCTGGCTGAAATGAATGCAGGGTTGATCTGCTCTCGAAGCTTTTTTGCTCGGCGGTGTACAGCAAGAGCCTCGCGGCGCTCACCGGAGACTCGGCCGTGCCCCTGGCGCAGACGCTCCGCTCACAGCTCAACATCCTTAAGAACAGAGTGAGTCTGTTGCCGGCAGCCGTATCGCGACGTAGAATGCCCTGGACGAAAGGTAAGGTTTTGATTTCCGGAACCGCCGTAGACAGCGTCAGTCCCATTGTAACCTCTCAGCCTCTTTTGGGACGCTCATGGGCCCTGGGGCGTCCCCTATTGCGCCGCTTTTGTCTTTGCTGCCTACGTTGCGTTGAAACGGTCAAATTCTGAAACTTTTTTCCTATTTGCGCCGCTTTTTTCGTGCCGCTAACATTGCGTGTTGCGTTAAAACGGCCAAACGCTGGGTATGTTCGTATTTCCTATTGCGGATTTCTCTTTACTGACCGCTGCCATCCGTTGCGTTGAAATTTTGAAGCGGTCTAATAACGCTGAGGGGGTTCTTTCTATTGCGCCGGTTTTTCTGGCGCGCTACCGTTGCGTTGAAACCGTCAAACGCTCTCGGGCATTTCCCCTATTGCGCCGCTTTTTCTTGGTCGCTAACGTTGCGCTGAAACCGTCAAACGCTAGGACATTATCTTCCTATTGCACCGCTAACGTTGCGTTGATACCGCCAAACGCTCGGGACAATATTTTCCTATTGCGCCGCTTTTTCTTGGCCGCTATCATTGCCTTGACACCGTCGAACGCTTTCGGACGTTTTCCCCCCTATTGCGCCGCTTTCTCTCTGCCTCTAAATCGTAACACTGGCATTTTGGGCGTCATAAGTATGTGTAGACATTTATGTTGATAGTCAATTTAGGTGAGTATAGATACGAGTACATGCACGTAATGTGAACTGAATACCGGTATGGTAAGTGTAGACAGATGCGTTTTTATCCCCACCAATAAAAATTGATAATTTCGGCACCCGTGCCCGGTACGCTGACACTTGAAATTTCCGATTTAGTTTTATTTTTTGGTCTTCCTCTGTCTTACAGTCTGTGACCACAGAATCAGTATCTCTCGAGGATGGGGAATCAGGACGAACGCTGGATGTACTGATGAGGCTGGGTAGAAAGGACGGTTTAATGGGAAGACAACAACAACAACAACAACAACAACCAACAACAACCAACAACCAACAACGACAACAACAACAACAACAACCAACAACAACAACAACAACAACAACAACAACAACAACCAACAACCAACAACGACAACAACAACAAAAACAACCAACAACAACAACAATAACAACAACAGGGTTAGTTGGATGCTTTCCTTGTTTTTCGCGTGTTGCCCCTCGGTTACACCCCGGGGATTCGGAAGCAAACCCTCAGTTAGTTGAGACCTCGTGTCGACGACGGCTGTTGTCATGCTTTTTTCAAAAATATCACTGGCAGGCGGCCGTTCTGGAGCGACGCGGGAACGAGCTACGGTCACAGCTGCTCCACGAGGAGCTGCAGGATGCTGCGACGCAGGCCAAGAGTAGGCTGAGGGACCCCTGCTCCGCGGGGATAGGAGCGTTTCAGGTACCATGGGTATGAATAGTACCACTCTGATCGGAAATATGGGGGCTGTTTATACATCAATATGAAGATCAAATCGGTCCTTACTTTGACGTCTACAGCAGTGGTGTGGTAGATATTACCGGGGGCGATTTACGGGTATGGCAAAAAAAAAAAAACGCGGGTCGGGTCGGGTCGGGTCGGGTCAGGTCGGGTATAAGGGTGACCCGACTCGACCAGAACAGAACATAACAGAAATAGAGGAAAACATAAAACACACACAAACGAACACCTTGGACAGATGATGATCTACGTACGTATAGAGAGTAGCTCATCTAATAATAGGTCTGTGTAACGTACAGATCCCATCCTAGGAAACGTGTGCGACATCATTCAGGTCACACGGCTCCCACCCGGCATCGTGAGCTAGATCATACAGATCAAATATATATATGTCTATAATCTGCCCTTTAACATCTACCAGGTAGATGGTGAAGTGTGGGCATGGACGATCTGTCGGAAATGTGAAATATTTTTAGTTCAACCCTTCTAGGACTACAGTCCCGTTTTTGGGGACAACTCACTTGGAACTTGAGTGGTTTGTCCTCGAAACGAGACCGCGGTGCTAAAAGGGGTTAATAGGCTAGACGACACATATCGGGAGTACGTGTTTCTGCCTTGGAATGTTTTAGATGATCACACCCTCGAGCCCGGCGGCTTACGCCAGACGACGCTTACCGGGAATACACGAACTGGGGGGTGATGTTATACTGTGTGCCATGATCTTGTCCGAGGTGTCGCACTTTTTTTTTTAGCACTTTTTTCATGTAACCACCGGTAGAGGTTGCCCTTCACGAGAGGCCGTGCATTCCGTAGCGAGCGCGACCGAAAAAATCACCACGCGGGCTTTGCGAATACCGCTATGTTCCAACACATCAATCACCTTTTTTATATTCAAGTGTAAATCCGAAGTGTCCTTGTGATTAGGAACAGTATTACGGGGGACCACCTATTAAATAGTATTCAGGACCCATCGTGTAGACAAAAACTTGCGCATTTTATTATTTTTACCTGGCGTATTTGGTCCTGATAGTATTTTTGCCTGGCGTATTTGGTCCTGATAGTATTTTTACCAGGCATATTTTTATCCTGATTACTGATGTACTGTTGCCCCGTGATAGAATTATAGTATTTTCACCAAGCATATTTTGCCCTAATTTTTGTATTTCCCTCCGAAATAGGGTGGTACGAGATTCGACGATTTTTTGTTTTTACATCTCACAGCTGAGGTGTGTCTCTTTTTGAATATATATAGAACTACATACTTAGATCACAACCCCTGAGCGTGCTCGGTTGGTGCATCCCTGGCCTCTCAGAGCTCCCACTTCCAAACCGCCTCCTATTATTACTCGCCGGACCTTTCCAGCAGTTCTTTGTTTTCTCGGTCATTTCTTCCTTTTTTCTTCTTTCGTTTCGCGTGCGTGCGTGTTCTCCGAGCACGGCATCGCGGGAGGACCCGGCACCGTCGCGGGTGCCAGCGGGTGTTGGCGGGTAGAGGGGGGGTTGCAAGGAGCGCGGTCGCCGCTTTCGTGCCTAGGCGTCGCGTGTGCCTCGAGACACGAGGGATGCATGAACGGGCTTTGTCTGGCTTCGATTTATGATTGTTGATAGAGTATGTACGAGTTTATAAAGGTCGTTCGGGAGGGCAAGATGATATTCGAGCGGTGCTTATTTTTGCGACCACGCTGAGGTTGAAAGAGGGAGGTGTGCAGTTTGAACACCAACGTTATCGAGCTGGCGAACGACGGCCACGGTGAGCACCGGGCTTCACGCGGGGTGGGCGACGGGGCTGATTGTGGCAGAGAGTGATATAAGCTTTACCCGGACCGAATCGGTAGCGAGGTGGTCGCGAGAGGGGCGGGCGGCGTACGAGGCTGAGAGAGAAGCTCTTCTATGCGATTTTTTCTTTTCTTCTATTCGACCGGGTGTAAGGTGTTCCAATCAGACAGAAAAATATTACACGAGAGGGGACGGGGATTTTTTTCCTTTCCGAGTTTTCGGTTTCATTTTCATTGTTTTTGCTGCTGTGCCGTGCTGTGCTTTCGCTTTCTTCGTACATACAGTACAGACATAGAGCATATCGAAAGAAGAAAATAAGTACAGACAGTAGTACCCTACCTGGGGTGTATGTACGTACGTACGACATCCGCGACGCGAAGCGTATATGTGGCATCCAAGCTGGCGTCGGAGCTGTTTTTTCCTGAAGCATGGCGGCGGGACTCTTGGCATTATCAAGTCGCCGGTTTGCAATTACGATCCTTGAAAACACTAAACTCAATCGTGGACCTCTGTTCGCTTCGCATAATTTGATGTACTTTTTTCCTTCCTGAGCGAGCGTAGCGGGCGGCGTAGGCCGCCCGCGGAGCGAAGCGCCTTGTATATATTATTATTTTACATTTAAACAAAAAAAAAACTGTTAAATGCCATTGCTATGTTACAGGCGCACGAGGGAGAGCAGGACATCCCGAGAGCGGACGCCCTCCGGTTCGCGCGGCAAGGGGGGGCCCTCCGCCGGGCGAGAGTCTTCCGGGCCTCCAACACCTTCGTACACTTCAAGGTCTTCCGCGAACACCCGGCTAGGCCAGGTTCTGCTGCTGCTGCTGCTGCTGCTGCTGCTGCTGCTCCACCGTCGACCAATGCCACCGCTCTACCGTCGCTGCCGCCGCCCGAGTCCCGCCCAGCGCCAGAAACGACAAGACTATGGAGCGGCGGCGGCGGAGGCGGCGGTGGTAGCGGTAGCAGGAGTGCAGGGGTGTGGGTGGTTGATGTGGCCGGCAAGAGACAGACGCTGGTGGGGCTTAGGGCGGACGCTTCGAGGCAGTGGGGGCTGCTGTTCACGACGAAGGAAGACGGAGAGATGGAGGTGGCCTGCGAGGACCAGGAGTCGTACAGGATGTGGTTGGGGGTGGCCGCGGCGGTTTGCCCCGCCTCCGCCGCCGCCGCCCCTGCTGCCGGAAGCATCGAGTAGAAAGAAGAGTAGGGCATTTCGTGCCCCCCGCTGTTGTCTGATTGGTCATTTTGTTCATTACTATGATTTTTTTTATCGATGGAAAATCCTACGTAGGTCAACATTATTTGTCGCCATCCGTCTTTAACTAGTACCTGGTATGTTTTTGATGTAGTATCGATCGTCCCACTACGCGATTGCTGATTGATCGCTGTTTCATTAGTTTTTTTTTGCGTAGGTTTGTCGGCTGCGCTCTTCTGCACGCTCCCCCGCATGGGTGCTTTTGGTGTTGTTTGTTCAGCGTGGCCCCGCGTTTTTTTTGTGATCCTTGTTCGTTCTGGTTTCGCTCTCGCCGCGCTTTCTTGGAAGGTTCCGGCGTTTCTTGTTGCTTTGTTTCGGTGCCGACTTTGGCAGTGGAGCCGTTGCACGGCGCCAAATGATAGGATGTCGGGTGACCGCTTGCTGTTACCACGGTACTTAGCGTTGAAATTCTGGCGGTTAATTCCCCACGATTAATAGCGTTAATATTCCAACGGTTACATTCCAACGGTGCTTAGCATTTGAGATTCCAACGCTTAATTTCCAACAGTTTTAAGACCTATGACAGTGGGACGCGCAGTCGTTTTTTTTCTTTCAAAAATATTGCTTTCAAAGAACAGCCAAACATATCCTCGTACCGCCGCTGTGGGAAAAAAAGGGCGAAAAAGAAGTTTGTTTTGTTTCTTCCGTGTGAGGCTTGCAACATTGTTTAACCCTTTTAGGACTGCAGTCTCGTTTTGGGGACTACTGGGGACAACTTGCTTGGAATTTGACGGGTTTGTCCCAAAACGGGACTGGAGTTCTAAAAGGGTTAACGTCCCACAAGGTTCGTTTTACGCCCACATCTTGTAGGGGGGGGGGTGGGGTACTCGATATCACGCATAGCCGTAGTAATGTGCCCATAGGGGGGGTCCGGCCATCTGAGTGGCATGGTTGCTCCTATTCGCTCCTACTCGACGGATTCGGCAAATACACAACGAACGAGCCCACCGCTTAGCTACTAGGGCTTTTGCTTTGCCTTGCCTCCCTGTTCGCGTCGGACGCAATCACACCCGAGGAGCCATGCCTGTACGGTGCGGTATGTAGCCATCCCACACGGTAGGGGTGCGCACCAGAAGTTCCTTAGCCCCTCACATTAGGAGCTCAATATCTCACCCGATACAAAACTTGGAAGAAATTCGTTCGCGCCACCCGACCGGCACTTGCATGCGCTAGTCCTAAAACGAATATGCGGGTGAAACTTTCATCCCAACTGCTGGTTCCTTGCCTTAAGGAACTCAATCGGTCTAAAAGATTTGACCCAAAACGTGCGACCGCTACCGTGGGGTGACTCTAATGCCTCTACAGCGCTGTAGGAGAGGGGGGGGGAGTGTACTCATTATCATGCATCGCCGTAGTCGGTTGACCATAGACGCTCGCATCCCTACAACGCCGGGAGGAAGCACGTTGGGTTTTCACCGACCCCCAGGCAGACACTGCTTGCACCAAGCGCAAAAGCACCGTGAGGTGTTCGGCGAGTCGCATGAAAGCGTGAAGCTGCGCGTCCCACTAAGAACCGATAGTATACAAACACCCGCCGTGCCTTCACCAGCATGTGCGTCTGCACACAGACCTGCCACAATACCCCTTGCGTCTAACACACCGATATGTATGCCGTGCCTGCATACAGACCTGACCCCCCCCCCCCTCCCTTCCATTACACCATAGGAGCACGACACCAAACAATAAACTTTTGCATGATGGAAAAACAAGCACGAGAAAAACGAGCCCCCCGCTCTTTCGTGGTGGCCACGTCTCTGAGGGTAACGAACGTTCTGCGGGAGGGGGAGGGAAGCCACTACTTCTTCTTTCTCCAGGCTCCGATGCCAAACAGTCTCTTGAGGGGGGAGCTTGGCGCAACCAACGGCGAGGCAGGGATGGGGGAAAAGTCGCCCTCCCCCTCTTCCTCCCAAACGTGGGGAGCAGGTTTCTCTTTTTTTGGCGGTAACGCCCGGGGCTCGTCCCCAACAGCCCCTTCTTCGAGGCCCCCCTTCTTCGCGTCGGATTTTTTTTCGCTCGATTTTTTCGTCTTCGACGCGTTAGTGGGCGCCGCGCCCCCTCGCCGTTCCTCAGCCTCTCGCGCCGCGAGCCTCGCGCGGAGGGCCTTCTCGAATTTGGGGCGTTTCGCTTCGAAAGCTTCGCGCTCGGTGTCTGGGAGGTCCTCGATCTGCTCGTCGGTGTACACGCGCTTGTAGACGTCCATTTGAGCTTGCTCCACCTGTTGTTGGTGTGGATGAACGGATGCGTAACACCGGCCGCCGCCGACATAAAACATTGTCTCAGCTAGCTGGAGATATTTTCGCAATCTTGGCAGTGAAAGGTCAGGTATTGTAGACCTACAGTAGTTCTCGTCCCAGCGGCCACACGTCAACAGCTGAGCGGGATGATAATTTCGAGGTCACCGCTAAGACGAAGGTGGGCGCGTTCTTCAGCGCGGTTCCTGCTCGTACGAGGGGCTACGAGTCGTTGGTACCCGCGCGTCTCGGGGTGCGAGTACTACTGTGTGCATCAGGTGCACGGTAGAGACATGCAGCCCCTTCCTGTTGATAAGTTTTATTTTTTTCCCGCCCTCACGCTCTGTCCCGGCATTGTAGGGATGCGAGGGTCTATGAGGAGTTCTACGATAGAGGCTCACCCTAGATTGTCTGAGGCTCCTCACTTTAGGAGCTCCATACCTCACCCGAAAAGTGACTTCAGCAAAAAAAATCAAATTGCATCCCGATGAATAATCCCATGAGCCGAGAATACAACTGTGCCATTTTTCGAAACAATATTGGCATTCCGACGATGTTGGGTTGAAGAACCCCGTTGTTCCGAACACATTTTAACGGAAATGTGCTACCTCTATCGTAGAACGCGTCCTATGGTCATACGACTACGGCCATGCATGAGGTCGAGTACATCTCTCCTATCGAGTGCCCCCCCCCCCCCCCCCCCCCCCCCCCCCGCCCCCCCCCCCCCTCTCTCTCTCTTTGCCACTCTTACTATTCATCCCTATCCTGCTCGTTACCGCCCTTGTGGCCTTCTCCCATCACCAACGCGCTACCCGCGTTTGTGACCCCCTCCACAACGCCCTCCCGCTTTCGCCCGGATCACCCTTACAAAGACTGTCCGAGGTACAGAGGGGAAAAAAAAAACACTCCCGCCTGCTGTCGCTAAGTCTATCTAAGTGGCTGATTAGTTCGAGCGAATGCTACAGTACTCCAGTGGCTTTTTGTTTTCGATAGCGTCAAACCAACAGGGGCCTTTTTCTAAAGTGCCCTGAAGCGTACGCCGTCCGCGGTCAAGGTCCAAAAACGATGGTTATAAAATGTCCTTCTGCGCGAGAGTTCCTACATGGCAACAGTTAAACTCTCTGAAATAAGACGTTCGTCAGGTAGTCAATCACCCACACCCAGCCACCGCTTACCTCGTCCATCTCGGACACTTGCTGTTGCTGTTTGCCAATTGCTTCCCGGTCTCTGCTCGTCCGACGATCGCTGCCACCGCCGCCGCCGCCGCGACTAGTACCACTCTTTTCAGATATTTCTCCCGGAGTGCTTCCGCCATCTGGAACGACGATGTTGTCGTTGCCGCTAATGTTGTCCTCGTCATCGACGGCAATGACGCTCCTCCTGGCGCCTTGCTTTCTCGTGCGCGCGACTGCGGTTCCCCCCGCTGGGCGGCCCCCCACCTCTCCCCCCCTCCCTTCTTCTTCTAAACTTTGACGCCGCTTACGGCTTTCCTTCTGCCCAATCGAGGACCGTGCCTGACTCGCTTCCTCTTCGTTTTCTCTCGAGCTGTTCTCTCTAGAGACCTCCAGTGATGCTGACGATGGCAGCGACGACGAGCCCCCGCGAGAGGTGGAGGTGGACAAGCCTGAGCTCGTCCGACGACGACGCCCGCCTTCGTCCTTCCGACCATCGTCGTCGTTGCTTGTGCCCCCCCTCTTCTTGGTCGGCTGCGATCTTCGCCCGTTACCGCCGCTGTTACCGCTACTGACGGCTTCGTTTTTGACGGTTTCATTATTTTTGTTAGGGATGCGTTTTCCTTGTTTCCGCTTATCACCCACTGCTCCAGAATCACCGGTTGTAGAAACGCTCGATCTTCTACGGGGCCGGGGTACCGCCGCCGCCGCCGCCCCCTCACTACCCTCCGCCGCCACTTTCGCCCCTCCTCCTTGCTGGGGCTTGCGGTCGCGGCTCGCTCGCCGTCTGCTGGCACCCCGCTTGGCAGGTTCGCGGGATTTTTCACCTTTGCTGGTGTTGACCCCATCCGGTGCGTCCACGTCGCCGTTTTTCTCAGCTCGACGAGACCCCTCCCCACGTTCGGCGGCGACGGAATCAGAGGTGTCGCGATGGGACGGCAAACCCCGCCAGGTCGACCTCACTCGGGCGCTACGCTCGTCGCTTCCCTCCGCGCCCCCACCGCGATCGTTATCGCCCCTCTTCCCTTTGACGGAACGACCGCGGTCACCGTCGCTCCCGCGCTGAGGGGCGCCGCCTTTCAGGCGCCCTTCCTCCTCCTCACCGACTGCCCCTTCGTTGTGTTTTTCAGCTGCCGACAGTGACAAGTCGAGGCGGAGATTCTTGCCACGACTGTCGCGCTCAGGCCCTCCGGTAGGACCCAGCACGTGCTCCACGTGGGCCTTTCTTGCCTGGGCGATGAAAACGGAGAGTGGGTGGGGACTAGAATCGGCACGAAGGGACACGCGGGGCGGTTTTTGTTGATGGCAGGGTTCCTTCCGGCGAGTGAGGCCAATGCCTCTGTTGTGATAGAGAGCTCCCGGTGAGCAATCTGTCTGCGTTGTGACGTTCGGTGGTGCTGTGGTGTGGAAGAGGAAAGGGGCATCAGGAGAAACCTAAGAGTTTGTGCCATCGGTATTTGAAAGCGTGCTGCTCATCAGGCCCACCACGCACCCGATCGGACCCCCCGAGCCCCCCCTACCAGGCCTCGATCGGACGAGCGAGCGCACGGGCGACGTCGAGCAGAGCGCCTTGACAGCTGGGAGTGTGTCGCGCAGGAGATTTGCGTTTCGCGTGCTCTGCTGGCACGTTTCATGATAGCGCCAAATTCGAGCCAACATCGAGGTGATCAGCACCAAGCCACTCTTCAGAATACCCCCTAGTAGCCGTTTGGTAGCTCACGCGGCCCGTGCGATAGTCGTACCCTGTACTCGTACGCTGCCTGTAGTTTGACGATACCGGTATCCACACGGCATGGTGTTTTAGTTATGGTGTTTTTTATATCGTCACTTTTTGAAAGGTTCTCGATAACATCGCAGGCGCTACATACAGTAAGCTCTCCACAACAAGGTTGGCCCCTCCTCTTCACCTCTTGTTTCTCCCGTGTCCGCTTAGAGTAAGCGCTGTCGAGAATCTCCGTGGCTGTCTTCAGCGTTGGACCTATGATCGTCGGAGACAGCTTTTCAGACACCCGCATTTCCTCGCGGATTGCGGGCATGCAGTGGCCCTCCATTAACTCCTGCAATTGGGACGTCTACGTAGGACGGGGGGGTACGAAGAGGTTGTGGGGAAGCCGTAATTTAGTAGTATCCTTCGACCGGTTAACCAGCCAGCAGGGCCGCCCGCGCCCAGCACGCACTTATATCGGTGCTACCGAGGTTACGGCTGTCGTCGGAAGCAACTTGAACCTTTGGGTGGGTGTTTTGTTCTTGCAGCAATCGCGGTGTGTGCGCCACAGACCGTAGATTCGCGCTATATTTCAAGACTCACTGCGAGTACACGCATCGCTAGCGCGAAAACGAGGACCTTCCACATTACAACCATCACTGCTGCTGCCGCCGCCGCTACTGCCGCCGCCGTTGCTGTTGTTGCTGCTACTGCTTCTGCCGCTGCTGTTGCTGCTGCTTCCAATATCACGAGGCTGTGTCTTGTCTACCACAACAGTCGCTATTACGGGGGGCTATAGTAAATAGGACCAAATATTGTTATTACGGGGGGCCATAGTTAACAGGACCAAATATTGTTAGTAAAAATGGTTAAACATATAGGTTTTTATGTGTACCATAGGTCCTGTTAACTATGGTCCCCCGTAATAGTAAAAACAGCGAAATATACAGGTTTTTGTGTGCACCGTAGGCCCTGTTTGATATGGCCCCCTGTAGTAGTGGGCGTCGTCGAAGCACGCGACAAGTTCAACCGCGAAAAAAGGGAGTGCGTTTGGCTTCCTGTTTGCCACCCTTACCGATAGGAGCTGGGCGTGCGAAAGCAGCGCCTCGCGCATCACCCCAAACGTCGCGCACGCCTCGAGCTTCTGCCTCGCCGCGGCGACCACCATCGCGGCCACCCGAGGAAGCATCACGCCGAACCCGCTGATGACCGCCTGATCCCATGCGAACAGGCAAGCCTCGGCGCCGAGGTGTCCAACAAGCCCGACAGTTACCATGGGCTTCAGGAGGACCCACAGGGCATCGCGGGCCTGGGACGGGTCAACCTCGGCAAGAGTGACGGTTTTGCTGGAGGCATCTTCGGACGGCTTATCGGCAGCAGCGGCCACCGCGTTACCCTCGTCCTTCTCCTCCTCCTCCTCCTCCGTGGTCGCGTCTTTCGAGAGCGAAGAAGGGCGGCGCCTTGGAGGGGCGTCACCGGGATCATTCCCACCGCCGGTGTTCTCCGGACTGCCGGCACTGCCGGCACCAGCGTCCGCAAAAGAAGAGGATGCCCGACGCGCTTTCAGCGACTCCCGACGGGAGGGGCGTCTCCGGCGATTAGAAGAGGTGTCGGCGGTGTTCCCGCTCCCAGTGCGTTCCGGGATCGCGCCGTCGGAGGCTGCGCCTGCGTCGACGGTGGAAGAGGACGCCCTGGGGGCTTTTTGTGACGACGCGCGGCGCGTGGAGGTTTCTCGGCCGCCGGGGGAGCCATCGGTATCGGTGGTCATGTCTGGCGATTGCTTGTCGTGATTGTTTTCTTCTTCTGCCGCTGCTTGGGTTTTTTCATTTTCGGATTTTGAGGCCGGCGAAGCCTCGGCTTTCGATGCCGGAGAAGCGCCAGTTTTCAGTGTTGGCGAGGCTGCGGTGACAGAGCCGCCGGCGGTATCGACGCCACCGCCACCGCCACCTACATCACCATCTTCTGCTCCTTCGGTCGTTTCCTCGGGGACGGTTACCTCCAGCCCTAGGTGTGCGCGCGTGACGTGGTCGACGAGGTCTTGAAACCCCGGCACCAGCGCGTCGTGGGCCACTTCGACCCAGGCGGGTGGGGGCCCCTTATCGCCGCTATCTTCCGCGCTTTCGACGGCCCCTCTACCCGCTCTCGCTGCCCTCACCGTCGGTTTAGCGGACCCCGATTTCTTGCCTCGAGGCAAAACGCCTTCCGGCCCACCGCGGCCGCCACCGCCACCACTTTCGGCTAACAGCTTAGGATCGACCAATCCTTTCAGCCCCGCCTCGAGACCGCTCTCGAACATTTCCACGAGGTCCTCGATCATGACCTCGATTTTTTGCTCTCTCGGGGGAGCGCCGGCTGCGGCTGCCGCTGCTGCGGCCGAGGCGGCGTAAGAGAACGGTTCGCCTCTCGTGATGACGGCGCACAGCGGCACCAAGAAGTGGACGTAGGACTCGGGGATATCCACTGTCGCCTTCTGGCCGCGTTTTGACATCTTGCATGCGTGGTGGTGGCTGAGGACCGTCTTCATGAGGACCACGTTGCGGCTCGTCAGGGGGAGCAGGCGGCAGGTAGCGACGCGCCCGGATTCGAGCAGCGCCTGGGTGTCCGGATATTTGAGTGCGAAGGAATTGGAGAACCGGGTTTCCAGGGTTAGCGGTCGAGATGATGTCGGTATCGATTACACTGCCGATGTGGCGCCTAATATCCGGATATTTTCGTGCATGGAGAGAAGGAGAAATGGGTTTCTTTAAGGCGTGATCAGTCGGATAAGGGTCCATATCGAGGGCCTGTGCGTCGCCTATTTCGGGGCACTTCGCGCTAGGGGAATAGAGAACCGTTTTTTTTAAATCATTGAGTGAAGAGTCGGGATAGTGTCAATATCGGTCACGCTAGCGTCGCCGCGGCCGATCGAGCGTTTCAGCGCAAGAGGGGCGGAGAATCGGCTTTTGTAAGGCTGAAGCAGTCGGGTAGAATTGTGTTCGGTTGTCCGATTAGAGTGTGAGGGTTCAAAGCCGGTAGTGGCTGGAAACGTGTGGACGCCTCAGCTCAGACAGTGTTGTCTGGTGTCCTTGTTGCTATAACTATATCCACCACCAGGGATATCTACGGTACTGCTCCCGGGGGAGGGGCGGGTGGGGGGAACAAAACCCGACGATCAAGTCAGGGGGCGTTTTAGGATATGAAAACATCGCTATGGACCTGGTGTGGTATCGGCCGCGGTAAATGCGTAGGTCTAGCGTCGCAGCCTTAGGTGTCGACACAAGAAAACATAATCTTCGACAGTCTCCCACGCACTGCGTCTCACGATCCAGGGGGGGTGGGGGTCTGGTAGTGTCTCTCAACGTGTCGGCGCAACCGATACAGCGTGCTTACAGTAGTGACGAATCGACTTCGCCTGTAAGAACGTAAGCTCGAGGTTGTTTCCTCGCCCGAATATACCCACTGCTCAATAATAGTAACGTCACGCCACAGCTGCAACACACTGGTCGGAGGGCGTCGAGAGCGCCTGGTCGCCGCTGCCGCCATCTACAGGGTAATATATCTAATTTTTACGTTCTGGGCTCGCCTTATTCCTGGTTGACTATTAGTGGCACGAGCGGCGCATTTCACGCTGAGCGCTGCATCCACAACTAGATCCCCCCAGCACGATATTAGGTTGGGCGCGGATTTTTACACCGCTACAGCAGTACCAGGCATAGAGGATTACACGAAAGCACTTTGACCCTCCCTGTGTGGGGCAATATCGGCTCGAACATGAAGACGCACTGCTCTCTGTCCCGCGGTTTGTGAGCATATACCTGATGTATCTCTAGGGTGATGAATCAGTACGGACACAGGATGTCCCGAATGTCACTGGGTGAAAAATTGCGGTCGCAGGTACAGATCACATAGCACGCACACTGCAAAAAATCATCGGCGAGAGCAACGGTCGTTGCGCGTGTTGTGGTTCGGTGCGGGGTAAGTACCTGGCATCGGTGGGTGATGTAGATGTCCTGCCCCGAGATAGTGCTGTTGCGATTCTGCTTCATCAATAGCTCGTAGTCTTCCCGTGCCTAGCATTCGACCACCCAACAAGGCCGGAAAAATATGCAACAAGCAGTTGACTACTGTTACCACGTGGAGGCCTTCTGTGCATTGGTGACCGCAGAGTAACGTCGAAAACATCGAGACTAGGAAGCAATCGAAGGGAACATACATTTCGCTGCGAGTAGAACCGGATGACTTGTTCAAATCATGCCACTAACGCAATCCCCCCCCCCCCCCCTGCAGCCGTCGCAGTGGCGCTTCGCCTGTGGTTGGTAGTACGATCTCTGTTGGCAGTCAGCATTCAGGGTACAGCTTAAGGTGACCACCCGTAGGATGAAGTGAACCAAGGGGGGGGGAGGTATTCACCGCGACGCTTTTTCCGCCCCAAACAACGACCTACCGGCTACAACGGTGCAACTCATTAACCCTGAGCTCGACAACCCAGGAAGCGGAAGAAGAGCAGTTACATGTTCGTCTCCTCAAAACGAACACTTGAGTAAGTACTTTACCGGGTGTGGGTTAAACACCAATTATTTTCGAGCTTGTTGGGTTATTGATAGTGCGCTCAACAATATAAGAAGCGGGAGAGCAGTTACGAGCGACAGTCTGTCTCCCTGCAAACCACGTCGAAGAGAAAGTACTCCCACTTGCCGATGTATGCCTGAGGAGTAGCTTCCAAATTTCCAACCTGGCGCGAGACGGGATAGGCTGGTTAAGCATCAGACGCAGGCTCCCTAGGTGCTCGCGTGGGAGTTCCCTTAGCAGAGCCACCGCCCCCTCCGCCGCCGCCTCGAGGATGCGATCGAGGTACAGGGCCTCGTCGGCACCATCGCGCTTCGCGCCTTCGTCCTGATCAATCCTTACTCTGTGCCATGTTGCGGTTAGCGCAGGAGTTGGCGTGATGGTTGTACGTGAGACACGGGTAAGCGATGGATATGGAACTCCAATACGTGCAGTATGCCATGACAACATGAAAGGTTTGACGGGGCCACCGCGGGGGTGGAGCAAGCACTTCTTTCACGAGCATCAACAAGTGGACAAAGACAATGTGCTGTATTTCGACATCACCCAGCTTACTCGAGCTGTAATGGAGCCACGGCTCGCGCGTAGGCCTTAGTTTTTAAGAGTACGAAGTACGCCGCCCACGAAGTTCCTCTCTCAAACTCACCTGGCTTCCTTGGCTATTTCAGCGTCCATAGATTTGCTGAACTGCGACTCGAACGCTTGGTATACCTGTACACGAGGGAGCAAACATTTACGACGGTGGTTGGTGCCTACCCAAGCCAAGCATGCTATCCTGGGCGCTCCTACGTCTGCTAGGAGGTTGCCGAATGAGTGCCTCCGGCGAACAAAAAGCACGCATACGAAACAGCAGTGTGTATGGACAAGATCAACATTCGTTCCTGGGCGCATGCAAGAAGAGATGATCGTCAAGCGCTGATTCCGGCGGTGCAGCGAAACACTACTTGTGACAGCGACCATCGAAGTACACGTTAACCTTCATCTAGGAGGATGCACGTTTTGTCATCCCAAGCTTGCCTTGTTGTTCTCGGACACGATTTCGCGGTGAGCTTCCTCCAGCAGAGTTATCTGCTCCGCAGACGACAAGTCCGAAAAGTGCCCGAGACCATGAGAACGGAGCACGATGGATACCCGCTCATACAGCTGATCGGATAGGACCTGTGTTTTTGTGCAGGTAGGCAGAATAGTAGCACGTAGACAAAACTTAGGCATATATATGTTGGCGTCATTAAAGCAGCAATAAAATACCGGTATTTATGGCACGAGGCACCGTGTAGCAATCATTTTCCGGGCGGGGGACACGGCGAGCGGCGTGTGTTGAGCACGCAACGCGTCCAGAAGCAGTGGACGGCACGCAGCAGCAGTGCTGCGTAGGTCGGCTGTGAAGCTGTGGCGTATTTGAACAATCCTAATCCTGGCAGCGGTTCATCAGCGGTTCGTTGTCTTATCGCATCGGGTTTCAGACAGCTGTATGAATGTTCTGAGCACCGGCTGCTCAAATTTGCTAGCGAGAGTACTATTCAGCTGTCATCCAGAATGTCGAAGCGCAACATGAATCCGGAACGAGTACGAACGTATAATTCGTCGTACGTGCATACGAGTTTCTCGCAATCTCCAGTTGCGAGCTACGGACGGTACTTCCTGTACTGGTACCATATCTTTCGAAAGATCCAGAGGAGGCTGCATTGTACATACCTCCCATGCCGGGGAACGGCCTATCTCCTCTCTGACATTGACGACCCATAGGGGCGTACTGGGGTCACCCATGATGGAGCCGGTAGCCGACACGGCGCCTTGGCGTCGTTGTGATAACTACTAGAGAGATGCGAGTGTCGAGATGCATACGGTCGTCCCAAGAACGTTTCCTGTTTCTCTCAGCCCACTGGACTGTCATGTTTTCTCGGGGTTTCCACCCGGATGTTCCGCAAGGGTGCTTTGAACGACAGCACGACAGCCACGATGCAGCCGCAGCACGTGCCATCGCAGAACACAGAAGAAGAGAGAAGCACAGCAGACACAGCCGAGTGCAGAGGAGCAGATACTGGGTGCAGTGCTCTATGCACAGGAGTTCGGATAGCCCCGTTCACAAGTATGCCGCCTCACACTCTCCTCTCCCTGCTCTTCCTGGCACCCTTACTGCTTGCACGGCCTGTTCTCGGCTTCCTACCCTACTCCACCACAACCTCTTCCCCGCAACACCTGCTGCAACATGCTCAGTCTGGCGCCTCTAGCAGCTCCGGTACCACCCGCCGCTACAAGAGTGAACTGAACATGTCGTCGCCAAGGCTCAGCCCGGCCGACAAACTCCGTGGCCTGATCAGCCGACCCGAGATCCTGATCATGCCGTGTTGTTACGACGGGCTTACAGCCCGCCTTGTGGAAGACAATGGATTCCCGTTGACCTTCATGACAGGCTTCGGGGTCTCGGGGGCGCACGGCTTGCCCGACACACAGGCAAGAGACACCCTGCTACGGCGGTACCTGTGACATGGTGTTCAAGGTCTATGTCATCGTTGAAGTACCAAGGTAGTGCGTCCCGCGGAGATTCATTGGAAACTGCCAAGCACCTCGCTGAGAGCCGTCGGAATCGGAACACCTGAGTAAGAACGTGCCTGGGTGCTGCTGTGACAAGCAATACATACCGTATACCGGTACCTGGTACCGTATACTATAATCAAGATAACGCGCTCCCTGGGACGAATTTCACAGACCCGATTTCCTGCAAAGCATGCGATGAAAATGGTGGCTTTGGAAAGGTTTCGTCGAGGAGGTTGCATGTATAGACGCATCGCTCGGCGTATTCAGTACGCCCTCCCCGTTGTCGAGAAACCCAGCTCTGAAAAATCGTCCGAGGGTGTGTGCTATCTTATCACCCTAGGGTGATAGTGTTATATACGGTAGGTGCACCAGCAAGCTACTGCTTGTACAACAGCGGCATATCCCAGTACGTACCAGGTAGTCTGTAAAGGTGGAGCGGCGGTGGAATCACAATAATTTTTCATGGGCGTATTCGCGTTCTCGTACGTAGACTAATCGTCGCCCAGTCGTCACTGTCTGTATAAAACGAACTTCTGGCGTAGACCAGCTCAAGGCCCAATACAGGAGGAAAAGCGTGAACAGTAGCATACGTGACAACGACTCGTATGATATGACACTGCTGTACACACGCGTATATAGCTACGGTCGCACCTCCCGACCAAGTGGCCGGGATTTCCGGGCATCGTCAGGTGTGAGGTGTCGAACTAACGTTTCAAGCAAGTATACGACGTGCGACACGCGCGCAAGAAACCTATGCTACTCGCGCCACTGCGCGCTCACGCAACTAACAGACGGTTTCATGAGGCCATTGTTTGGGTCACTATAACCTACGAAAGGTGCGATGCTACAGCTGCAGGCTCGTTTATCCTCGCGTAGCTGTGCGCGTGACGCTGATGGCAGACGGGTGAGCAAACTGCGCCTGCTTCGCATGCGTGCTGATGAGCACCCGGAAATCAACCCCTCCGCCGGTGCGCCCTTCCTTCCTTCCGCCCGTACGAGGTCAACTATGAACATTTGGAATCACAATGGAGCTGACATAATCATACGCTCCGCACTGGTTTAGTCGCCCTTCCGAGAGGTCACGTCGTCTCACGTTCTCTGCAACCCAAAGCCTTCTACCATAACGCCAGCCAGTAGCAGCAGCAGCAGCAGCAGTGTTATTCCACCGGCAGGTGCTGCGAAATGTCGGCGCCGTTCAGTTACCCTTCGGTTCACTCTCCGACGAACATATCCTGCATGAGGTAGAGCAGCGGTGCCGCAGCAAGACCAATGGGTTCGTCCTCGCGTGAAGCCTCGTTGCCTTTCTTGGACAAAGTGAACCACCACCAAAATGTTCCGATTCAGCGCGCTGCTCGGCCGTGGTTGCGCCCCGTTATCATGCAGCAACCCTGACAAAACTAAAACTAAAACACGAGGGTAGAAATTCGAACCTGACATAGCAAACAGTAAGCCTGACAATGAACGCACACTTCGTACATTGCTGTCGTTGTTTTTTTTTGTCTTGCCTGTATTATGTATGTTTGTGTGTGCATGCGTTTTTGTTTTTGCAGCTCCTCTCTTACGCCGAAATGCTGGCATCCGCCACCAACATCTGCTCGACGCTGAAAGACATCCCTTGCATCGGGGACGGAGACACCGGCTACGGGAACGCTCTCAACGTCAAGCGCACGGTCAAGGGCTATGCACAGGTATTTAGGTGCTACATACCAGGTATATGAAGCGGTGCGATAAACAGCGACGGCTGTGCAACACGATGTATCGAACTTGGCCCAGCTTAGGTCAAAATGGTTTTGACGTATGCTTGGCCTTCAACGCGAACCCTATGACCCTGATTCCGACCACCAGCTGTGAACATTCTCGGAACGAAGATGTACTGAGAAATGCCACGGCAAAGAGGTGGCGCCTTATTTGTTTAGCCTCTCATATGAGACCTTTTGGGAAGTTTGTCCACGCAACCCGACCAACATTTCTTTGCACTATTAATATTACGGGGGACCATAGTTAATAGGACCTACGGTATACATAAAAACCTATATATTTCACCATTTTTACTAACAATATTTGGTCCTATTAACTATGGTCCCCCGTAAATAGTACTGAAGAAAAGTTACTACCATCATGGGAGAACATAGTCATCAGGACTAAGTGTGCCTGATATTTTTTTTTAATATATGCTGGTAGGTTTTTGTGGATGTGATGGGTCACCTGATTACTACTGCCCCTCGTATCAGTAAAAGTGTCATAGTATAACCTGTCGGAAAATATTGCCTTAGAAGGCAAAAAGTGGGAAACCCTACCGTCGGAGGGGTAGGGTCTAGATGAGGAGTTAGTGTGGGATATCAACCATTTGGGCGGAGCTGGGCCAAGTCGCGAACGCCTCGTACTACAGTAGTAGGAACTCCCTCGAAACATCTTTCCAGCTGCACCCACGTTTCGGAGATAAAAAATACTTGAAACAAGAGTGGGATACATTTCGCGATGTATCCGTATAAGGAATGGACTCAAACCCGTAGACTTGAAGGATCGCACCTCAAAACGCGTTTCAGGGGCAGACCGTCATACTTGCTTCAGATGTCGAATGCTGTTTGCCCTCAGTCCGCATCACAGCGCGCGCACGAATCCGATCGTTTTTTTTTTCCTTCATCGATTGAGTCTCGGTGTAGTTACAACACCACTCTGACCCAAGCCCTGGTTTGCACTCTGATATGAACATCAAACGTAGCTTATAATTTCGGTAATAGTTCACGCGCAAGATGGCACACACCCACCCTGAGATGGATTCCGGAACCGATTTTCTCCCCAAAACATACCTTAAGGGGGGGACAAAACACACACAAAACGGGAAAAAGACCTGCCTTGGAAAATACCCCGTCATCATTTTTCCGTAAACACATAATTGCTCGTCATCTGCTCGGCATCTGTACTCCATGTCGTTGTCGAGAAGAGATCGCTAATATTACGGGGGACCATAGTTAATAGCACCAAATATTGTTAGTAAAAATGGTTAAATATATACCTGGTAGGTTTTTACGTATACCATAGGCTCCATTAACTATGGTCCCCCGTAATAGGGTGGGAGGTGTGTCACCTCGCCTCTTCGAGGACTGCACTGGGTAAGTCACTCTAAATCTAAGTAGTTTGTCCCCAAAATGATATCTCGGTTTAAACAGGGTCAAGTGTTAAATACGGTGGTTATTTCGGGGGACCATAGTAAATAGGACCCAATATTGTTATTACGGGGGGCCATAGTTAACAGGACCAAACATTGTTAGTAAAAATGGTTAAACATACAGGTTTTTATGTATACCATAGGTCCTGTTAACTATGGTCCCCCGTAATAGTAAAAATAGCTGAATATATAGGTGTTTGTGCGTATCGTAGGTCCTGTTTAATATGCCCCCCCGTGATAGCTGCGCACCCAAAAAGGTTGTCTCCCTTCGTGTATTGCGTTCGTATGTGCAGCAGTGGCGGCTTGGTCTCGATGCAACCCATGTTTCTGGTTGATCGTGGCTCTTCTCGCGAAATTCTAAAGACGTTTGTGTCCGGCCTGATTCTGCGTCTAGATCCGCCCGTCCGCTACTACAGTACGTACTACCTTTGCTTTTCTCCGGCAATTTCTGGAGGGTTACGAAATACGCTGCTCTTGTTTTCTCCTCCTTTTTTTGAGCCCCGCAATGCCCGCAACTCCGTGCCACCGGTACCATCGGCTTGCGGTGCACGCATCCTTACCAGACTGATCGTAATTGTGAAGGACATTGGACTTGGAACCCTCGAAACCTCTTGATTTCCCTGATAGTTATGACCCCGCTGGTAGCCTATACGGTCAGCTTATGCAAGAGCTGCCGTATTCTCGGATGCGCCCAACAAGAACACGCACACAACAGTTATCTCACACCACCTGTAACCCCCCCCCCCCCCTCCGTGCCCTGCTCTGGCGGGTGGGATAACGGCGCTCGACCGCGAAAGGCTGGCATGGCGGGCATCATGATCGAAGACCAGATAGCCCCCAAGCGTTGCGGCCACACGAAGGGAAAGAGCGTGGTCGGGAGAGAGGAGGCCTACAGCCGCGTCAGAGCGGCATGTGACGCGAGGTATATGACAGCGTACGCCCGGGCTGTGGCCTTTTTAAAAAGACGTACGGTGCGATGGTTGACGGCACCCTCGCCCCCTTTGACACTTGACGGACATTCGTCAAGGACAGCCATCAAGGGCATACGTCAAGCAACTTACCGCACTAAACTAGTATGTTAAGACCCGTCCAGGACAGCCGTCAAGCAAGTGCCCACACTAAACTGGTATGTTGAGACCCGTCCAGGACAGCCGTCAAGCAACTCCTCTCACTGAAAAGTAGGTTAAGTTCCTCAAGGACAGGCGTCAAGCTATTTATTGCCCGCTCTGTGCTACTAAAAGCACGTTTGCTCTGGAGAGACCTCGACAGGCCAACAGTAAGCCGTCAACGGATATGTTTGGTGTTGACGGCATCGAAGGAACCACAGCACCCCGTTTTCGCCTTATTGTCCATATCGTTATTGTTATTACGGGGGGTCATAGTTAACAGGACCAAATCTTGTTGGTAAAAATGGTCAAACATATAGGTTTGTATGAATACCATAGGTCCTGTTAACTATGGTCCCCCGTAATAGGAGGTCGTGGTTGTAGTGATGATGGTGGTAGTGTGGGTGTCGTTGGTATGTGTGTGTGGTTTTTGTGGTTGCTTTTGGTGCCGTTGCTGCAGGTACCAGTATTTTTTTTTGTCATCGTTGTTGCTATTGTTCACCGTACACAGCGTTCGCTGCCGGTGTCAATGCTGTCCGTGTTTCTTCGATTAACCCATTTAGTACCGCAGTCCCCTTTTGGGTACAAACTACTCAGAGTTTGAATGAATTTTCCCCCAAATCGGGACTGCAGCTCTAAAAGGGTTAACGAAGCCCTAGCCTTCGATTAGTAGGGTGTTTGCGATAGTCCGATTCGATTGGGTTGTAACAACATTTGAATACAACAAACATGGAGGAGCTGATTGGTTTAAACAGGCGAATCCGAAGGCGCTAGCCAATCAGAAATTGCTCCGTTCGCTCAGTAAGCAATCCACCGAGCCGCTCAGCCCGAAAATACTCGGGGTGAAAAACGTCATTTTCGTCACTGTTTCCCGCAGCAACTTCTTTTTTTGTGGGTTGAGATCACTATTTTTATGCTATTAATAGTAGGAAACAGGCTACAAGACACCCAACCCGACCCCAAAATATTCGCAAACCACCCAAGGCTTGACGCTACCCCGACACCCCCGCTCTAATCCTCGGACAGGGATTGGGTCTGGGCTGCGGCATAGCCCTGGTTCCGAATCCGCGTTTCGCAGTGGCGCTGTACAGAGACGTCGTGCTTGGAGTCGCAACAGCCACAATATTTTACAGGGAGCTTAAGTTGGGGCGAGGCTTTACGTGACGCACGGGTGACACTACAACACGCCCTTTCGACGAAATTCCGATCCCATTTATCTCGGCGAAAGGGGCGGTGCAAAACACCTAGCGATACGTTTAGCGATGCGTCTATAAATAACGCCTGCTACGTACTACAGAGGTAGAGCACATTTCGGCCATTTTTGTTTTTGACTGAAGGAGGGGGGCTCTTCAACCCTTTTAGGACCGCGGTCAAGTTTTGGGGACGAACTGCTTGAAATTTGAGTGGTTTGTCCCGAAAACGGGACTGCGGTTCTAAAAGAGTTATAACCCAAAATCGTCGGGATTTCATCCTTCTTTTTTTTTTTTGCCAAAAGCTATTTTTTGTGTTCCTGGAACATGGGATGCTTCGTCATCAACCGTTGCACTTTGATTTTCTTATCAAGTCAGTTTTTTGGGTGAGGTGTAAGAATTCCTTAAAAGCGGGGAGCTCCAGAAAAAAAAAAATGGTGCACCTCTGCTGTTGTGTGTGTTTCGAGAGGAGATTTTAGCGGAGACGCGTGCCACGTTAGACGCAGCACCTGATTTTGCCGATGCTCCTCCCTCCCTTTAAGGAAGAAGCTTTGTTGTGCCTCTCACCCGAAAATCTGTAGTTTTTTTTTTTCGAGGAGGAGGAAAGCCTGGAGTGCAACTCGATGAACGATTCCAAACCTTTTTTTATGTGTATCACGGATAGTTTTGGAAAAAAAAAAAAAAAAAAAAAAAAACGCTAACTGGCATTCCACCGATCTCGGGTTAAGAAGCCCGGTCAGTCGGAAAATAGTTTGGCCGAAAATACCCCTGTACTTCGTATATAGTCGCTGCGCGTGCTGCCCTTGGTGGGAAGGAAATCAGCTCGAAATTTCGGCGAAGGGGGTGTGTTATCGTATCACACGGGTGATGCGAACGACGCGTGCTACGATGGAGCAGGTACTCGTACGTAGCATACTTAGTATATATATTTTTTGTCCAAAATATTTCTGACTTGACCGGACCCCCTAAGGCAATAACGTTGGAACACCAACTTTTTTTTACAGTGTTATTTGTGATATACCTAACGGCGTTGGGAGTAGTGCTTTATCGGGCTGCACTCTTTTTTGTTTTGTTTTTTGTTATTTGTTAATCCAAATTCAGTTTTTCTATTGATATCTCGTCAAGCGAGGAAGAGCCTCAGAAAACTTCACGGCATTTATATTAAGAGGGGTCTAGATAAAGTGCACGGTACGCGCACAAAGAATTGGCTTTTTTTAACGGTGTTTTAATGGTGGTCTAATAGTCGAACGCTTGACGGCGTGCAACTCCCACCACTTCCCGCGATATAGAACACCGCGCGTCGTTTTTTTTTTCCCGAACACAAATTTCTCTGTGGCATGGGTCGTCTCTATCGCGAGTCGATGCGAGGAAGCAGAAGGAGGTGTCAAGTAGGCGGGAAGGAGGGGGGGCGTTTTTCTTAGTTCGGGTACTGGCGTACCCATGTCATGCATGGCCGTAGCCTTAAGACCATAGACCCTCGCATCCCTACAACGCAGGGACGGAGCACGTCGGGTTTTCACCGACCAGGCACAGGCATTGCAGGGGGGGGTGAGGGGGGAGGGGGGGGGTTAGTAGGGTTGGTTTACGCTGACGCGCCGCAATGTCTACACGGTCGGATTCACGCACACAGTTGACCGACCGCGCTATCCTCCCTCCCTCAGCGTGGCTTCTGGGATGCTTCCCAGAATCAGAACAACAAGCAGCCCAGCCACAGCAGTGCTCGTTCCCTCTCTCTCTCTCCCCCCCCCCCCTCCCCCTCCCTCTCTTACTATTGCACACCCCCCTTCCCCGTTTCCGCCCGTACCCGTCGATTTTAGAGATGAGGGCGCAGATATTCTCATTATGGCGCGTACGGACGCTCGGGCGGGCCTAGGGTTAGAGGAGGCGCTGGAGAGGTGCAGAGAGTTTAGGAGGATAGGAGCGGACATCACGTTTTTAGAGGCCCCGCAGAGCGAGGAGGAGATGCGGCGGTACTGCCGAGAGGTGGACGGTCCGAAGCTTGCCAACATGCTGGAGGTGATGTCGTGTTGAGCCGAGCGGGATTACGTCGGGCGGACACAAGTTTTGTTGTTGCGATGTTTGTAGGTGTCGGCGTATTGTTGTTGTTGTTGTTGTCGTTGTTGTCGTTGGTGTTGTTGTTGTTGGTGGTGGAGGTGGTATTGGTGTTGTTGGTGTGTTTGTGTTGTTGGTGTTATTGTTGTTGGTGCTGGTGTTAATGGTTGTTTATGTAGTTATCTTTGTTGCTGCGGTTGCAGTCGTTCTTGATGCTGTTGTAGTTGCAGCTATTGTCGTGTGCTTTCTACGGGGTAGAGACGGCCGTCGTGGCAGCGCCTATTGTTGCATCGTGCGAGGAAGTTGGCGGAGGGCGGCCCGCTTTCTTCCCTGTCCAAGACCTAAGCACCCCCCACCGCGCCTCTATCGTCAGTGACGCTGCGTACCTCTCCCTCAAGCTAGCGAAGAGCCTGTAACTGACATCGTAATTTATTGGCAATTCCTGTCCTTTTCTCATCATTACATTTTTCACGTAGTCATAGCAAATGTTTTTTTTTTCATCGCGTTTGCCATCTGTCTGTGTGCGGCACCATCCATAAGCTTTGATGGCGACCACCTATAAGCATCTACAGATAAACAATTAAGCCCAGAGAATTCCAGCAAGACAACCAATTGGACACACCTACCGTAGACTAATTCGATACCTACATCCGCCTTAAGGGGTTCCGCGGGCTCGTTTCCCGGAAGCACGAGGTCAGGAACGACCACGCAGGCGTCTTTCCAAGAAAGTTAGTTATCCGCCTCGGAGGGGTGCCACCTGTGCGCAAAAACAAAACAAAACAGAAAACTGCTGCACTCGTATGTGTTCTTTTGGGGGACAAGATTCTTGGTTCTGAGTGTGGGAGAAATGCATTTACAGCTGTATTGCGCGGGGGGGGGGGGGGGCAGAGTAATCAGAACCTCGGGTAGCATGTACCAGGTATGCCCATATGTTAACACTCTTTTTTTGGTTGTTGATTGCTGTTTCCCCCCGGTATTATTACGGGGGGCCATAGCAAACAGGACCAAATATTGTTAGCAAAAATAGGTAAACATATAAACCCTGGTAGGTTTTTGTGAGTACCATGGGTCCTATTTACTATGTCCCCCCGCAATAGCTGACTCCACGTACGCGCTGCCCCTAGGAACTAACTCACCTTGCTCTTTTGTCGCATATATTGCTCTCGGCAGTTCGGAAAGACCCCCATCCTGCCTCCGGTGGAGCTCGAGAAAATGGGCTACACCATCGCGGCCTACCCGCTCAGCCTGCTCAGCGCCAGCATCAAGGCGATGAACGCGGCGCTGGAGAGACTGAAGGCCGGAGAGCCGCTAGACGATCTCTTGGAAGGGTTCGAGAATGTTCAGGAGGTGGTCGGCTTCAGAGACTACGACGACACCGCCGCCAAGTACAAAATAGATTAGACGGGAGTTCTGTCGATAGAGGTGCCGGGTAGAGATGCTCACAGCGCCTGTTCTAGTTAGCTTTACCCCTCGGGGTTCGCGGAGATTGTTGTTGTATTTGCTGTTTTGTAGCAAGAAGGGCGCTCTGCTCTGTTAGAGAAGACGCCTGCCAAGTGCTGTATGCGCGGCCCTTCTTGCACTGCCGAAAATAGCCTTGAAACTACTGCAATGATAAGAGAGATATGGCTGCCCCCACACCCCGCAGCAGTAGCCGGTGGGGGTGGAGCTTGTGCTAGTCAGGCCTCGGGAAGTAAACGCTTTCGAAGCAGGGCGTTGACAGAGTGCCGCTGTGATCGTATCGGGATAGTCGAGACGACCCTCTCCCCATGCTACCCGGGGTTGCCGAAAATATTTATACCTGACTACGAATAGCGGAAGAGCTTCCCACTTGTTCTAGGGTAGGTTTGGTCTGATATCAGGGTCGGGGTTAAGGTTGCTCGTATTGGCTCAGGGTCAGGGTTCCTCTGATTGGCTTAGGGTCAGGAATCGGGTTGGTCTGATTGGCTCAGAGTTAGGGTTAGGGTTGGTCTGATTGACTCAGGGTCAGGGTTCCTCTGATTGGCTTAGGGTCAGGGTTAGTGTTCCTCTTATTGGCTTGGGGTCAGGATTAGGGTTGCTCTGACTGGCCTAGGGTCATGATTAGGGTTGGTCTGATTGGCTTAGGGCCAGGGTTAGGGTTTGGTCTGATTGGCTCACGGCCAGGGTTAGGGTTGGTCTGATTGGCTCACGGCCAGGGTTAAGGTTAGTTATATTCGTCTCGTACACAGAGTGTGCCAACCATTTTCTCGAATTTAGGGTTTTGGTGAGCAACCCTTATCCGTAGGCTCCCGAAACTGAGGAATTACATCCCATTGGTGTCCCGGTATCCCATTGGTGCTGCACAATAGAACAGCAGTAGTAGTACTCTTCGGGTCAATTCTGTACGTATTTTCTCAAGAGCCAGTTCTGGTCGACTTACTACTGTAAAGGGCCGTTGTTATCGGAGAGATCATTTTTTTTTTCCAGAGTTTCCAGAACTTTGTGCCTTGGGGCTTTTTTTCGCGCGATTTTTTGGTAGTCTTGCGCAGATTTTCCTGATTTTTTGTTCTTGCAACTATGTGAAATTTAAACTTTTCCTGTAGTTTTTTACCTCTGCTTAAAATTTCCAGCAGTTTTTTTGGCCTTTTGTTAAATTTCACAAATAGTGACAGAACGCCTCCGTGTTTGTTGATACAAGTTTCCGAAAATCCATAAACCTGGAAGATCTGGAAATAGAGGTCTCCGGTATCATTGGCCAGAACAGCATGGAAGTCCTGCAGCGAGAAGGCTCATAAAAATTAGGTGCCTCACACACCTCTATCGCCTCACGAATCTGGGCTTTGTTTCAGGTCGCGCCAAGTGACGCTTTCGAAGCAGGGCGTTGACACTGCTGCTGCTGCTGCTGCTGCTGCTGCGATCGTATCGCCGTGGCGCTGATGGTGTGGATGGTACATATGGTCTGAATTGTTTTCTTGATCATGGAGACCCTTCCTGCAAGGATGTATACTTCAGTATATAGCAACAATTTATACGGCGCAGTGCTATACCCTGGTAGATGTGACAACGAGCCTGGGAGGAATGAGACACACATATACTTCGTATACGTAATATAATATATATATATTATATATATATAATATATATATAAATATATTATATAATAATATATATGCAAGTATATACCTGGTATATAATATACGTAGACTGCTGCTGATTCCAAGAAGTGAGCCTCTCTGGTGGGCAAAAAAACGCACTGACGAAACTCAGAAGCGATGATACATCAGACGGGGGCGTTGTGCGCATATTCATAAGGCAGTAAGAATAGAGGGATACCGGTATATGTCGCTTCGGGCCCATCGTGGCTTCTGGTTAGTACGGAGGGCTATAGTGATCATAGTAGTCAGGACCCATCGTGCGCACAAAAATCTATACCAGGTATATTATAGTACTTTACTTTCACTGAGCACATTTGGTCCTGATTACGATGTCCCCGCGAAATAGTACCCTGGTATGATATTGCTATGCCCTCCCGTTAGGAAAGTCCGCGGTTCAATTGATCCCTTCGACTGACCGCCCCTCGTACACTAAAACTAGCATGGTGCGGCCATAACAGGCCTTGACTCCGTCCAAAAAAAAGCAAGAGAAGAGCGCGCGGGGGGGGGGGGCTCTAACCCCCCCCCTCCCTTTTTTATATAGGATGGGTTGGCGTCTGTTGGCAACGACACTGTAAAACATGCCGCTCACTACGTGAGCTAGACAACCAGGGTACCGTTTTTTTTTTTTTTGGCGGTCACCCACAGCCGGTTGTCGAGTTAGATCATTTGTGCGAGGTAAAGAACCTTTACTTCGCATACTTGGGAATGATCGCATCACGTAGTGTTCAAGGTAAGGCACCCAAGAGGCAGTTACATAGTACTCCCATTGCTGTCTTTGGAAAATTAAATGCCTACACCGGAAATCAAATCAACTCATTGAAGCTGTCGTCCATATGCAAGTCCGCCTCAAATTCGGTTCTTAGTAGGATGCAGCTCACCCTTCATGCGACTCGCCAGACACCTCTCGGCGCTTCGCGCTTGGTGCACGCAATGTCTGCCTGGTCGGTGAAAACCCGACATGCTCCGTCCCAGCATTGTAGGGATGCGGGGGTCTACGGTCATACGACTACGGCCATGCATGAGATCGAGTACATCTCTCCTATGAGTACACCCCCCGTTTTTATAGGGACTGAAGAGCAAAAATTCGACGCTAAAAACTGGCGATTGAAGCAAATCAGCTACTGCTGTCTGATTGGGGTTCTCAGAAAAAAAAAAAATCCCCGAAGGTAATACCTCTATCAACAACATATTCGCCTGATTGAGAGCGAAGTATCTGATTGAGAGCGAGAGCCAAATACATTGAAATTTCGGGTCCAGACGCCTCTTGCCATTTCTTGGTAAGTAGGGGACGGGCTATTCCAAGAAGCGGCGCAAATTGAAGGTCGCGTCAGCAGCGTCGCGAGCATATGCGTGTCATCGTCATCGGATGCTGCAGCTAGGAGCTAGACAAGTTGCTAGATTTCCCCAGATTGGCTATTCCTGCCTCAAACTGTTTCGCCTCGGGCGGTGGGCTCTACTGTAGCTTCTGCTCCCGGCTGTAGCTCCACAACGAGAGACTCCCACACGATGACCAGGGTAGCGGCTTGAAGCTACGGGCCAGCCCTTCAATTCAAGCTACACAGCAAGCTCCACCTCTCAGCGGTAGTCCGGCTACAGCGTATCGCGCAATCTCGCTCTCAATCAGATACTACGCTCTCAATCAGGCGAATATGTTGTTTATCGTAGAACGCCTCCTTTCTCGGGGTCTCAGAAAGGTTACAATAGCATCTGCGCGTTCAAGGAGCAGAAAGAAAGGCAATGCGGGACGACAACACCGCAAAAGCTCCGGAGACGATAAAAAAGGAAAAGAAAAAAAAACGGCGTGCCTATTTCTAGCCGCTTTTGTTAGAAGCAGGCGTTCTCGTGGCGGTCGACACGCCCTTGGACGATTTTTCCAGGAATACATCCTTCGGTTGGATTTAATTAAGCACATCATTTCTCTTTCAAGCCACTCAATAAATGGCTGAAATTCGAGCGAACACGCTGAAATGCGAGCGAACACGCGCAAGCGTCCCGGAGGACGTTGGCGGGCAAAGGCAACACACAGCAACAGCGCGTCAATCTGCTCCAGTGAAGAAGACAACTAAACTTTTCAGGCCGATGCTAATGGGCACATTATCTACAGTACTCGTAGTACGATATCGTTTTGCGGGGGGAGGGGGGTTACACCATTTCAGCAGCTGTGTACGTACCTCGCGGGGAACTTGAAATATTTATTTCTGCCGCCAGCAGAAAAAAAAATCCTTTTCCCGGAAATTTCAAGGTGATTTTTTCGTGGGTCTCGTTAAAAAAACAAGAAAAAGGAATACCATGGTAGGTGACACCGAGGTGAAGCACGGCGGGACACACTTCCTTAATGTATTTCTCTTTGTTATCTGACAAGGTATATATCCCTGGAAGGCCTTAACACCAAGCAAAACTCTCAACACTCCTTTAAACTGTACCGCATTTTTTTCACCATTCTATTTCTAAGTGTTATTTGCGCCGAAACAAAAATGTTGGTGCGGGTAGTGTCGCCGTAAAGGGGGACTTCTACTTCGCAAACCATCAGTAGCGCCGAATCCCAACTTCCACGCATACGACATTCAACACACAAACACGTTAGCTTCGTCGTTGAACAAAAAGCCTCCACACGACTGCTGAAACCAGGGGACTCGTAGAACGTTGCCGCGTCGAAAGGCGGTCGCCATCCTCCGTGATTTGGATTTCGTACATTCATACCTACAGCATCTAGGGCACCGCAGACCCCCAGGACCCCCCTTGCATCGAGTTGGACGTCTCATCTGGCGAGCGACCGCCTGAAGCCGTGAGCACCAGGGGTGATAGGTCATAGACAGGGTCGGCAGGCTTCTTATTCCCATCACCAAGACTGCCCGCACAAAGTCGACACCCCATACGAGACACCGCCCGCTCATCTATCTACCCGTCAACCATCCAACCCCCCTCCCTTCATGAATGAACGAAATACGACACACGTTCTATCATGAGCACACAGAAGAACCTCGCGGGGCGGGCGGCTCGTATACATACATACTATTGGAGGAGAGACGAGCCGCTTGAGAAACATTATAAAAAAAAAAAAAAAAAACACGAAAAGGCAAAAACAACGCACAAAGAAGCAACGAGTGGCTCTTCAAGCAGCACTAAAAGAACACTCTCAGACAGCAGTGGCGTGAGGAAAGTGAGCAAGCCAGTCGCGGAACGCACGGCCATTGTATCAACACCAACACCCTTGGAGACGAACGACTCCAATGCATCATCGGACATGGACGTAACCACGCTCGGGTTTTGCGGAGGAGGCGTGCCAGGTCTTTTCGCCTCTTGCCTGAAGAACGTTCGTCAGGGTGGGCCGGCCAATCAGAAAATACGACTATCGATAGAAATACTCCCCTAAGAGTCGAAACACCGCAATCGGGGGTGGGAAAAAGCGAGCGAGGCAACTCTATCCGCGCCTTCTGAAGAACGCTCGTCATGGCGGGCTGTGGTCAATGAGAAAAGCGAGCGAGCCATGACACCGAAATCAAGGTGGGACTACATATAGGGGGTCCTTACTATCGTCGCGTTAACCACCCTCTCATTCGAACGCAACAAAAAATACAACAACAACAAAAAAAAAAAGACTCACGGCTAAACGCAGAGAGGCGTACCAGAGGTACGTGGCAATTTTCGCAAGCTATCACAGCCCCTACTCCTACATTTAATACTTTTGTACTCGCACCACCTGCCACCCTGATCTCACTCAGTACTTTGACCCCGCCGCGGGCCCTTCCCATTCGGCATCCAGGCACCGAGAACAGGAGCAACGTAGTCGGTTGCTCGGTCTACTCACTCCACGACCTCGTGCATGACGGCCTTGCCGTGCTGCATCACCGGCATCCAGTACCCGTTCGGGTGGTCGATCTTGACCCACCCCGGATGCTCCTCGACGTACCTTCCCAGGAGAGTCATGAACGGGCGTCGGACGTCGGAGCGGAAAGGCGTGTAGGGAGGGGGGGGAGGGGGGGGGACTGTCTCAAATATATTACACCTGTGTCAGATCATCTACTATAGACCATTCCCACAGTTCATGATCTAGATCTTTCAAGGCAGATAGATCGTATGTTCCTGATCTGTATGATCTGTACGATCAGACCCGTATACGTATAGTCTGCATGATCTGCAACGTGCTTCCTGTGTTGGATCTGTCTTGAAAGGCAGATCCTACGCAACCTCTCACAACCGCAGCAGGTGAGGAACTAGATGATCCACAGTAGATGCATAGATATATCATGATTTATCTCTTCGAGGCGTGAAATATTCCAACCCAGAAGCATGAGCGACACCACTCAAGCACCTCCCTCGTATTGTCCGTAAACAATAAACAGGGCGGTGAAAACGCGGCGGTGTAGACTTTATAACGCAATGCTCAAGAGGGATTGCAAAAATATGTATGCAGAATGAAGGCGCGCGACGCGAAACTCAAGTGGGATTGCAAATAGATACGGTAGAGAACCAAGACGGATGGCGTGAAGCTCAAGTAGGTCTGCAAATAGCTACGGTAACGTAAGGCTTACGACGTGAAGCTCAAGCGGGATTGCGAATTAAGCGGGTGGATCAAGGCTTGCAACGTGAAACTCAAGTGGGATTGGAAATAGCTTGCGTAGAGCACAACCGTTCCTCACTGCAGTTGAAAAACCCTTTTCAGTCGGATGCATCGGGTGGATCGTGGCGTGCGAAAAACACGCATTATATTAGGTACGATAGTGGCTCTTCTATAGTGCCGGCATCTTATGCGCCAGCCGACAATGCCGGCACTATAATGGCAACTAGCACTATTAATATCACACTGCCACACATGTTAGTCCCACCTGTGCCAAGCGATTCGACAGGCACTATAGCGGGCAGCCGGCACTACTCAGCCGGCACTATAGCGGGACCACTACCGCACTATAGCGGGCAGTCGGCACTACTCAGCCGGCACTATAAAGGGACCACTACCGCACTATAGCGGACCGCCGGTACTACTCAACCGGCACTATAGAGGGACCACTGCCGCACCTACTGCACTATAGCGGGCAGCCGGCACTACTCAGCCGGCACTATAGCGGGACCACTACCGCACTATAGCGGGCAGCCGGCACTACTCAGCCGGCACTATAGAGGGACCACTACCGCACTATAGCGGGCAGCCGGCACTACTCAACCGGCACCATAGAGGGACCACTGCCGCACCGACAGCACTATAGAGGGCAGCCTGCCCTACTGGAGCTGTAGCTGTCTGCAAGTGACGTGCTAACGTTTGGTTGCGGGCTGCTTTTTTGTCTCCTTTCGTGCATCCCAAAAGTTGACCAATGTCGACCACTGCAGCACCTCTCCAAGTCGAGGTGTAGGCCTCTGGCGAGAGATCACTATCGAGAGAAACACGAGCTGCTGTGATGGGCCTCTTTCAAGTCGTCGTCGCTCTTCGGTAGGCGCGGACCAGCCGAAGTTCTAAACGCAGCGTGTTAAAAAATAGCTATGTTTCTTTTCCCCGTTCCGATAAAACACCTAGAAACTAGAGTGGTCGGAAACCCGGGGCTCGGGAGACGCTTGGGTGCCAGCGTGGCCTTAATGTGAAGAACACACACACAAACACACCAGGGCTGTTCACAGGTCATGACTTCAACATCTCACGGTTCGGGTCGGGTCGGGTCGGGCCGGATCGGGCCGGGTCCGGAGGTCTTCAAAGTCTCAGGCGTCGGGTTGGGGATGGGTCAGGTGACCCGACCCGACCAGACCCGACCCGCAAGATTTGACCCGCCTCGTGAACAGCCCTGGCTATTACCACTTTGTCCGGGAATTTATGGAGCGTTTGAACATTTACTGCGAATACCAAACGGTCCTGATGTTTCCGATCAGAGCGGTACGCTGCTCTTACGTTTGCTAAGGATCGTTGAGGCCACTGCTGGCAAGGGTTCACATTTCAACGGCAGCGTTTATCAACGTCGATCATCCAGGCCCCAACGTAACTGAGATTCCACCTCACAATATTTACTAGTTGTATAACTCACCTCTCGTTTTTTTAGAAGAGAAGCGTGATAACTTCAGCCGTCAACGTAAAAGTCAACCAACCGAGGGCTTACTCTGTTTCGGGATTTTTTCGGACCACCCGCAATAGAAACGAGTAGGTTTAGCAGTCTGGGAGAAGGGATCTTTAGGGATGTTTTTTACTTGAAAAATGTGTAGCGTGGTCTGCACTTCGGAATCGTCGTCCGCATCTGAGAAAGTTCCTGGTTCGATGCAAACTTGGCGTAGCCTCGTTTATGGCGAGTTTTGGCCCGTTTCGGCTGCGGTTTGGGGTCAGGGTTAGGGTTAGGGTTAGAGTCAGGGGTTGGGTTGGGTCTTCGCCCGTGCCTTGATCCCAACAGGAACCAAAACATCCGAACAGCCTACCAACCTAAAGATCCCTTCTCCCAGATTGTTAACGGTCCTCATAGAAACGCCGCCAGGTCCTGGTACACACCCAACAGAAAGCAACTACTCCCCCGGGACATCGTCCAGGCAGGGTGGACATGAGAAAACACAACACGACAACCATCGGGCACAAAAGACGAGAAAGATCATCCACAGATCATTCCCACCGCATGATCTAGATCTTTGAGGGCAGGCAGATTCCTGATCTGTATGATCTAGCTCATGTTGTCGGGTCGGAGCTGCAGTACCTGCATGATTTAGGACATACATGTTTCCTGGGTTGGATCTGTGCTACTTGGATCTGTGCTACGCAGACCCTGCGCAGCACCTCAGAACGGCAGGTTGCGATCCAGATGATCTGTAGATGATCTATCTGTAGATAGTTATATCTTGAAGTACCTGTCGGAAATGTGAAACGTCGTGTTTGCCCTCCGGCCATGTTCAGCTCGAACCTCGATTGATCATGGCCAGTAGCACAAACAATCCCCCTCGAAGGGCGAAGGGGGAACCAGGTACGGTCTTGACTTCTACTCGATACTTACCGTTCGTTACACATCACGAGCTGCGCCTTTAAACCCAGGCACTCGTATATTAGCATATTATATGCATACTTCGAAGTGCACTAATTCATAAAAGTTCCTTCAGAAACAGAAGATAAATACACGGCACAATGGGGTATATATCAGGGTTATAGTTAGGCGGCGAAATGTTGCGCTGACACACCCATTTTGTCAGAATTGCGCGCAGCGCACCATCCGCCATATATAGGCTGCACATACATCCGTTTTTGACCTCTGCACCATTTTTCCTCCGTACCTGCTGTAGGCGAGAACAAACGTGCGGGAATTGTTGTCTGTTTCGCCGGAGGCGACTTTTTTTCGCTGTGTGTGTGTTTTTTTTTTTTTTTTTTTTGCCATTTGAGGCAGGCACATTTTGCAACGCTGCTGCTGGACACCTTCGTGTGCCAAATTGCTTCGTGGCTCAAAGAACTTGTCTCTTTTTTCATATTATTTGAGTTCAAAAGTATGCCGGTAAAGACGCACATTTTGACTATATTCACCCTTTTAGCACCGCACTCCCATTTTGGGGAAAAAACCAGTCTAATTCTAAGTAGTTGTCCCCAAAACGGGACTGCACTTCTAAAAGGGTTACCGCGTACCGGTACCAGATATGTAAGATATATATATATATATATATATGTACGAGCTCAAAATTGTGGACTGCGCCGGGTCCAACGTGGCGGCTCTCCAGGGTGCCTCCGGCGGCCCTTCGGAGGCCCTCCGGGGGTCCTCCAGGGGCCCTCCGGGGACCCCAGGCAGGGGGGGACACCTCGCCTACGGCTCGTGGCGCGGGGGCCGCAGCACGTATTGCCTGAATATGACCCTGGTATGTATGAAATGTATGTATGTATGTATGTATGTATGTATGTATGTATGTATGTATGTATGTATGTATGTATGTATGTATGTATGTATGTATGTATGTATGTATGTATGTATGTATGTATGTATGTATGTATGTATGTATGTATGTATGTATGTATGTATGTATGTATGTATGTATGTATGTATGTATGTATGTATGTATGTATGTATGTATGTATGTATGTATGTATGTATGTATGTATGTATGTATGTATGTATGTATGTATGTATGTATGTATGTATGTATGTATGTATGTATGTATGTATGTATGTATGTATGCATGTATGTCGAGGAACGTTGTTCGTGTACAGCAGAGGCAGAAGTAGATATTTATAAACAATGTCGTGGCGAAAAAATGTTGTTACGTATTTAAGTTACACCACACACCACAGAGATTTTGCTTCCGTTTCTCCTTCGTCGATATTCGTTCGCCGCGCCGAAGGAAGAGAAAGAGAAACATAAGCTCTTCACTCTTCACATATATGGAGACGAGCAACTTTAGCTGATAACAGTAGCCGAAATGCGAACAATCGGATACTGATCGGACAACAATCCACCCGCCAAATGGAGCGGCGTGAAAGCAGACCAGCAGCATATTGTTCTTCAACAATCGGGAAATGACAGGACAAAATCCACCCACCAACGAATGGTGCGGTTTGAAAGCAACAAAAAACACACTCCAATCACGTCTCAATTGTTGAATATCGTATCTCCCCTCCATGGCATCATCTCCGTCTTCGACACTGAAGGAAAGCTTCAATGCTTAAAACACCGAAATCGTACCGATACGTGCAAAACATATGTTATCGGTATCGTACCGATTACTTTTTAACCCTTTTAGAACCGCAGTCCCGTCTTGGGGACAACGCCAGTCAAATCCCAAGTACTTCGTCCCCAAAACGGGACTGCGGTTCCAACAGGGTTCAAGTTCGTATCGGTATCGTACCGATTTAGTTTTTTGTTATTATCGGCATCGCATCGATTACTTTTTTTGTTATCGATTCCTATCGATTCCTTACTGCGGTTTTACAGTACTATCAGCTGTATCGCATCGATCACTTCAAAAAAAAATATTGCCGGTACCGTATCGATCTTTTTCAGTTCGTCGGTATCGTGTTGCGGCACTGCTCGTATCGAAGTCGATTCCGATGTCGATATCCCAATACTACCCACATCATTTCGTGTGCCCGAAGACAGAAAATAAATAGTGACCTCTATTTCCAGTACGAACAAATTAAATTGAAACCGAGGTCAATTTATTTAATTGTTTCGGTCACCTTACAACTACTCGGATACGGATTGGATCATCCACCAGTCTTTTCAATTGAGTGTTTTTCAAATGGAGCGGCGTGAAAGCAGGCACACATCACATTGACCACAAAGTTTCATCGCATCTTTAGAGCTTACATTAACCCTTTTAGAACCGCAGTCCCGTTTTGGGGACAAACTCCTCGGAATTTGACTGGTTTGTCCGCGAAAACGGGACTGCGGTTCTAAAAGGGTTAAAAGTACAGGGTTGGTAATTATTATCCAGAGATGCTGTTTCGACACATTGCTGCAGTAGCAATACTCTTATTAATAAGAGAATAATAATTAATACCTGGTACCTGGTAACACGAGTACCTGGTAACAATTCCCGGGCCAAACAAATCCCAGGGCAAAACCGGCGACGAGCAGATGGATCTTGAATACCTCCACCTCCACCTGTTGCTATTATCTTCGGCCTCCGACATTGCCAAGCTCAAAGCGCTCAACCCCTCGTATCCAGCAGGAACAAGAAAACCCCCGGAGAAAATAATACAACGAGAAGAAAATCGTTTCCAGGAAATAAAATGCTGCCGCACCGAGGGCAACTCGGCCGTGGGTGCAAGCACCCTGAGCGCGGGTGGTATGAATAATATATATATATATATACAGATGCAGATATAGACCCACGGGCGAAGATCCCCTGCCGACGCAGGGGGGCTCATCCAGTCCGATAGTTAGAACCGCGAACCCGTTTCGGGGACAAACCACTCAAATTTCAAGTAATTTGCCCCCAAAACGGGACCGCGGTTCCAAGGGGGACACCCCCCCCGGGACGCGGAGCTAGCCACCAGAACAAATGGCAAAAAATGTTGTTATCAAGTTATCACTCTGTTCCTAAATATAAGGACGTGATCTACACTAACATCATTTAAACAAAACGCTGTTTGTGGTACTCCTGCCTACGGTACGGGCAGCGTGCGCGCCGAGCAGTACGGGTCTATGATAGGACCATGTCGCGCCAGTCCCGCACGACTCATTTGTCTTGCCCATAGCTCGGACGCCAATACGTATTATATACGCGCCGACCCCCCAGCGGCCGTTGTGGCCGTAACTCGTCATAAAATCGCCACCCTATGTATCGTCAAATTTCCTCTCTCTGAAGTCTCAAGTGCAAGAAGGTCGAGTGCTCCGCGACAGAGGGGAAATAACCTCCCCCTGCCCCCCCCGAAGAAAATCGAAACGCCCAAGACAACTCCATACAGAGATAATCAAAATGGAAGCTAAATGTTGCGCTCACCCAGTAGTACGTACCAGGCACGCAGGAAGAACGGAACCGCGAAGAAAATCGACAAGGCGAGTAATAACTCACCCTTCGGACAGATCATCTGCAGACCATCTACAGATCATGTACAGATAATCGATTCCCACTCCATGATCTAGCTCATTCAGAGTAGATATGTTCCTGACCTGGATGATCTATTGTACTTACAGTAGCTCATGTTGCCGCCCTCGCGGAAGGCGTACCATGTGCACGACCCAGGATAGTTTCTCTTGGTTGGATATACACCAAACAGATCCTGCACATCGTATATATTCACGATGTTCCTAGATATAAGGGACGCTTGTGCACTAATATGTCATCAAAACGGTCTTTATATAGGGACATATATATGTATACATCATAACGGAAGGCTACGGTCTGACCTCGATGGTCTAGATCGCGACCTGTTCCGACGTGTGAAAGTTACTGTAGCTAGCCCTTAACTTTCAGTATCTTTTATCGACAGGATTTTTACGTTGACTATTCTCTGCCTGACTCCAGCCTAAAATCGACCTCTAGTTATGGACAATGTTCCTGCTGCCCTCCAACACACCGTCATTCCTATTCTTGGGCAAACAGAAAAAACACGTACCAATATGCCCCTAAACATAAGCACCGTTTGGCTTAACAATTAGTAGAAAACCGGTGCTTATATAATGGGACAGAGACCCCCACCCGGGCCGGGAACACTGTATCATATATAATATCCCGTTGATTTTCACGCCATAAGCAATACGGGTATTATCTCCATGCAGCAGGTCTGGGCGGTGCGTATACACATATACCGTATACTATAACCAAGATAACACGCACCCTGGGACGAATTTCAGACCCAGTTTCCCCCAAAAACAACTAGAGGGGGGGAGGGGGGGGGGGGTGTACTCGATAGGAGAGATGTACTCGATCTCATGCATGGCCGTAGTCGTATGACCATAGACCCTCGCATCCCTACAACGCCGGGACGGAGCACGTCGGGTTTTCACCGACCAGGCAGACATTGCTTGCACCAAGCGCGAAGCGCTACCGTGAGGTGTCTGGCGAGTCGCATGAAGGGTGAGCTGCATCCTACTAAGAACCGAATATGAGGCGGACTTGCATATGGACGACAGCTTCAATGAGTTGATTTAATTTCCGGTGTAGGCATTTCCAGAGACAACAGGGGCGGGGGGGGGGGCACGTATAACGAAAATGGTGTCTTTGGAAAAGGTTTCGTCGAGAAGGTTGCATACGCAGACGCATCGCTCGTCGTACTCAGTACGCCCTCTCCCCGCTGTCGAGAAACCCAGCGGTTAAAAAATCGTCCGAGGGGGTGTGTTATCTTATCACCGTAGGGTGATACCGCACGGGGGTATAGAATATCACGGGGGGGTGTAGTAATCGGAGCCCGCGACGGTTCCCCAAAAGCGTATTTACCTGCGAAGGTGTTTACCCGCTGAGCTATACGGGGGTGAAATATCGATCGAGTACCCAGTCCAGGGTGAGCCTTGAAACATTAACATTGCCCCCCCCCCCCCCTCAGAACGGCGGGGTCTTTGGGACGTAATGGTGCCGTCCTGCCGACGACGCCAAACGTGAAAGGTGTTACGCACTTGAGCTACTTGCACAGGGGGTGAAATACCGATCGATTACCCAGCCCAGGATTTTAAGGCTTGTAACCCCCCCCCCTGTGTATCTCCCCACTACGCCTACTGACCACATTCGGTTCTGGTCACTACTATTAACATTCATAAATACTGTGTGATATGACATGTTGCCTCGTATCAGCTAGGGGGGATTCATGTGCGGAAGTACTGGGTGCTTTGAACGCATGGTTGTTGGAGTAAAATAGCATTGAATAGATTCAATGCCCGTGCGTGGTGTACCGAGATATACCTCTTGGATTTTGGCACACGTACGTACTGGTATTTTTTTTTTTTGGTACTTGCACTTACGTCGAATTGTTTATCGAAACGACTAAAAAGTTTCAAAAAGGTGTTCGGGGAGCAAACAAATTATGTATCGAGACGTTGAGCGTTTCAACGGACATTTGAACGTTTCAACGTTGAACGCGTTGAGCAAACTACAACAGTTTTACGGCTGTAGTCAATACCATTTCGAGACGTTGAAAATTTCAACGCGCTGTTGTGGAAATTGGATATAGCACGTGTCGATATCGAGACATTGTATTATCTCACCGCTTCTTTCGAGCAGTTTTGTTTCGGAGGTTCAACGTTCCTTGATGGGAACACTCTCAGGGAGCAAGTGGGCAAATCGACTATTACGGGGGACCATAGTTAATAGGACCTGTGGTGTACATAAAAACCTATATATTTAACCATCTCTACTAACAATATTTGGTCCTATTAACTATGGTCCCCCGTAATAGTACGATACATGTTAAAAGTTTCACGCTTCACACACGGGGCAAGTCACCACCTAGATCACCTATTATTACGGGGGACCACAGTTAATAGGGACCTGTGGTATACATAAAAACCTATATATTTAACAATTTTTTACCAACAAATATTTGGTCCTATTAACTATGGCCCCCCGCAATAGACAGATCCCCATCTATCAGCGGTGTACCAGATCACGATCTATGAAAAAAAAATCTAGATCCTAATTTTGCCGTTATAAGATCCAGATCCGACCACCTGCTGCTGTAGATCCTACCAGGGTATATATCTGAGGTCATGAGATGCGAGATATTTACAAAACAGATCCCGCAACCCATGAAACACGCGCTAGATCATTCAAACCACACACCTCGCGGGCGGCACCACGACGATGAGAGCTGATGAGAGCTGCCGTGGATCACACCGGCACAGATGACAACAATCAATCTGCCCCGAACAACCTGTCGGAGGACCTTTAACAATCTGGGAGAAGGGATCTTTAGGTTGGTAGGCTGTGTTCGGATGTTTTGGTTCCTGTTGGGATCAAGGCACGCGCGAAGGAAGACCCAACCCAACCCCTGACTCTAATAACCCTAACCCTGACCCCAATCCGCAGCCGAAACGAGCCAAAAATCGCCATAGACGAGACTACGCCGAGTTTGCATCGAACCAGGAAATTTCTCAGATGCGCACGACGATTCCGAAGTGCAGACCACGCTACACATTTTTCAAGTAAAAAAAAATCCCTAAAGATCCCTTCTCCCAGACTGCTAAACCTACTCACCTGTCGATACACCGCTCTGTCCCCACACATCAGGGCTGTCTATATATTATCCCCCTTTTAGGACCGCGGTCCCGTTTCGGGGACAATCCACTCAAATTCCAAGTAGTTCGTCCCAAAAACGGGACTGCGGTCCTAAAAGGGTTATTACGGGGGACCATAGTTAATAGGACCTATGGTATACGTAAAAACCTATATATTTAACCATTTTTACTAACAATATTTGGTGCTATTAACTATGGTCCCCAGTAGTAGTAGCACATCTAAAAAGTCTTACAAGGCCGTTTGTATATTCATAGTATACTCGAAGTATCTAAAACGCTTTCAGGCCCGTTTATAAATTAGTAGTATATCTAAAAAGTCTTCATACACAATGCGCGACAGCGTGGTATTAATATTATACGTGGGGAGCATCGGCTTATCTGTGCGTGTGTCAAGACTTACCAGCCCTTCAGAATAGTGCCGTTCCGGGGCCAGTCGGAGCTAGAGGTGCTGGAGCTCATCTCGGGCTTAGTCCTGCTCGAGCACCAAAAATCCGCACGCGGAGAACACACACGGAGACCGCACGGGAGACCAACAAAAAAAAGGGGAGAGGGGAAAGAACAACAAAACAGATTGACAACATGAAGGAAAAAACCGGTATACATACCGTAATCCAGAAAAAAAACGCGTCATCTGGATCACGGGAAACGGCTACTTATCTGGATAACATGTACCAGGTACCGCTGTACTACTACTACTACTACTACTACTACTACTACTCCCACTGTACGCGCTGCCTGATGCGTTTCCCGAACATTCCTACTATAAATCGAGCAAACGGCTTTGCTTCACCCTTTCAGGACCGACCGCAGTTCCGCTTTGGGGACAAACTGCTTAAACCTTTTATTAATAGTATATACCGCAGTCCCGTTTGGGGGACAAACCAGTCAAATTCAACGTAATTTGTCCCCCAAACGGGACTGCGGTCCTAAAGGGGTTGATGTGTCGAGTAAAGCGGTTGAGATTTCGAGTGGTTCGCCCCCCCCCCAAAACGGGACTGCAGTATGCCCTACTATGGTGGACCATACTAAAATATGACCTACCGTACACACAATAACCTATATATTCCTACTTTTTACTAACAGTATTTGGTCCTATTTACTATTACGGGGGACCATAGTTAACAGGACCAAATATTGTTAGTAAAAATGGGTAAATATGTAAGTCTTTATGTATACCATAGGTCCTACTAACTATGCCCCCCCGTAAATATGATCCCCCGTAATAGTGTGTCCCCAGAACGGGACTCTACAGTACTAAAAAGGGTTGAACCACTCAATAGCTGAAAAAAAGTGTCCGACACTGATTCTAAGTAAAATAGTCTTGAAAATAATATGGGTGCAGTAGACTATAAGAAGCGAGCAGATACCGTACACGCCTCACCGAGGAAGGGCGCATGCAGCAGTGGTGTTTCCTTTTAGGACCGCAGTCCCGTTTCGGGGACAGACCAGTCAGACTCCAAGTACTTTGTCCCCAAAACGGGACTGCGGTCCTAGAAGGGTTGAGAGCGCCCAGCGACAAGCCAATCTTCGTGGTATTATCTCCGTTTTGGTCTAGTCTAAACTCTTACAAGTCCGGGGGACCATAGTAAATAGGACCAAATGTTGTTATTACAGGGGGTCATAGTTAACAGGACCAAATATTGTTAGTAAAAATGGTTAAACATATAGGTTTTTATGTGTACCATAGGTCCTGTTAACTATGGTCCCCCGTAATAGAAAAAATAGCGAAATATATACCTGGTAGGTTTTTGTGTTGCTGCCGTACCTGGTAGGTCCTATTTAATATGCCCCCCTGGAATACTGAAAAATCCCATACTAATTGTGAGTAGTTTATTGTCGTGGGGAGCCGATTTACCTGGTCCTATATATACTACCGGGTACAGTACATAATGTGGCCTTAATCCTTTAAGAAACGCAGTCCCGTTTGGGGACAAACTACTTGGAATTTGACTGGGTTGCCCCCAAAACGGGACTGCGGTTCTAAAAAGGTAAAAACCGGATGACTACTTATAATGGGTACACCACTACCATGGTAGTGCTGTAGCGTGTTGAAACACTCACCTCCAGAACATGCCGCTGCAGCCACCGCCGCTGGCATCCATCTTGAACGTTTTGACGTTGGCTGCATCCATGATTGCTGCCGTAGCACGAGCGCGAAAGTATTGGTGATAAAACAAACGCGACAGCAAGACCATCATCGCCATCCTCCTCCTCCTCATCATCATCATCATCATCATCATCAAAATGGGTGTATGTGACGATATTGATCGTGAAACAAATAGGACAAGATCGTCATCATCCCTATCATCAGCGGCCATGCAGGAGACAAGGAGGGGGCGGGGCGGGCGGGCGTACTCACTTGTGTGCTTGCCTTATTACGGGGGACCATAGTTAACAGGACCTATGGTATACATAAAGGCCTGTATGTTTAACATTTTTACTAACAATATTTGGTCCTGTTAACTATGGCCCCCCGTAATAGTCATTTGACCATTGACCACGCATCCCTTTTGAGGCGGAGACAGGGGGGGGGGGGGGGGGGGGGGGACGATATCATGCACGGTCGTAGTCGCATGACCATATACCCTCGCATCCCTATAATGCCGGGACGGAGCACGTCGGGTTTTCACCGACCAGGCAGACGATATTGGCGTTAAAAAAAGTCAACAAGATTATCATTATTCAAACAATCAGCGGTCACGCAGAAGACAAGGGGGGGGGGGGGGGGGGGGGGGGGTCTACTCGATATCATGCATGGTCGTAGTCGCATGACCATATAGACCCTAGCATCCCTATAATGCCGGGACGAAGCGCGTCGGGTGTTCACCGACCAGGCAGACGATAATGGTATAAAATAAATATCATCATTTATTTCAAACAAACAGCGGCCATGCAGGAGACAAACGGGAGGGGGAGGGTACTCGATCTCATGCACGGCCGTAGTCGTATGACCATAGACCCTCGCATCCCTAAAATGCCGGCACGGAGCACGTCGGGGTTTGATCAGTGAGGCGAGCCGCATGAAGGGCGGAGCCGCATCTTACCAAGAACCGCGTTGTGACGCGGACTTTCTTCATTGGATGACGGAGTCCAATAGCTTAAGAGCAACTCACTAGTGTACGTACGCGTATACGGACGGGCTCACCAAAAACAAAAACGAGCGCTTGAATCCGGCGGTCAAAACGCGAAGAAAACGTCCTTGATGCCACGGAACGAACTACCGCGGCGCTATTTATTGGTTGAAACTTCCGTTTTGCTCATCTGAAGTCAGAATACCGTATCACCCTAGGGTGATAAGCCAACACACACGAGAACGGGGAGGGCGTACTGAATACGCCGAGCGATGCGTCTATCCAACCTTCTCGAAGCAAACTTTCCAAAACCACCATTTTTCTCGAAGCAAACTTTCCAAAACCACCATTTTTCTCGAAGCAAACTTTCCAAAACCACCATTTTTTGTTGTTGTTGTTGTTGTTGTTGTTGTTGTACGTGTCCACCAGTTGTTTTGGAGGAAACCGGGTCTGAAGTTCGTCCCAGGGGGTGTGTTGAGTGCTATGTGATAATGCGGGCCGCGATGACGAGAGGAGGGGGTGAAGTACCTGTCACGCGTACTCGTGGCGTTTGCCAGGTACTTGTACGATACGAGACAACGCACTTCATTCGCCGCCGAGGCTCGATGGAGAAACCACAAACAAAAGGTGTTCCAGCTATTAATATAATCTATAGGCCGTACTCGCGAAACGGTGCAAGGAGCCTACTTCTACTGCATGCAACAGGTGGGTGGCGAAACACATGAAAACATGGAAATGATTTCCACGCCATCTGCGCCATGCTATTTTCTTCGCGATTGATTTCCGCTGATGAGACGTCAGATCGTGGTGAAAATGGGAGTGCAACTGCTGTCGTCCCACGTATTGCCACAAGCTAAACTTGTGTGTGTGCTTGTCGTCAGGTCCCTACGCATGATACGATATGATATCAATATATGATATTGTATCATAAAACGGACGGGCGTGTGGGCATGTGTGCGCGTCTTTTCTACCCAGCTTTATCAGTACGTCAGTACATACACCCAGTGTCCGTCCTGATTCCTCATCCTAGGGAGATAATTAATTATTTCGCCACAGACTGCCGTGTGAGACAGAAATACCAAAAACAAGAAATATTGGCGAATTCATGCTAATAATGGGTGAATCATGAGAAATGCCAGCGTACCGGGTACGAAAAAAAAACAGAATGCGAACACAAGGAAGTCCAGAAAAAAACGAACAAAAAGACGATACAACAAGAGTTCATTTTGGAATTAAAAAAATAATACAAACGAACCAAGGAGATCGGAAAGGTTGCTACATGTAAAAGTAGAAGAAAAACATGCGTACTTAAGAAGGGTAGATACCTATTAATAGACCACACAGCAGTATAGACTGGTATTAAATTATACATTACCGGCGTCCCCGGTAGGTGGTCCGCGTGCCTAGCAAGATCAATTTTCGTGGGTTCAAGTCTCACCGAGTGCATGCTCGTCGGGACTTTTTCTTGCATAAAACAATGATTAGCAGAAAGCGCGAGAGCGTGAGTTATCTACATTCGCTGAGAATCGACGAGCAGTGGGAATGCTGAACCCTACGCGCCACAAAAAATAAAGCCACGTACCGGGGGGGGGGAAGGGACGACACCTCTGACCACGGTTTGTCCACGAGATCGTTTAGGATAAAACTTCCTACGAGTTAGGCTGGAAAGTAACAGTGATGATTAAAAAAAGCAATAACAATACGACATTTTTTTTTTAATTTATTGATCATCCCTTTTACTTTACTGCTTAACTCGTAGGAGGCTTTTACCCTCAGCAATCTTCTCGACAAACCGTGGTCATAGGTGTCGTCCCTTCCCCTCCCGGTACGTGCCTGAATTTTTATCGCGCATAGGGTTCATTCAGCGTCCCCACTGATCGGCGTTTTTCATCGAATGTTGCTAACTCCCGCTCTCGCGCTTTCCGCCAATCAATGCTTATGCAAGAATAAGTTCCCCGCGAGTGTGCACTCGGTGAGAATCGAACCCACGAAATTGATCTTAGTAGGAACGCGGACCACCTACCCAGCCACCGGGGATGCCGGCGATTGTACCGGTAAACGAAGATGACGTCAAGGTACAATACTAAGCTGTAAATGAATGCATGGATCACCCCGATGCGCAAAAAAACAACAAAGGACACACAACACACGACCCTCTTCAGATGTTTCCACTATTGGAACAAAAACACAAGTAAGCAAGGTGAACCCACAATGAATGCTGCCTGCGCGCAGCAGCATCGAAACTACTCGGAGTATTAATAATGGCGGCACATGGTATTGGGTATGACATCGAAAGTCAAAGTTTTGCTGTAGTATCGACGCATCAGAATTTCGACAAAAACATCGAAACCGTATCGATTGAAGAATTGTTTTTCGTCGGTATCTCAATACCAAGTTTCGTCGCTGTATTGAAAATCGAAACCATACAAGTATCGATCTGAAGAAATATGTTCGTCGGTATCTCGTACCTACCTCTCTGTCCCTGCACTAAACATCGAAACCGTATCGATTGAAGAACTGTTTTTCGTCGGTATCTCAATACCACTTTGTCGCTGTATTGAAAATCGAAACCATACAAGTATCGATCTGAAGAAATATGTTCGTCGGTATCTCGTACCTACCTCTCTGTCCCTGCACTAAAAGTCGAAACCGTATCGATTGAAGAACTGTTTTTCGTCGGTATCTCGTACCACTCCGTCCCAAGATAAAAGGACATTTTGTAAAACAAGACTGGACAACTGGATCCGATAGAACACTACATTTTGGGGTCATAGTGGTATCATACTCGATCAGATAATTTTCGTTCGATATCTCACGCTGCGTAGCGGCGAGTAGCACAGCTTTCGATCGACGAGTTGCAGACCAATCGTATCTGCTCCATATCACTCGGAAGTCCACCGCCACTACGAGTATCAAACTCCTGTCTGTACCTCCCCACAAATTCGAGGTTTTTCAAAGGTGAGCCTATAGAACCTCAGTCCCGTTTTGGGGACAAATTACCTATAATTTTGACTGGATTGCCCCCACCACGGAACCGCGGTTCTAAAAGGGTTAAGCAACCCTTCCGCCTTCCTTCTCCCCCCCCCCCCCAATTTGAAACTTTTCGTGTTCTACGCTTCTTTTTTTTTTCGTTTCTCCTTCGCTTCGCTCCTGTTTCGGTCCAATCCAAACCCATCCAGCATGCCTGCCGGACAGATGATGCCGGGATACCACCACCAACACCAACAATGTAACACGCATGGACGGTATCACGTACCAGGTATGACACACCCGGAGGATGATTATCCATGAAACAACGATTTTCATTTTCCAAGAGAGCATGGAAGGGGGGCACACGCGCCGAAAATCAGGGAATCGAAAATATCGCGTTTGGAGAGATTAATCTTTTTAGAAGTTCTCGCAGGTCTCGCTTCTCGCAGATCTCGTTGGCCGAAATCTTCGAGAAGACCTCGTTGAAACCCACGAGTTTTTTTTTGTTCCATCGACCGATTGATGATGCATCATGCATCTCTCGGCGTTTGTTTGAACCCTCTCCGGATCAGAGATAGCTTGGTCGATAGAGTACGGAGATAAAATTTGACAAACTAGCACGAGGGGGGCGGGGGCGGGGGATTGGTGTCGGTCGTAACTATCGTGCTGTGTGCTGTGTAACAATTTTGACGCTAATGGAAGGGAAGTTTAGGTCTTAAAATTTTAGGACTTACTATGTACCTGGTAGTCCCGTTTTGGGGACAACTACGAGTAGTTTGACTGGTTTGTTCCCCCAAACGAGACCGCAGTCCTAGAAGGGTGGAATGTTTTTACATTTCTGCCCAGAGCGGAAGTACGGTACAGGACACTCTACCACAAACAGCACCTACAACAGGAGATAGTGATATCAAATAGTAGATAGGTAGGAGGGAACGGATCACCCACCTACTTGACCGTACCTATGATCAAAAACAGTTCAATAAGAGGGTAGGCTGAGACACACACACACACATGCACAGGGATCTAACATAACCCTGATGACGAGGTTGGCGTAGAGTAGAGCGTGCCTTTTCTTCCCATGTGAGAAAATCCAGACTTGGGGCGCTACGAGCATCACCCCTTTTTCTTGCTATTACATCAGGTACCGGCAAAGAATACTACTATTAATAGAAAATACAGGGGCTCTGCACGTACCACGGCTAGCTACTGTGCTCGCACGACCACCTGCCACCGTTCGCTGCCTCGCCCTGGCCCGAGAGGTCGCAATATATACCCCCGTCTCCCATCCCCTACTACCCTACTACAGCAGTACTGCACTTGTTTACCAGGCATACCCCTAAAACCGCCTCCTTTCTTTGTGTCGTGCAATTTTAGCCCCTCCTGCCCGTGAGTCATTGAATCTATCATCCATATATATGCAAGTCCGCGTAAAAAAACGGTTCTTACAAGGATGCAGCTAACCCTTCATGCGACTCGCCGAACATTTTCACGGCGCTTCGCGCTTGGTGCAAGCAATGCCTACCTGGTCGGTCAAAACCGGGCATTACCCGTCCTGGCGTTGTAGGGATGCGAGGGTCTATGGTCATGCGACCACGGCCATGCATGATATTGAGTACCCCCCCCCCCCCCCCCCCCCGTGTATGCCTGGTCAGTAAAAACCCGACGCGCTCCGTCCCGGCATTATAGGGATGCGAGGGTCTTATGGTCGTACGACTGCGGTCATGCATGATATCGAATACGCCCCCCCCCCCCCACCGTGTATGGCTGGTCGGTGAAAATCCCCGCACTGTAGGGATGCGAGGGTCTTATGGTCGTACGACTGCGGTCATGCATGATATCGAATACGCCCCCCCCCCCACCGTGTATGGCTGGTCGGTGAAAATCCCCGCATTGTAGGGATGCGAGGGTCAATGGTCATACGACTACGGCCATGCACGATATCCAGTACACCCCCCCCCCCCCCCCACGCCCCTGTAACTGATGATGATGATCATCATCATGATGATCATGCTCATGCTCGCACAATTGGCTCACCCCTCGAATCTATGATCGCCCCCGCGCGGTGGTTACGAATACCTACCAGGTATGTACGTAAACAAGTAGTATTACGGGGAACCATAGTAAATAGGACCAAATATCGTTAGTAGCAATAGCGAAATATATACCTGGTAGTTTTTTTTGTGTGTACCGTAGGTCCTATATACTATGTCCCGCCGAAATAGTTGACTTCGCAAAGGTGTGCGCGATCGTTTTATGGACGGTCGTGTTATCTCGACAACGGTAAGGGTGACCAATACCATATTGTATTGTCCAGGACTGTTCACGGGTCGGGTCAAAACTCGTGGTTCGGGTCGGGTCGAGTCAACCTAATTCGAACCCGACCCGACGCGTGGGGTTTCGAAGACCTCCTGAGCCGACCCAACCCGACCCGACCCGCGAGATGTTGTACAGACCTCCTGGTCGGGTCATGACCCGCCTGATTATTATTTTCGGAAGGCCTCTCGGCCAAGACTTTCCTAAAGACAAATTGGCTCCGTATACACTGGCAACGTTTTACCGTTGTTCTGGAAAAATTGGGAGCTGAAAAAAACGATCGCACCCCCCACGCGCATTAACCCATTTAGGACCGCAGTCCGGTGTAAGGGACAAACCCGTCGAATTCTGAGCAGTTTGTCCCCAAAACGGGACTGCAGTCCTAAAATGGTTAAGGCGGTAGGTGGTAACGCTGGTCGCTCGTCCGTTTACCGAGTCGAATAAAGTGTTGTGTTTCGTTCACTCATGCCGTTTCACGCAGGAGTGAGGATAGCAATACGTAGAACGACAGTAACTCTCCGTGAGACGATTCTGCGTGAGAGATGGGCACCGGGCGGCATTTTCGAAAAACCGAAAACCGGATACGGGACGTCATTCCGAAAAAAAGAAAAAGAAACGGTTTAGCCGTTTTTTCTGCCGGTTTCAACAGGTTAACCGAAAACCGGTTTAACCGGTTATAAAGCGGTAAAGCATCCATAACAGTGCAGATCAGGTTGGTTTTTCAATGAGTGCCACCTTGTGGTGTACTCACAAGCGCGCGTTTGGTTCCGTTTGGAAGACTTAACGCGTCCCTTTTGAGATGGACCACCGCGCGTATTGATGCTGCCATCAGCTGAAGAAATGTCTTTCATAAAATAAAGCACGACGGAAGACCGCATCGAAACCACAGCAGCCAGAGACTGGTACACTCCATGCTCCCGGAGCACTTGCGGGAGGCCCGCGTGTGCGAGTGCTGGGTGTGAGGTGAAGGAGTGTGATCCAATGTCGACTATCGATTATCCATCACAATCGATGCTGGGTTCACCTTTCCGTATGAATGTAAGACTAACACTAGTGAATACCTGGTACCATTCCTGGTCGCCACAATCGATGCTGGACCAATCAACACGCGTGCATGCTGTCCCGTGTATAACGTGGTAAAAGTTCAAGAATACGTTGTCCAGTTCAGTGCTGCAGGCACGTTTTGGTGTAAAACACGTCATCAACCAGTTTTCCGATTGTGAACACTGTTTTTACCCGGTTTGACCGGTTGACCCGACCTCTAAAACTGCCAGTTCGTGTTTTTGAAAAACCGAAATCACGCACGCCTGCTGGGTTTCCATGAACCGTGATTATCCATTTTTTTTGGTACGTACACAGCAGTATTCGGTGCCCATCTCTACTATAATACTACTGTGCAGACAGAGATATTTCATCGAGATTACTTACGTTTCTTTTATGTTTCTATTAATAGTACTGCTGTGTAAAGGTGACCCTTATATTAATAGAGGGGGACGCAGGGATGTCGATGCTGGCAAGGACACGCTTCTTCCTGGTAAAGTTCTTCTTGTTGCTTATGTCAAGGGAGCTCAATGATAGGGTGCGAGATCAGAGTGCCACAGAGGGGGACAGTCAAGTACCAGACTGTCCCTTGAACCATGTATCTTCATACACGTACAATCTACTGAACCCTTCCGTTACTGTTAATAGCACGTCCCGTGCAGTTTTACTCGTTGTACTTATCTGACTGTCTCCTCATACTGATACAATCTACGGAGACGTTTCCGATATTACTAGTAAAACGTCACCTTCTCTCATACCGGTACGTATTGCACCGCTGTATAGCCACTGGAACGTGATACCATCACATTAGCCCACCCTCAATAGTCGTAGATGCAGACCACACGACGATCAAGGATGACGACCACATCACCCCAGAAATCGAAAAGGGGAGTCGAAGGTGCGACTATATATCCGAAACAAACTAAACGAAGCTATAATTCTACACCACACCTCGTAATGAGGCTTCGACGCCTTACGCGCGGTATAAACGCGCAAAACGGGAAGAAAAGGCTACGGCAAGCGCGCTACGAACCCGGGCGCGAGCTCAATGATAGGGCCAGACTGTCCCCTGAACCATGTATCTTCATACACGTACAATCTACTGAACCCTTCCGTTACTATTAACCCCTTGAGAACCGCAGTCCCGTTTTGGGGACAAACTACTGGAAATTTGAGTGCTTTGTCCCCAAAACGGGACTGATGTTCCAAAGGGGCGTCACGTGCAGTTCTACTCGTTGTACTTATCTGACTGTCTCCTCATACTGATGCAATCTACGGAGACGTTTCCGTTAGTAACACGTCACGTTCTCTCATACCGGTACGTATTGCACCACTTTGTTTATAGCTACTGGAACGTAATGCCATCACAACTATTAATACTGTAGTATCGACGTTGGCCGCAGGATTCAAGGGTCCAAGAGACTTGAGAGGTGTACTGATCGTGTTGTGTCCTGAATATACCAGTCAGTGCATGGTATGTTATGGTATGACACAGAGTACGACCCTGAAGAAGATTTTAAATATTTTCAAAATTGAAAATCCCAGTAGGTATCCATGACGATGCTTGTACATATGTTCGTATGTATGTTTCTCACATTTAAACCGCTCTTTGTACCCGTCGACATGTGCATAGTACACAGCGGTACCGCAACCACGCATCACATATGTAGATCTGCCTGTAGGTATAACTGAATGCTACATCAGTTATGTATGTAAGATGAAACGAGAAATGATTGTACTGACTATACCTTGTAAATCGATGGAACGTCGGCGGCCGAGCCGTAGTCTCTCTCTCGAAAAAAAAAAGGCATGTGCCATTGCCCCGAAATACGAATTGCAAAGAAAGAATCAATCCGCAGTCCCCACCGTTTGTTCCATGATGAGGCTCATGCAATCGAAACGACCCAGCAGGCGTCATGCGATATACGATAAAACATGTGATACTCGTACTGCTGTACCGGACAGCAGTGCTGCTGCCCGCATAGTTGTTGCTGTCAATTCCAATAGATACGAAAGGGATCTTTCCAATTTTCAAAAACATGTGCGTGTCGGGTTGTCGGCGAAATGACAACTCTAATCACCCGATAAAACGCCACACACAGCAACCATCCCACGATTGTGAATTGAAATAGATTCCGAACGTTCCGGTTGTACACACAACGTGGTACTGCTGTCCAGCAGTGGGGGTCTTCGGGTCTTCCTATGAAACGGTATAGTAAGGCGGTATCCCGATAAGGCGGTGAAAATCGCTTGGGGTGATTACCGAATTGCACTCATAACCTGGAATGAATAAGGCGGCTCCCCCCAATAAGGCGGTCGTGTTGCTCTGGCACATCACCGCCTTATTGTTACTGGGGAGCCCATACTTTACAGGATGTTCGTCCATGCATCAAAACATGTGTACCGGTACACTACAAAATATATACTGGTACCGTTTGTTGTATGAGTTTCGACGAAATCCTCGCTTTCACATTTTTTAATAGCTTTGTTGTTTTCCTATTTGGTAAACGTATTCAGCAAGCAGCAGTACTGGCTGCTGTAAATCAGTTGCCGTGTGTTGCATGCGCCGTTCGTACACCCTCGCAGCAGGTCGCTCGGGGCCATCAGCAGCGCTTCGCAGCCTGATTGCGTGCTCCTCCTCCTCCTGTTGTTTTTACTCGCTTGTGTGTGTTCTTTTTTCTCGTACTCGTACCGTCGACATCTTATTAACCATGGCCTCCCGTTTTTACTCCATGGCCCCCTGTTGTTACTCGGGTGTGTTCTTCTTTCTCGTACCGGTCGACTTTACATCTTACCCATGGGTGGTGCCTGTTGATGAAAAACCAAAGTTATCGTCGCTTATTAGGTCTCTACCCTGCCCTGTATGAATATCTCGGGGTCTCTCTCTCATGCAAGGGGGTTATTTTGTTATTTTGTTATGATAAAACATCTCAGGAAAGTGACCCGTCCCGCACACAACACAACCTACTACAGCAGGTGCAGTCGAAGTACCAGGGTATTATTACTCTACGCGTGGGTAGACGAGCGCACCACGACAGCAAACCAGACGTCACACACCAGACACATGGACACACATGAACGTAGGGACACCAGGACATCGGGAGTCCCATCGGGACGTTTCGGTACTCCTGAACCCTGTCGAGACAGCGACCAAAACGATGGGAACTCAGGCACAATTCGATGCGAGTCGACGAGGGAAGAAAAGGCTGAAATATTCTCGCGATAAAAATGAAGGCACGTACCGTAGCGGGAAGGGTGTAGAAGAGCCTGCTATGTGACCCCGGATCTGAGTTACGAGTTGGAAGGAGAGAGAGAAGAAGATGTGCGAAGATAATAAATGGGATGAGCAAAAAATAAATAAAATAAAAATATCGACCGTCTACGACAGGCCGAGCATGAGCGCCCAAAAGTGTCCATGTACTATTAATACTACTGCAATAGACGTGAGGGTCCTGTTGCACAACCATGCCGTACGTAAGACCCCCTGCGCCACCCCCGCGAACTTGCCATTGCTGAAATCGTCACTTACTTGTTGATGACATCGTCAATTTTCCAATCTACAGTCCCGGTACCTCGCACCAGCATAATACCTGGTATACCGGTATACATCAGGTACGTACGACGTATTAATAGTTTTTGTACGTACCAGCGCAAAAAGGTTTGACTCTAAAAATATGGCAAGCCACACGAGATCCAGTCATCATGCTGATATATAGCCACTCTACACTCCTTGCGTATCATGCAAGCGTGTAGACCTGCAGACTGCAGCAGCAGCAGCAGCAGCAGCAGCAGTAGCAGCCGCACTCGTGATAAAGTGCTGTTACAGAAGACGCTTTTTGCTGTGGGAGCATGATACCACTATTAATACGTATCTGTATCAGTATCTGACTTGGAGTGGGTATTATTCAGAAATAATAGTATACCATGGTACAGACACAAAGCAGTGGGAAATATACCGTCTGGCGGCGAAATCTGGATCCCTGTGGTCCTGCTTTATCTTTATCCATAAAACAAGCAAGGCCACGCATCGCCGTCGCACGCACCTCTCTGCCGGAATGTCGACTGGTACTGGACAGCCCCGCTTTCTTCAACGCAGATTGGAAGGATACTCAGAGCTGCTGCTGCTTGCTGTGGTGGATGTCAGCACTACTTGTGGTGAATTGTGAGCTGGTACCAGGGACTGGGCGAATTCTGTGTTCAAAAACCGAAGTCAAGTTTCAAGTTTTTGAGTGGGTGTTCGGTGTGGCACGAAATTACCTCGAACAAAATCTTGGCTGTTTCCTGGGCGGGATGGCAGGACTGTCAAAAAGGTTCGGTATGACAGGCAGGCGTGCTGTGAAGGGGGAGAGAAAGAAGCCTCGATAGAAGCAAAATCAATATATTTTTCATCTTCTCTCACTGCTGCTGCTGTTGTTGTTGCACAACACCAGGCACCCACAACAAGCAGTGCGCTGAAAAGGAGCACGCGCGACGGACGCCAGATCAGCCATCTGAGAGTGTGGTCAGCAGCGAACATGGGGGCCGGGCCATGCTGTGGGTTTTGTTACATGTGTGCCGGGGACGACGCGGAAAAAGACTCCTTCATCGACGACTACCGCGACGACACCAAAAAGCCCTCGAAGTGGTGTGTCGACGATTCAGCAAGCGAGCGGGTCTTCATCCCAGATGGTACGTGCATCTATCCACCTACCCATCCATCCATCCATCTGCTGCTGCTGCTGCTGCTGCTGATGTGCGTCGCCGTCTCTTGATCTACGAACGACTGGCTTCCCAACTTTTGATATTACAGCAGTAGCGCCCCTCTCATTCCCCTCCCCTGAGGTTCGGAAGTCGTCCCTGGTGTATATACAGCAGTAGTATTAATAGAAGGCTCCTCGAAACCTCAAAGAGGAATCGCTTCTTCTGATATACCAGGTATAAGCTTGCGCCTCAATTTCTGTCCGTGGCGCTCAATCCCTGCGGCACGTGATCGAGCGATCTCGGAAGACATTGTGTGACTCGGAAGACATTGCCTAGCTAGGCCACGAAGAACAAGGCTGGTTGCCTTGCGGATGGCCAGCCTGGCTTGTTCGTGAGGCATTTGCCAGCCCCCCCTCTCAGCCGTCGTTGCCCAAATTTCGAGTTCAAGTCGCAAGTACACAGCAACAGCAGTGGGTATTTCAGTACGTACGGTACGCCCTGCAGGGGAAGACATACGAGGTAGCTCATTGCTCATTGCTCCCTCTCTCTTTCTTTGTCTTCTTGTTGAATACGACGGAATCCGTATGGTTGACTGATGTGGATGACAACAAGGCGGCAACGATGAGAGCTAATGCGTGAATGATGATCAAGGATGATGACGAACACGTTGTGTTTGTTGATCATACAGCATTAATTTGCGGTACAGCAGTCAATACGAGTAGTTGTTGCCGGTACTTCATACCGGTATCATATTTTGAAATTATGAGGATGGTGATACTTACTGCTGCAGTCAGTGTTCGTAAGCACGTCCCAGATGCTAAGATGTCAGGAGACATGCCAAGGAAGGCAAAACGTGCGCTGTTAACCCTTTTAGAACCGCACTCCCATATGTGGGGACATTTCTCTCTAAATATAGGTAGTTTGTCCCCAAAACGGGACTGGGGTCCTAAAAGGGTTAAGGGTCTATTATAGGGCAGAGTGTTTCAGACTAAAACATACCAGGGTACCATGTATTAATAATGGTTTTGGTGTTAGTCAAGGCAAGTCAAGGCAAATTTGCAGTCTGGGAAGGGGCGAAAGTGCTGTCTCCCGACATCTTGGCCCAAAGGTGCTGTTTTCCTGCTTGCTACGGCTGTATACGTACGTAAAGAGTCCTATTAATAGTGTCCGCACCGTATGCAATATCATACGGTACGCGCCAACCGTCCCTAGGTAACAACTTACCTGTACGAGTACTACGAGTACAGGGTAGTGATACATATCATACGACCGCTGTTAGGCCAGCGCAACCAATATGTATGCCCACCCCCCCACCCACCCACCCACCCACGAGCAACAACAACAATCGCCCACGCATAACCTATTCTCCCACCCTACCCACCCACCCTACCCACCCACCCCACCCACCCACCCACCCACTCACCAACCAACCAACCAACCAACCAACCCGTCAACCCACCCACAAGCAAGTAACGCACTACTCTGTACGCACGTTCCACCTGCTGTCCTCTTGAAAACAACATGTTGGCATTCCTGACATGTTGATCCGCGCCCCTCACTGCTGCTGCTGCTGCTGCTGCTGCTGCTGCTGCTCCTGCTCCTGCCTACAGTCTCGAGAAACAAGTATGTGGTGGTGGGGCTTGGGGGGGCGACGGTGAGGATGGGAGCGAAGCTTGATTCGCCAGTGTTGAAGACCTTACCCCAAGGAACGGTAAGCCCCATCCCCGTATGTGACCATACCGCCGGTCGCCCCGGTGGTGCAAGTGGTTAACCTCGAATTCTACTTGTTTGAGTCCTGGGTTCGAGCCCCAGGTGGGTCGGACTTTGACTATATTTGCAAAAATAAAAAAAAAAGGATTCAATTGTTGAGAGCGCCTTGCAGCGTGGGTAGGCACAATTCGATGCGAGTCGACGAGGGAAGAAAAGGCTGAAATCTTCTCGCGATAAAAATGAAGGCACGTACCGTAGCGGGAAGGGGGGAGAAGAGCCTGCTATGTGACCCCGGATCTGAGTTACAAGTTGGAAGGAGAGAGAGAAGAAGATGTGCGAAAATGTCCATATGTGCGGGATTTTGGAATTTCCGGGTGTGATATACCTGGTACCGTACACTACTGAAGTACCTCAGCTCATTCTGTACGTTAGGAACGTTACGTACCTTTAATCTTTGGTGGTCCCCGTGTTGCGGTACCTGTGGCAGCCTTCTGTAAACCAGGACGTCATCAGTCTTCTAGTTTATTTCAAATACTACAGCACTACTGCTGTACTGCTACTGATTGAACTGCTGGTGTGAGTATGTATTCATACGATACAGCAGCAGTACCGGTATACCTGGTACCTGGTACTAGTATACAGATATTAATATTAATAGTACTCTGGTGCCAGGTACCAGATAGTTTCGGCACGTTGTCGCGAGCGACAAGCCTGCAGGACATCTCAGATCTCTAGACCTGTATGCTATGATTTAGATTGTTACACAACAGCTTCGTGCGTATTAATAGTTGTAGGTCGCCCATACCTGGTACACTCGTAGGAATTCTTGGTATTAGTAGAGATGCCAACTATTCGAATTTTGGGTTTCATTGATAATGGAGGCTTCTTTGCCACGGGGTGCGCTTTTCCATATATAGCACTCGCTCAGAGAGGTAGATACCGGGTACCAGGTATTATAAAGACTGAGAAGTTTACGGTTTTTTACTGCAACTCATGGCCCATCAAAGCTATTCATCATCAGTAATCGCCGTCGACTGTGCCCCATCCCGTGCCGATGCCACTGCCGAAGGCCGTTGTAGGCGTTTCATTTTTCATATTTCATATTTTTTGCTAAGTTCAACCCTTTTTCATAACTGAAAATAGTGCACCTTTTTTGCGGTTCAAATAAGTTCTGTATACGTACACGTATTAATGTTAAATAGTACAACCAGCCGACAAAATCCACTTAAAGTCAGTCAGTTGGCTGGCGAAGCCAGCTCAGTGCCCGCACTGAGTCGGGATCCAACCACAGCGTACGTGAGATGCTCGTTCGCGTACTTTTTCGGTACTATAATTCACTCGCTAGACTTGGAGTTTTAGGAAAACTCTTTAGATGACGAAGCCATCAAAACCACTTTAGATGACGAAGCCATCAAAACCACTTTAGATGACGAAGCCATCAAAACCAACAAAACCAACCCTACCATGAACCTAAATATCAATCATACCAGGTACTACCTGGTACCAGGTATGTAGTTAGGGGCAAAAGCCAAACTCAGGTATACCTGTACCATTTGAGCCAAAATAAGGTACATCCTGAAACCAAGTAAAAAACACAAGCCACGAGCGGTGCTCTTGGCCATGAGAAATCACAAAACATTTTTTTTGCGCCTGAACGCCTGATAACTGAGCTTGTGGCCTCCACAATCTGAATGGTTTTGTTTTCGTGACGGTGTAGGCACCGCGGGGTCCACTTGGACCTGCCGAAAGTCACAAAGCTTCTTTTTTTTCGCGATGCCGGCGGCGCCAAGAGTATTTCTTCCGGCGCCCCCCCCAATTGCCAGCTTTAAATAAAGCCTCTGGACCATCCTCGCGGAACCGCTTGCTCGGCACGAATTTATTTTGCCGTACCAAAACTGAGCCCACCTCGACACGAGATGGAGCAGACGAACTGCCGTCCTTGTCCACGTACCTGTATTATTTGTATGACTGCTGTGATAGAAAACAACGGCAGTACGTACAGCAGTAGTACACGTCATAACTGACGCACATCGTCGGCCCCAAAGAAAAGAAATGAAATTGGCGTACGTATGTATGCAAAGATGTTGGTTGACAGTCAAGTTTTGGTCTGTCAAGGCCAATAAAAAACTGAATACTGGTATACCAGGTACAGCGATAGTAGTTCTATTAATTGTGTTGGAGCTCCTTGACGGACTGCCTGTCAAGCGGTTCAAAGTCTGTCAACCGTCTGTATGTATGTCCAGAGTCCAGATACGCACGTACAGACTTTATCGTTTACCTGGTACACTTTTTTTTACACGTAACAACTGCGACGAAACAGCAGTGTACATACGTATAAGATCGTATGGCCTCTGATTGGCTCAAAATTAGCCAAAAACAGTAGTTGAAGGCTAGATTAGACAAAGCGAAAGTAGAAAAATCTACTGTAGATAGATGTACGACTACTTGCCCAGTTTCAAGTCGAAAACAGGTACGATGTTAGGCCCGTTCTTATGCGCTAGGAAACATGGATTGAAAAAGCCGGTTTCCGATCGGAGACAAAAATTGGCTTTCTCATGCTCTTATAAAAGCGCCTTTTCAATCCAAGATTTTCCGATTATTTTTTCCATCTGGACCAGACGGTCGAGAAATATGAGATTTTCGATCCAAGACGTCTGTCGGATTCATGCTTCGGAAAAGTTTGAAAATCCTGCCGCATATACATACGAGTATCACACACCCACGCCACAGCAACCCGACACACGACACGAGCTCAGACCGCAACATCGGCGACGCTGGCTTGGCTGCTGTCACTTCTGCTGCTGCTCGCCGCGAGTCAGCGTGATACACCCTTATCTACGCCCGTCAGCAGCACGTGTCAGCACCCGATGGTCGCAGTGCGCGGTATCGATGACCCTTTGCCAACCATTGCGCTGGCTTTTGTAGTTTTGGCGACCCTCGAAGAAGTCCAACGCTGCGATGGCCTCGAGGGCGAGATGGAGGAGGACGCCCCGCGTGTGAAGCTCACACGCTTGCTCGAGGAAGGATCGAGACATCAGCATGTATGTGTGGTTGGTTGCAGCTGCTGGAAAATGAAGACCTCTCTGGCCCCACGAGCACTTCGGCGAAGGAGTTTCAGACCGGCTTCCGTCTACCCCTTTTTTCTTGGAGCTATTTGTAGCCAAGCTAGTCAAGCCCTTGCATCAAACACCTCCAGAAAAAACACAAGAACTCTGCGTATTCGATCCGAGGGACGGTAAGAAGGGTAGCAATGCACAATCCAGTCGGAAAAATAACCGATCGGAAACCGGCTTGTTCAATCCACGTTTCCAACTGCGTAAGAATTGGCCTGAGGCTGGCTGGCTAGTGGCAGGGCTCCTGTCCAAAGTGAATCAGGTGTACCTAATTTTGGCTGAAACCCTACATTATACCTGTTACATACACCTACATTCGTATATACCTGGTAATTATGATACGATATAATTGATGCGATGATATTATTTTTATATATTATACTCACTTTTTTGCACATCAATAAGCTTTTCTCTTGCGGCCGCGGGTCTTTCTCGCGAATATGGGCGAGGGGCACGCAGAGGGGGCGCGTGTACACTACGGTGCAAGTTTGGACCCCGGCTGGGCTCCGTGGCGCGAGCTCTGGGCGTTGAAAGTCGCGCGAGCTGGCGAGGTAGTCTCGGGATTGCTTTCCGCGATGCCGAGCGGCCCAGGACCATGGAAACCTCACGATTTCAGCTATTATGTCTGCTGCTTCGGTGTCACACCGTCCCTCCAGCTCTCAAAACTCTCTACTACCTGGTACGCGGCAGCTACGGTACAACAGCAGCAGTCGCCCATCAAGCTCTTCCCTTTGTGGCTGCCACGGACAACAGTGGCAGTGCTTGTGCGTGTGTGCGTGTGCGTGCCATGATTCCTGTCGCCCTACGGAATAGGAATGGACACATGATCCCAAGAGCGGTGCAATGGCTGGTCGCTGGGGCAGGACGATATGACTTCTTCGGACTGCTGCTTGACCCTGCGGCCCCCGTCAAACGGCAGTTTCCCAACGCCGCCCCTCCCGAAGGAGCGTGTGCAGGGTTGACACCCCCAGCCTTCACCCTGCTGCGCGAGCTAAGTTCGCGGGGGAGCTGCAGCTTGCTGGGTCGGATGGACATCGCACTCGAAGATAACCACACCACTTCAATCGCGCAGCCACAGTCAGTACACACTACGATGGCAGCTGCAGTAAAACAGCAGTACGACAGTATCAGCAGCAGCAGCAGCAGGAGTACATCAGCACCCGCGCTTCACGCTCTGGTCTCTGTGACATTATGACAGAGTCACGGGTGCTCTTAAGTTTGTGCGTGTGCAGTGTCCACCAGGAGATGCAATCGTGACTACACGTTCGTGCCCAATTTTAAAGTCAATCATGTACGTACACATCTTCGAACCTCATCCTCCCTATTACGGGGGGCCATAGTTAATAGGACCAAATATTGTTAGTAAAAATTCCTAAATGTATAGGTTTTTATGAATACCATCGGTCCTATTAACTATGATCCCCCGTAATAGTCACCACATGAACATTTTAGGGCAGCACGTCTGATGATTTGATGATGAGTTTGCCCCTTTTCCACATGCGAAACCCGCGGGAATTCAAGTCAACCACGTCTCGAAGGGGAGCCATGTACCTGGTATATAGCAATACGTACAATACCTATCTTACGAATGATGGATGCCTTCATATCGATACGTGGGAGCCTGACCGATCGTTTCGACTCTGATCTCGGTAGGTTCACTGACCGCCTGACTGTACAGACCAGGCTCCTGTACCCACAAGTACTGCTGTATTAATAGTATTAATAGTACTACATAGTAATAGTCGATTCATCACTTTTTCGTGTGTTCCAGTCGTATAATACGCATCCGTTTCTTCCGCCATACGTAGAACCACTTACTTAGATCTCACTCCCTGGGTGTGCTCGGTCGGCACATCCCTGGTCTCTCAGAGCTCCCACTTGGGAATCGCCTCCTTTTATTACTTGGAGGACCTTTTCAGTGGTTCGTTGTTTTGCCCACTTCTCTTGGCACTTTCAGTCCTTTTTCCCTTTTTTCTTCTTTCGTTTCGTATGCGTGCGTGTACTCCGAGTACGGCACCGCGGGCGAGCGCAGCAGCACCGTCGCGAGTGTCAGCGGGTGGTGGCGGGTAGAGAGAGGGGGGGTTGCAAGGAGCCCGGTCACCGTTTCCGTGGCTAGGCGTCGTGTGTGCCTCGAGACACGAGGGAAGCATGGGTGGGCTCTGTCTGACCTCCGGATGTGGTTCCGGTTAAACTATGTACGAGTATATAAGGGTCGTTGTGACATGCAAAATAAAATTCTAGCGGTGCTTATTTTTGCGACGAAACTAAAATCAACGAGAGAGCGACGCATTCTGAGCACTACCTTTGTCGAGCTGGCGAACGAGGGTCACGGTGAGCACCGGGCTTCACGTGAGGCGGGCGACGGGGCTCACTGTGGCAGAGAGGGAGGAAAGCTTTACCCGGACCGAATCGGTTGCGATATGGTCGCGAGAGGGGCGGGCGGCGTACGAGGCTGAGAGAGAAATCTCTTCTGTTTGTTTTCTTCTTTTTTTCTTTTTGACCGTGTGCAAGGTGTTCCAACCAAGCAGAAAATAATTACATGAGGGGGGACGGGGACTTTTTTTCATCCCGAACTTTTCGGTTTCATTTTAATTGTTCTTGCTGTGCTGCTGTGCCGTGTTGTGAATTCTCTTTCGTATATACGAGTGCAGAAAAAGAGCATCATACCAGGTATCAAAAGAAGAAAATAAGTACCCTACCTGGGGTATGTACGTACGTACGACATCCGCGACGCGAAGCGTATGTGCTTCCGAGCAGTTTTCTCCTGAAGCATGGCGGCGGGACTGTTGGCAGTATCAAGTCCCCAGTTTGCAAGTACAATCTGAAAAAAAACTATATACCTGTCAATAATCATGGACCTCTGTCCGCTTCGCATAATCGATGTATTTTCTTTTCCTGAGCGAGCGTAGCGGGCGGCGTAGGCCGCCCGCGAAGCGAAGCGCCTTGTATAAACCTACATTAGCATACCAGGTAGGTTTTAGACATTTCGGGTCCTCACGGGTGCAGGTGTGCTGGATGTTTTCCAGTGCTATGTTGTTTTTGTTGTCGTTATTTAGTACCTGGAACGTGGTAGTGTTGTAACATGATACGCCCGTTCATGACCGACTCGCCTGTTGGCACCAAATATGTCGGGGAAATTCTTCCGAGGCAGCACTTGAACCCCTTGACAGGTAGCGACTTTGCCTTGGCATGCCCTGGCTGACCCCAAAGCACTACGAGTACCTGTTGGGGTTTTAGCGTGGGATACTCATGGTATAGTGCAGCAGTGTTGTGTTTTGTTGTTGTTGTTGTTGTTGTTGTTGTTGTTGTTGTTGTTGTTTGTGCTTTAGTTTGGTACACCCGTCCGTGATGGACTCCCCCGTTGGCGTCAGCACCAAAGATGCCAGGAGGCAGCATTTTCACCCCTCGACAGATACGTAGCAGCTTTACCCTTGGCATGCCTCGACTGACACCTAACTACTAGGTTTTAGTGTGGAACACTCGGCCCTACTCCCTTGACAGCGCACGATTTGCGTTGCTTGACATGTCTCCTGACTTGTTTCGTTGGCACTGACACCGGAAACTGGCGCCACCCCCCGTCGGCACGTGGGTCTGGAACTCGAAAAACGTAGGACATTGGCGCCGTGTTGAAGGTGTTGCATGGAGTGCTGTGCGTGCGCTCTTGGAGGCACACCGCTCATGTCTTTCCGAGTTCGTACTACTACTGTATGTAGTTATTGAACATTACGGGCTCCGATGGGTTGAACTCTTTGGAGTGCTGCGTGTGCTTTCTGGAGGGCATGTCCTTACGCTTTCCGATAAGTTGTTGTGAATGGCTATTGTGGGCTTCGGGCAGTGTCGGCGCGTGGGTAGTAGTTTTAAATGCGCTCGAGTGTCGTGCGCTTTGGTCTTGGAGCAGCGTTGACTTCGTGGAACATTGAAGGATATATTACCTGCGTTGACGTGGGGGGCATGGGGACATTGGCAATGTGGTATTGCCTGTCGTGTCCTCTTGGAGATGTCGCCATTACTTCGGAGTAGTTGTTGAGGTATATGGTGTGTGGAATACAATGGGGATTTGTTGGACTGTGGGTTTTTGGCGGGTTGGACACACACCGTTTTACATTGTTGATTAATTTGACCAGCTATGTTTTTTTCGGCGCGCTGTCTCCGTGAAGGCATTGCGTTCTTCCATGTCATGTTTGTGTGCGGTATTGCGCGATTTCTCGTGGTTTTTTCAACCGAAGCCGTGAATTACCGCCTTATTGCGTTGATATAAGTTGTAACGCTTCCCCGTACGGAGCTATCACCTGTCAGTCGCTATCATCGCTGTCAAGGTCCTGGACTCGCTTCATTGATGCGGGCGGCGTCAACCGCAGAACCTTGTATCATAGTAATATTATACGAGCATGTCTAGCGGATGATGGTTCGCATTCGAGGGTTCTGTCTGACAACACTGGTAGTGGGTACCGGGTAGACTGTACGCTGTCTCCACGTCCCCCGCTCGCCGGGTCGGGGGTCGGCCCCCGTTCTTTCGCCGGGTTCACGGGAGGGCTGCTGTGAGGGGCGGGCGCGGCTCTGGCGTGCGGTCGCGTGCGGCCGGGTGGCGCCTGGGAAAGCGGGTGCCCCGCAGGGCAGACTAAAACAGACGAAGTCCTGAAGATCCCCGATGACGTCACCACCGCTTCCACTGGTCATCAAGATTAACGTTGAATCAAGGAAAGTTCTGCTGTGCCTGATATTGTATGCATAGGTACACGGGATAAGGTTACCGGTTATCCTTGACGCTCGAAAACGCACCGAAAGCGATCGAATCCAGGGTGTACGTATCAATAATACATATTACGAGGGACCCTCGTTACAGGACCTATGGTGTACATAAAAACCTATATATTTAACCATTTTTATGAACAATATTTGGTCCTGTTAACTATGGCCCCCCGTAATACCAGGTACCAGGTATACAGTATGCCTGGTGAGCCTGCCATTTTTTTTTTCGAGAAAATGCTCGGCGCACATTGTGCGCGAGGCAAAGGAACTATTGCGACTTATCCATTGGTTTGCTTCGGTCTGATTGGCTTAGCGTTGGGGTTGGTGGTTATTCACCCCCACCTAATCAACCCTCTTTCCGTGGAAGAATTGCTGATATGCTTCCTCCCGTCCTTAAGTTAAAGCCAGATACTGGTATGGGCGCGCAGATCGTACCGCGCTTATGGCATCGTTGACGATGGCGTAGTCAGCATCGTTGGAAAGACCAGCTAAAAAGAATAAACTGATGACAAAATAAAACAGAATGCTTAATTATAATTCTTGCACAATTCAGGGTCGAAAAAGATCGGTACTGCTGTATCGTACAGTAGCTACTCCATCACACGTTCGAGCGTGTACCGGTACTTGCTGCAATTGTTTTATGGGTCGTACGTCCATGGCTCTCCGCAGGCAGTATTTTTTCTGATGTTGTTGCAGCATTCTGTCGATAGCAGTGGCTGCATGATATCAGTAGCTATTACCAGGTACCTGGTATACGTCACCGCTCCATTGGCTTCTTCGGCCCTGCTGCTTTGCTGCTGCTCCTATTGATACTGCGGCGTGACTGGAACAGTAACTATTACTGCTGCTGTGCTGTGCTGTGCTGCTCTGCCGCTTGATACTGCGGCCGCCGCGAGCTCTTCTACGTGCGTGCGCGCTTTTTTGTTTCCTGTTTATGGGCACCACTGTGATACGTGATCTACACACACGCCCCCAGCGGTATATTTTATAAAATTATTAAATACGTCAAGCTGTGAGTTCGACTGATTAAATAGTTGGTACTCAACTTTGCAAGCTGCGTAATACTGTAAACATTGTCTTGATTCGAACCACAAATACGAGCATATACCATGCCAGGGAGATACGGGACAAGCGTGGGGCCTGGCGGTCTTCTATGTACTTTTTTCTTGCGTTACGCCCGTTGTGAACACGAGCAGAGTCGAGCGCTGCGCAAACCGGTGATTATTCTCGGAAAACTTGCCTTCGTTTTTATGCGGTACCAGGCATGTAGGAACGTGCTTAATAAGATGTGTGAGCGTGTGATGAGCGTTGGAGAGGGACGGAGGATGGAAGGGGGAAGGAATACGAAGGACTGACACAACACACTTGACGTGACGTGCGATGAGGGCGGGGTGGATGCTTTCAGCGTCCCGCGGCTCTCTTGGATGTCGGAGGGCGCCAGCTTCGAAACACGGAGCACCAAGTTGTCATGAGTCCTGATCGTACTATTCTGCTGCAGTAATACTATTATACTATTACTAGTGGTGTGGGCGGTTCTGCCGGTACCTTTTTCGCCATCGACACCCAGCATCGGTGCCGATTTCATCCTACTATTACGGGGGACATAGTAAGTAGGACCTACGGCACACACAAAAACGTATATATTTCCCTATTTTTATTATCAAAATTGGTCCTATTTACCATGGTCCTCCGCAATATTAATATTATGAATGTCTAAAAGGGCAAAAACTGCAGTGCCGTTTTCGGGAGACAAACCACTGAGAACGCTCGCTGCAGTAGAGGTGCACCATTTTTTTTTTTCTGAGGCTCTTCACTTAAGGAGCTCCATACCTCACCCGAAAACTGACGTCAGCAAAAGTCGAATTGCACGCCGATGAGTAATCCCATGGCCCAAGTATACAAAGACGTCATTTTTTTTTCAACAAGATTGGCATTCCGACGATTTTGGGTTAAGGAGCCCCGTCACCCAGAAAACATTTTATTGGAAATGTGCTACGTTTATCGTAGAACGCGTCTCGGGAATTAGTTTGGTTCGTCCCCAAAACGGGACTGCAGTTTTGCCGTAAAAGGGCTATGGCTTAAAACTTAAAAGGCTCTTGGGACTTGTGAGCGGGATATATTGTCGACAAAAAAGTGACGGTTACAGCAGTGACGGTTACAGCAAGACTGCAAGATTGGGGGGTTGATACAATGGTAGGTATCCGAGGTACGATGGTTGGTGCAAGGAGTCGCGTACGGCACGCGGCGCTACATGACCCTATTGCAACCCGTGAAATTCTGGGGCCTCCTGCTGCTCGCAGACGCTCGATAACCCCAACCCTCTTGGGACTGCAGTCCCGTTTTGGGCACGAAGTGCTAGGGATTAGGGTACTTTGTCCCCAAAGCGGGACTGCGGTCATGAAAGGGGCAATATATATATGACGGGGGGCCATATTAAATAGGGCCTACGGTACGCACAAAAACCCCTATATTTATCTATTTTTACTGACAATATTTGGTTCTATTTACTATGGCCCCCCGTGGTATTAATATTAATAGTATCCTTGTAGTCTACGCGTATCGTACACGTACCTGGTGGTGTATCATATCGGTCTGTGTACTGCTGTAAATCCCTACCGCTTTCAGTCGCCTTGGCCAATCAGAAATCAGCTATAGCTCTCCCACACTGCCATGCATTTGCACTTTTAGAACCGCAGTCCGCTTTTGGGCACCAAGCTACTCAAGTTTCAAGTCGCTTGTCCACAAAACGGGACTGCGATAGAGGGGGTAAAAAGCTGTGAACGCCGTTGCTGTGGCATCAAAGCCAAGCGACTGACACACGCCACGAAAGTTGCACGAAACGAAACCCATCTCCAACCGTAAGTTGGATTTTTTTTTTTTTTTTTTTTTTTTTAGTATGTACAAACTTTCGGGCGGATGGCTTTTAAGTTTTTTTTTATTTCTTCGACTTTTTGTTTTTTTTCCGGGTCGTTTTCGGCGGTAATTGCGCAAGTCAACCCTTGTTTCATTGGTTATGTTAACCCTTTTAGAACTCCGGTCCTGTTTTGGGGACACACGATTTCAAATTCCAAGTAATTTGTCCCCAATTGTCCCCAAAACGAGACTGCGGTCCTAGGCTTGGGCTGGGTGCTGCTGACGACTGGTCAGAGGTCGGAACCCGCCTCCCCCCGGGTCTATATGGTCATACGACTACGGCCATGTATGATATCGAGTACACCCCCCCCCCCCCCCCCCGCCCCCCCCCCCCGGCAGGTGGACAGGTGTAACGCAGCACCTGTGACACTCGAAAGTTTTATGTTTCCTTTTTTTAATTTCGAAAGTGCTGGCGACCAAATGACAGAATTGCGTTTTGGTACGATATTTTTACGTTGGGAAGCGGTGCTGCTGTGCGTTCTTGCTCATTAAGCTATTAATAGCGCGAATAAAAGAAAACTCACGCACATCCTTTCCGCATGATGCTGTACAGCAGTAGTATGCGCTGCCTGGGATGATTTGTTGACACTGGACCAAGCCGTAAACACTACTGCGGCTGTGGCTGGGCCCCTGCCTGACCCACAGTTTTTTTTTTTTTTTTTTTTTTTTGATATTTCATGTTTTTTCATCCCATTTTATTTTCTTCGCCCTCATTTTCTGTCTCTCCTATTAATATTACGGGGGGCCATATTAAATAGGACTTACGGTACACACAAGAACCTGTATACTTCGCTCTTTTTACAAACAATATTTGGTCCTATTTACTGCGGTCCCCCGTAATAGTCGTCGCACCTCAGGTCCGGGATCACGTACGCAACAGACTCTTACCCTCCCTCCCCGCTACGGTTTCCGCCGCCCATTTTTTATCCCCAGAGGGATCCAGCGGTTTCTTCCCTCGTTGACGTGCACCATACTAAACCCACGCTATTACGGGGGGCCATAGTTAATAGGACCAAATATTGTTAGTAAAAAAGGTTAAATATATAGGTTTTTATGTATACCACAGGTCCTATTAACTATGGTCCCCCGTAATAGGCGCTCTCAGCAGTTCATCATTTTTTTTTTTTCCCCTTTTTTTTTTTTTTTTTTTGCAAATGACTTATTGGGGACTGCTGTGTCTCGTCGAGTCACGTCGGAACGTGCGCGTGTTAAAACATACCCACGCTACGTACGTAGGCGCTCTCCGCAGCTGATTGATTCCCTTTTCTTGATTTTGTTTTGTTTTTGCTAGTCCGTGCTTTAGGGACTCCTGCTGTTGACGATTTTAGTCGAGGCTGGGCTTTACCCAAGTGGTACTGCGATTGAGACGCTCGGCGACTCAGAGGTGCGTGCTGCGGTTCCTACTGGCAGTCATCTGGTGATGTCGCTTTCGACGGTCGGCAAATGGCCTACAGCATTGGGTAGGTACCCTGACTCATCTAAGAGGCCATGTGGTACAGGCCAAAAACACCTCTCCTAACTTTTTTTTTTTTTTTTTTTTTTTTTCTGCCCCGGAGAGCGAGAGGAAACCCCTGTCCACACTTGGTTCTCAAGTTTTCGTGTACCGGTTCGAACCCGGTTCGTTTCTTCCACCTTGGCCGGGCCTGTCTGTGACCCGTCATTAAAGTGTGGTTTACTCCGAGGATGTAGGCACCTAACTGAGTCTAGATATTATCTCGCTCTCCCGAGTCAGTCCGGTAGTGTGGGATGTGAACCCACTAAAAGCCAATCATAGTCTCCCCACAGCTTGGCTCAGTACACGAGTCACCCTACCCGTCTGGGCGCTGGTCTCCTAACTATTAATAACAGTATACCAGGTACAGTTTTGATGTGGGCAGGTCCAGCCGATTTGATCTACTCAAGCACTCTCTCCGCGTGCCTTTCTTCTCTTGCCCCTTTACTGTAGTACTGCAGAGCCCCGTGTTGGGGACAAGCTTTCTTGGCATTTGAGTGGTCTGTCTCCATAGCAGGACTGCTGTCATTTCCCTGAAAGCCTCCACCTTTTGTACACTGCTCTGCACTGTACATCAAACGTAAAAATACCTGGTATTTAGGACTCTACTCTGGCATCAAGTAATTCGTCCCCTAAACACGGAAGGTTTTTTTTTCCCGAAGGGGTTTTAACCCCTTTAGGGCCGCGGTCCCGTTTTGGGGACACACCAGTCGAACTGTGAGTAGTTTGTCCCCAATTGTCCCCAAAACGGGACTGCGGTCCTAAAAGGGTCGAGTCGGGGTACCCACTGCAAGTGCATTCATTTGCACCAGTGTTGCGGAGAGCGAAAAGGCACCCGGCCCGGACCCAACCATGTTGATGACCATGGCGTTGACCGGGACGATGGCTGCTTCTCGGATCGCTCACGGCTCGCGCGTTTGTTGCGTCGCGCGCACCGACCTCGCCGAGTGTGGGCGATTGTTTTGTACACGCGCACACCTGGACTTTTGTGGGCGCTACGGCGCCCCCCCTCAGTGCGAGTTTCCCCTCCTCGCGTGATCAAACACCGCGATAAAAAGCCTTGAAGTGCAGTTTTTGTTAAAAAAAACTACCCGGTACCAGGTAGTTTATACGAACGCGTGCTCTGTATTGCACGGCGATTCAACGCTCACCGATTGGCTTGTGAGGTCGTTCTCGTTTTTTTCAGCTCGTGTCGGCGAAGGATGAACACGCATCGGAGAGAGCACCGACCGACCTCCACTTTGATACATGTACATATGTTTCATTGCGGATGTGTTCCTAAACCGAAACGGTGTCATCTGTTTTAACTCTTTGTCGTGCCGTGTGTTGCGGTAGCCGCGTGGTCTGAATGAAAACTGGCACAGTGTTTCCTGGGCTAGGGATCTACCTGGTAGACGATACAGAATCTTGCACAGACATCTCCCAACGGCAGAGGAAGGATCTATCGATATTATCGACTTATCTTAGTGAGATCGTGATCTGCCCCCGTATTTGGGAGGTTTTCGACTGCGTAAACCCGTTCCCACCGGTACACATCCACCCCCCTTATCCTCCCCCCCCCGACTCTCCGCTGCCCCCCCCCCCCCTTGCCTGTCTGTTGTGGTCGTGGCTTGGCAGGTGATGGTGGTGCGCCAGGTAAGGTCACGAAGAGCGCACATAGTGAAGCCGATGGACGGGTGGGCCAGCATGTCCACGGAGAGCGGTTACGTCATCATGGAGGCTATCATGCGGCCGACAAAGTACAAGGTGCGTGTGAACGACCCTCGCTCGCGGCGGCGGTGCGGTAGGGGCCTTCCTTTTCTCTCCCTTCGCAGGAAGAAGACTGCCCTTTTTTTTTCTTCTCCTTTTTTTTATCGGTCGGTACGGTAGAACTAGGAGCAAAGCACGGCGTTGATGAACAAACGATAAAATGTTATTGTTTTTGAGGCAGAATACATCGCTTGATCAACATCGAGAACGATACTGTGTTTGTGTGAGGCAAGTGATGTGAGCCAGGCAAGGCAACAGTCACCCACGCCCCCACACCGAAACCCCTGAACTCAGCAGGAGCCCAGTGCCCAGCACCGCTGCGCATCCGGCTAGATGGTTGGCCTCGCAGAAGCACGCGCGGATTCGCAGTAAAATACAGCGTTATATATTATATGTTGGTATCCCAGCAGGTAGCCATGTCGCATGTACGTATGCTCTCATACCAGTAGGAAACCCGCCAGGATATCCTAGGGGAGCCTAGACGCCACGGCGCCCCCCCCAAAGCAACCCACAGGCCCGAAGGGACTTGGGGCACGCTGGGGCACTTGACAAAACTATAAGGAGGGGACAGACAAGAAATCGTCCACCGCCAAACAAATGCCCAAACTTTGTAGCTAAATTTTTTGGCCAGAAATCAACCCCATAAGCAGTAGTAGCTCCCGAAAAAGGTTACGGCAAAACAAGACACCCATGGTATCTCGCTGTGAAGGTATTCCGACGGGTGCATCCTGCTGAGCAGATGTGAGAAGATTGGCACACGCTTCAGCCTCAATGATCACAATGATAAATCAAACGCAAGAATGAATACCTCACAACGAGAACGAGATACGGTACCGGCCAGCATACATGCCGTTGCTATCCTGACCAACGGCACCTCGCGCAACACGTGTACCCAATCGCGGAAAGAAATGTCTCAGATGCCCCGTTTGAAAAGTCCCAGCCAACGAGAAGCCCATGACAACAAACACACTTGCAACTTTATAGTTCATTTTTGTGTACACCAACATTGGGATGTTTGGTGGTGGTGGTGTTGAACACGCACTCCGAAACCCCCAAAAGAAGAGGACGGTGCACTGCACGATGAAGCATCGAGAATAAACGTGCTGGCCACACGCGATTCAGCACATGAACCACGAAAAATGAAAGAAGCTTTCCCCGACAATCGGTTTCTATCTACCGTTTGCTCGGCACTACCCAGCTTTTTACCCGATACCCGCCACAGGATATCGGTGCCCTCTAGCCGCAGCGATCCACGCTTGCCCGCCGGGTTTTGTTTTCCACAGCACAGCAGCACCAACCGCACATGCTGTTGCAGCAGCTGCTACACACAGAACCATCCCGAACATCAATCCGAAAACCACCCCCCGCCAGTGGTTCGAGCTGTTCGTCCCCCTTGGGGTGAAATTTTTCCCGAGTTCATCAACCACCTCGTCTGCCACCACAAGCTCGAACGTTCCACAACGATCGAGTGCTGTGCCACAGTCGATAGGCGCAACGTCTTTTTACCTTTTTTTTCCAGCTTAACCCTCGACACCACGTCCCGATGGCGGAGCGGATTCACCCTCCAGAGAATAACAAGTTGCATTGCTCAGCCCTTTCTTTTATAACCCTTTTAGGACCGCAGTCCCGTTTTGGGGACAAACCAGTGAAGCTCCAAGTAGTTTGTCCCCAAAACGGGACTGCGGTTCTAGAAGGGTTAACCGCCCTTTTTCCACAGCGTCTGGTGTCGATTAATAGCCTATTTTTTCCGTCGACCGGATCAGGCACCCTTCCTGATGATGTAGACAGATCACCCTCGCAGCAGCGATGGTCGTCAACGCGATTCTCAGCTCTTTTTTTGTAGCCATGGTCGTCCCGTGGGTCGTCGAAACAGGCGCTTGAGAGAGCGCAAGTGACAATCGTTTCCGCAGATAATATCCTATCATGTAGCGTCTGTGGTAAGGCACACAAGAGGCAGTTACGTAGTGCTCCCACTGCTGTCTCTGGAAGTGTCTACACCGGAAAATAGAGTAATGAATTGACGCTGTCATCCACATGCAAGTCCGCCTCACAAGCGGTTCTTGGTAGGATACAGCTCACCCTGCATGCGACTCGCCGAACACCTCACGGCGTTCCGTGCTTGGTGCAAGCAATGTCTGCCTGGTCGGTGAAAACTCGATATGCACCGTCCCGGCATTATAGGGATGCGAGGGTGCAACTCAGGAGGCGGCAGCATCCAACCCCTTCTTTGGGGTATCCCATGCCGCGTGTGAAACATGGAAGTCGGATTCCGTATACGTAGCTCGAACGCGCGTCACGGGAGGTACTGCAGAGTAGGCCTGTTTGTCCCTCGAGAACGCACCCCATATTTTGGAACTCGAACCCTGTTAGTCAGGACCGCAGTCCCGTTTCGGGGACAAAAACTACTCAGAAGTCGATTGGTTTGTCCCCCAAAACGGGACCGCGGTCCTAACAGGGTTAACCCAGGGTCGCGGCCAGTAGATATCTCACGCGCGTGTACACCCTAGCACCAATGCCAGTATCCCCAGAAAAAAAATAGTATCACCACGGTGACGCACCGTTCTTCCCGCACGGTCGCCTCTTCGCACCGAAGGCGCATCCGGGCTCTGCAACAAGCGCTGAAGCTCGGACCCCCTGTAAGTGGAACTCGGGGGATTGCCCTCGGTAAAATGTTTCCTCAGGCCCCGCCGTGTATGTATTGCTGGGTTTTTTGCCGCACCGCCGTACCAGGTATGTAGTTATTTTGTGTTGCTCCCAGCGCTCGAAACGCGCTGAATGCCCTCGACCGGTTTGGAAATGCTGGCTCTTGACCTCACCTCCACGACGGCCCCATGCAACCTCGGTGATACGATCTCTTCCATCGCGACCATGTTGATAACTGATGTCTGCCGCGGCGTCGACCAAGGCGTTGGGTTTTCGGGGCCATTGGGTATGCTAGGCGTAGGACGCGACGACAAAAAGAGCTCTCCGGCAGTTCCATCTGTGTGTCTTCTATTATCAGTCCGTCGCGGACGCTCGCTCGATATTGACAACGGCCTGAGGGCCTCTGTACAAACACCGTGCCGAAAGACTTGCGCAGAGCAGCCGGTGTCCACGTGTGTGTACCCCGCGTGCCATCGATACCCTTGAAAAGCGACCAGCACTTTGCATTTTCGCGATCGCAGCACTTTTGGCTTCCCTCCCACGCACTGGCAGACGACAGTATGTGGCGACGATCCTCTTTTGCGTGATGTGGGCTTGCAACACTTGCGGCGGCAAGCTGCAGGCGATTGTACGCGCCAACGGCGCTGGTGCTGCTCCGAGGCTGGACCGCACGTACCGCAGACAAATCTCCAAAAGTTCGCCCTCACTCATCGAGGGAAGATGATAGGTAGGAAAGTCGCTCTCAGAAGGCAGACGGTGGCTAAAATGTTAGTCTGGTATGGCAATTTCTCACAGGAATATCCCCCCCGCTTGCACAGCACTGTACCGGTTTTGGAAAACTCTCCCCGCTGGCGAATTCGACTCACCGCAGGCCTCCGGTGTAGCCGCCTCCAGGCGCGGAGCTCTTGGGTAGGGGGCGCCGACATCCACAGTCCCGAGTGGTATGATTTGCAGCAATTCCGCTGCATCTGCCTGCTCCCTGTTGTTGCTATGGTCACACTTCGTAAAACCTTCGCCGGGCGGGTAACACGGCTCGAATCACTTCGATGAGACACACCTGTGTCGCCTCGACGGACTAAAATTCCCTACGCCCTCGGTCGGCGAGATCCTCATGGCACCGGTGTGCCCATCTGTCGTCATGACCATGCGCGATCGCCGCACGAACGTCAACTCTCCCGTCCTGGATGCCCCCGGCGTGATGCCTCCGAACGCGGCGAGATCGCTCGTGTGTCATGTGAAGCGTTGCACGTGCACTTGGTGAAGTATTTTCGAAAGTTGAAAATACCCGTCTTTCGAACGCACCCATCTCTCTCGCCCGGGCAGAAGGACTCGGAAAATTTATCCGAGTCGATCGACCCAGCAGTTTGGCGGGACTCACTTCTACAGGCCACTGCTCCCTCTGAACGCGGCGGGACACCCTCCTCCTCCAGACCGCGCGGCTACAACTCATCTCTTCACACGCGACGGAAATATATCGAGGTCGCTTGTTGCTGTACTCGAAACCAATCCCAGAGACTCTTGCATGCGATTAAAAAAAGTCGCGACGATACGGCTTTTCGTAAGTACACGTGCACTATGAGGCACGCAAGGAAACAGTCACCGACGCTTAAACACCTATTTCGTATACCCCTGAACGCAGGAGCCCAGGGCCAGCATCGCTGCGCACCCGGCTAGATAGGTAGCCTCGCAGAAGCACACACAGATAGCACAAGACAAGAGTGGTATTATGTGTTGGTATTCCGGCAGGTATCCATGTCGCATGTATGCCTACGTATCACTAGGGAACCCGCCAGGATGATCCCAGGGCGGCCCAGACGCCACAGAGAGCTTGACCAACAACGAGCACCAGAGTTTTGTGTTCAGGCAAGAGAGCTTGCGCTCTCGTGGGGTTTTTACCGAGGGTACTCTTGCCCCCTGACGGACAGCCGTCAAGGATAGCCGTGAAGGAACTGTCCTCACTAAAACGTCTGAAGGAGACCGCGGTTTGATCCCTTGACTGACCGCCCCCTACACTAAAACTAGTATGTTGCGTCTATAGGAGACGGCGGCTAAACCCCTTGACTGGCCTCCCCCTGTTTTAAAGCTACTTTAACAAGACCGCGGTTTGACCCCTTGACTGACCGCCGTCTACACTAAAACTAGTATGTTACGCCTAGAGGAGACCGCGGTTTGACCCCTTGACTGACCGCCGTCTACACTAAAACTAGTATGTTACGTCTAATGGAGATCGTGGTTTGACCCCTTGACTGACCGCCCTCTACACTAAAACTAATATATTACGTCTAGAGGAGAGCGCGGTTTGATCCCTTGACTGACCGCCCCCTACACTAAAACTATTCTGCTTAGAGCCCTTACACTAAAAATAGTATGTCAAGGACCAAAGAAGCTCGACGCCCCCCCAAAGAGACACGGGTCTCCTCGCACCTTATGTCGCTTTTACGCCGAATTTACTGTACTTACTGCCTGTACGTACGTAGTGTCTTTAGTGTCTATGTGCCTATCGCCTGTGTAGCCTGCAACCACGAGACCGGGGGGTGCGAGCATGGTGATGCGGTTGACAAACGTGCTATTGATAGCAGGAGACCGCAGTTAGACCCCTGTGATGACTGACTGACAGACCGCCGCCTATACTAACACTTGTGTAATTCAGGCCGAAAGAGCCCTTGGCGCGCGAAAAAAATGCCTACATTAACCCTACTGTACTTTGTAGTGAGGCCAAAAGAGACCGACACGCGCCCAAACCGCCTGCGCTAACATTAGTATACTTCGTACAGTAGTATGGCCAAAATAATCCTAGACCTTTGACACGCCCAAACGGCGGTTTGACCGCCTTGACAGACCGATTTGACCGTCCGCCTTTACTGACCTCCCGCTACACCGAAACTGGCGTGTCAAGCCGACAAGAGGCCGCGACTCGCTCCCTAAAAAATCGATCTCGTACTATACACCAGTAGCATCTTTTTGCGGTTGGCGGCGAGAGGTCAAGTGTCAACCATTACAGCAAACAATAGGCGCAAGCAGCGCGATCAATGCAGGCGACGGCATGACACTATGGTGGTGGTTGATTTTGATTGGACCACGTCTCCGATCACGAGCTGATGGGAGATAATCACTCGTCACCTCCGTCTCACAGTCTGTGACCACAGAATCAGTACCTCTCTAGGATAAGGAATCAGGACAAGGACACTGAGTGTGCTGATGAAGCTGGGTAGAAAGGACGATTTAATGTGAAGACAACAACAACAACAACAACAACAACAACAAAAGCAACTTATGCACACAGCGCGATCGTATCATGAACATCAACTGCAGTCGTACCATACAAGTACGGTGCAGCTTTCAAAAGCTGAGTGCACGCAAGACTGGTTTAAGTTTTTACAGCTGACATTCGTGCCGGCAGTAATTATTTATTCGATGTGCAGTAATTATTTATTCAACGTGGACCCCCCCCCCCCCCCCCCGCCCATCACCCCAGAAATTAAATCAAGTAACTGACGGTGTCATCCACATGCAAGAAAATCTGCCTCAAAAGCGGTTCTTAGTAGGATGCAGCTCCCCCTTCATGCGACTCGCCCAAAATCCTCAAAGCGGTTCTTAGGAGGATGCAGCTCACCCTTCATGCGACTCGCCCGACACCTCACGGCGCTTCGCTCTTGGTGCAAGCAGTGTCTGCCTGGTCGGTGAAAACCCGACGTGCTCCGTCCCGGCATTGTAGGGATATGCGAGGGCCTATGGTCATACGACTACGGCCATGATACTGAGTACACCCCACACCCCCCTCCCCCCACCCCACTCCTCCGCCTTTTGTCTTTCGGTTGAAGGTGGTCTTCCGAGAAGGCATATTCGTGCGCAGCAGCCCGAGTATCGAGGATGGACGGATAGTCAGGATTGCGCCATTCGGAACGGTGCTTAGCGCGACGGGAAAGGTGACCTTTTTTTTGTTGCTTCTCACACTATACCTGGTACCTGGTAGTAGGTACAGCAGCAGCAGCAGGTAGCAAGGCACCCCGCGATGAGGGTAAACGGTCCCCTCTGACGGCATCTCGCTACAAGGGGAAACGGTCTCCCCTTTTGCGGCATACCAGTTACAACGGGCCTAAAAACTAAGCGTATAGCAGTTGTTGATCACTACGCAGACAGGATTTTTTATTTTATTTTTTTATCCTCCGGCGGATTGGTAAAAATAAAGCCTAAGGTCACCGCACTTCGACATTCAAATTTCGTGTCGTGTCAATTTAACCTATAGCTCCCGTTGCAACATCAGCACAGGCTGCTGTTACTACTGGCGCTTTGGGCACGTTGACCCGATCTGCCGTCTCGTACGTAGGCAAAATATTAGGCTATTATTGCGGAGGACTGAAGTAAATAGGACCAAATATTGTTAAAAAAAAAAAGCGATATATATTTGGTTTTTGTGTCTACCGTAGGTCCCATTTAATATGCCCCCCAGTAATAATAGCTCTGCCCTTTTTTTTCTGGCGGAGAGAGAAAAGGGGGTGGGTTTCTTACAAATTAGCGCCTAAAGGCGGGTAATATTTGGAAAATGAAAAAAACTATAACAGCTGTGAGATCGAGGAAATCGTCGAAACTCATATTTGCGAGCTGTGTGTGATACTCCGATAGCGCGTACTACAAGTACGGGTTTCAGATGGCCTCATGCAGGGTATACAGTCCGTAGATGAGGGAGACAAAATCTGAAGCTGCAGGATTCCAGGAGTGGGTGGTGTGTCTACCGTGTACCTGGTATACTTTGGGGAACTATTAAAAAAATGAAGTGCGGAGGCTGGCATGTAGCTTGCCACGGGTGTTTTTTTTTTTTTTTGTTCAATGTTATCTGGTACGTACTTTTTTTTTTTTTTTTTTTTTTTTGAGTTTTCTAGGCTGGACTTCTGAAATGTCTGTTTTCTCAAGAAGGAACTGATGCTGTTTCGACTCGAGCGACCGACACCGACGCCGGCAGGGGACGTCGGTATACTGTTACGGGGGACCATAGTAAATAGGACCAAATATTGTTAGTGAAAATAGCCAAATATGTAGGTTCTTGTGTGTGCCGTAGGCCCTATTTAACATGCCCCCTCCCGTAATAGGGATCTCCGATTCCGAACGCACATCTTGTCGGATCCCTAGAGAAGAGGCTTGAAATAGGCGTAAAAGGGGCTATCATATTAGCTGCTGCCCGAGTACACGGCGGAAAATATCGATCGATATTAATTATAATCATAACCAAATACTGCCAGTACAAATACTGGGAATACTTGCATACCTGGTTTAGTTTTTTGTCTCTGCGGTGGCTCCTGATTTCTACGGTCCACCGTGATGGCTGAATAGTAAAGCGGCCATCTGTGGAACAGGCACGGTATAATATGTACGTGGAACGTAGTACGCGACGACGCTTGCGAATTTGGGAGTTGTTCTTGGCGATTTTTTCATACATATATATATGGTGTATGCCTTTCCGCCAGCGGACACAGATGACGGCCGTTGCAGAAACATCGACGAGAGCGAATTCTTGACGAGAACTATTAATAGGTAGCCGTATACCCTATTGTTTACGCAGGGAATTGGTTCTCGGGACAATCAAACCAGTTAACCCCTTTAGAACCGCAGTCCCGTTTTGGGGACAGACCATACCAATTCTTACTAGTTTGTCCCCAAAATGGGACTGCGGTGCTAAAAGGGTTAACAGCTTTCTGCAGGGGGAAATGACCTTTATGTAATCAGCTATAGACTTCTATTGCACGACATGTTGTACTGCCTGCTTACTCTGCACGCCACGTAAGGGTGCCTGCTTGTACGGGTTTGCGAGGATGGTAGAATACAGCACCCACCCACGGCGGTTTCCGATACTCGCACAGTGGGCCCATGAAGCCACTCGCGGGTATTATATGGAATTATGCCGCGGGGATCATGTTTCAAAAGGTGCGCGGTGTATGGTTACACGTTGACCGCACTCGAGCGGTATTTTGTTTGCCGTAGATGTGCTGTCGGCGGCAGATATTCGTTGAGCTCGCACAAAGAATGCGATCGTTTCGCAGCGCTCGATTTTTTTTCAGATCGGGGAGGTTACCAAAACAGGACCTTAAGGAGGAGGCGTTTTCGGAAAGATCTGGCGGAGAAGCCTTCCGAAAATATGTTGTTCGACCTTCTGATAGAGCCTTTACGGGAGAAAAATAATTCGATCCCTGAAAAACGACCGCACCGCTGTGCGAGCTCCACGCCATCTCTCCCCTCGGCGCCCTTTCACCCCCGTGTGTTGGTTAGGCGAGACAACCTACTCTGCTTTATTTTGCTCGGACGATGCCTGCGACTAGAGTTGGACGTCGGGACGAGGCTTGTGTAACGTGTAGATACCCCCCCCCCCCCCCCATCCATATGCAAGAAGATTCGCCTCTGAAGCGGCTCTTGGTAGGATGCAGCTCTCCCTTCATGCGACTTTCCCAACATCTCACGGCGCTCCGCGCTTCGTTCAAGCAATGTCTGCCTGGTCGGTGAAAACTCGACGTGCTCCGTCCCGGCATTTTAGGGATGAGAGGGTCTATGGTCCTACGACTACGGCCATGCATGACAATGAGTACACCCCCCCCCACCCCCGCCCCGTCCCGTCCCGCCCCCCACCCCTCCCCTGTTTTTCTCCCCTTGGATACGGTTGCGGTCACGGTACGGACAGACGGAGATATTCGACGCGATCGAGCGAGTACAGGTCGAGGACGGCTGGGTTTCTATGCGAATGCGAGAAGACGCCGGAACAGGAGTGCCTTTGCTTATGCCGCTCAATTGAGAATAGATGTTCGACAACCCTGTTTTGATGCACGCGCCTCGTGCTCGACGGGGTAAAAGGGTAAAAGGGGAACGGTGGGGCTCGGGGCGGGGTAGGGGGTTGCGGGGTGTGGGCTGTGGGCCACGGCGAGGGGCTTCTTGTACACTACTTGTGTTTTTTTTTCCTCTGTTTTTCGTTTCAAATGTTCATGCATTGCTGGCGGCTGTATAGCTAGCGCTTCGACCACTTCTACTACTACTACTACTATAATGCTACTACCAGCGAACGAGGGGTGTGTGTGTGTTTTTTTGTCGGAGAAACGGGAGAGAGCTTTCTCCGGTTCGGTGTCGGCACTCGGCACACGCGTTGGGTAGTGTTGTGTTGGTTTTAGGTTCTACGGAGAGAGAGAGGGGGGGGGGGGCGGGCACGCAGCATGATGCAACCTTACCTGGTGTTCATTAAGGCCCTGGGCTTGTTTTGCGGACGGGGTGTTTTGGCGGGCGGCCCCTGTTATGCTACTATTATTGCGTTCACATTTTTATGTTGCTGTGTTTATTGTGTGCTGGCGGGTGCTCGTGGTTTAGACGCGGGCTCTCGGCTTTTGTTGAGAGCTCGCTCCTTGTTGTCTGTCGCCTGCGTGCCGTCTTTTATTTTCTTTTTTCATGAAAGACAGCGTCGACAGCATATTTGTTGGTGGCTGGGTTGCATATTCCCATCCAGCCGATATTTAGTTACCTTCCTCGCATGGAAATGTGGTATTGAGGAGGTTGGCTGCGTCGTGACCTCGTTGGTGGTGTGTTTCGAGGAGGTATTGATCTATATTCGTGGCTGGCGGTGGCGAGCTCAGGCCTCCAGGAACGAAGGTATTGCATGTGTGTATTAACGGTGCACCGAGTGCTGTTGGTGGTGTAAGAGTCGATGGCGAGTTGGCTTCTTTTTTTTTTCACTCCGAAGAACGTGGGGAAGACTGACTGCCCGCCAAGAGATGACCAGGCGGGGGGGGCGTCAGAGGCGAATTATAAGATAAAACAAAAGTCTCTCTTGGAAGTTGCACTCGCTACTACTACTACTACTACTACTACTACTACTACTACTACTACTACTACTACTACTACTACTACTACTACGCGGTAAGTTAACCGAAAAACGAAAAACTACGTACTCAACACGATTTCGACACATTCTACATCGATATTTGATACATGGGGAAAACATTCGTTCAGCGTGAGCGTAAAATGACTCGGGAATGCCACTACAGGGGATGGAGACCTAAACACGTTCGGTTCGATTTACCAGGTACCAGGTATATATTCTCAGTTTGTAAAACTGATTTATTTTGGAAATTGCAGATCTGTCTGTCTGTCCCCATCCCTTGTGTTTTCGAACTCATATTGCAGTAGTCGATATATTGTACCTGGTAGTTCGTTACAGATGATATTCATACGACGTATTCGACTCTTATATACCTTACATACTGAAACATACCATACTACCAGGCAATATATAGCCATGTATTATATCCACCAAACCGTACCATCATACCATACCACCAATATACCATATCACAAGCCGTGATTTTTCCGCACAGTATAGCTGTTAATAGTATCCAACAAACTGTACCGTCGTACCATACCAACATATACCATATATCACATACCGTGCCGCACCACACACCATGCCATACCGTACCATACCATATACCCATACTGCTTGTACCAACACCGCCCGAAGGGCTCAACCATACGAGGACACAAGAAGAGCATGCTCTGCGCAGAGAACAATCGAACACAAAGAGTATATATACCATACTGCTGTACCAACACCAAAAGTATGCATTTGAGAAGCAGAAGGCGTGGAGAAGAGCATTACGAACAAGGGAAATGAGGCGTTCTACGATTGAGGTTCACCCTGATTTTTCTGAGGCTCCTCACTTCAGGAGCTCCATACCTCTCCCGAAAACTGACTTCGACAAAAATCAGATTGCATCCCGATGAATAATCCCACGGCCCAAGTATACAAGTCATTTTTCGAATCAAGATTGGCATTGCGACGATTAGGGATTAAGAAACTCCGCCATTCAGAAAGCATTTGAGCGGAAATGTGCTACCTCTATCGTAGAACGCGTCAAATGCGGTTGAAATTGAATCACACCAACGCTGTGTGTTTTACTCTAAGTCGGTGGACACCCCACCCAAACAAGGGTAATGTTGTTGAACCGAGGGGTTCAACCCTACGAAGACATGAGAAGAGAATGCCCAGTACCCTTCCTTGCAGATAATAATAGGCATGAACGCAAGGAACGGGAAACGTTGAGAAGTGCATGCCCCGCACTGAGAGCACGCGTATAGCACGAGGGGCTCTTGAATCGGGTACCTCACTGATACTCGACCACATCGTCACATGATCTATGCAAAATGGTACTACTGTAGACTCTGGCCGGCCAGAAATTGGGCTACTGCTGTATCATAAGCAGTTTGCTAATGGATTTTTGTTACAGCTTGGCCTCCCTCTTGGGCCGCTATCCACTCGGTCTTACCCCGATAGCCAGCTGTTGTTGTCGTTCGTTGAGAGAGTCCTGATGGAGGTTTCCTCCGTACCTCGCTCATAAATCCTCTCTGGCCACGAGGTGGCCAGACGCTACGGAGTCGGGTGTTGATATTGCTCAGCAAATGCGACGTGGGATTAGCAGACAGGCAAGTGATAGGCAATACTCATGCGTGGCGTGTGAACGGATGTGGTCTGACTTGTTTCTTTCTTCACTTTGGTTGGATTGACTAAACCCCAGGTAGCGCCACAGAGCACCCGTATCGACCACTACAGCCGATACGGGGTTTCCATAACCCAGATAATGGCTTCCCCCGCCGGGGACACGCCATTGTATTCCTACATCGATATGACAGCCAGCCATCCTACGGCCTTATCGCTGTCTTACACGATGCACCCTCCATACGTCACTGGTCAGGTCAGTCGACGTACATCATAGAACACCCTGTCGGCCTCCTGGGCGACTCCTGGAGCCCGTAGCGCTGCAACACCCCCCCTGCCCGACGCATAAATATCGTCGGCGCACAGCGGGTATCTCGGCCACTACCCGGTGACAGCGTGGGCAACTCCTCCTCCACGTACCCGACGAACCGGCTGCCGCGTCCTTCCTTATCCGTTCGACGCTTAACTATACCAGGTATAGCTTTGGCCATGTACGGACATCCCCGATTCTAGTGACGCCGATTTTACGCCTTCAGCTTCTCCTTTCTGCCGGGCGCTGCTGCTGTTGTGGCTGCTGCTACGGCTGCTGTTGCTGGCACTGCTGCTGTTGCTGCTGCTGTTGCTGGTACTGCTGCGGCTGGTGCTGCTGTTGCGGATGCTGCTGTTGCTGTTGCTGTTGCTGCTGCTGTTGCTGCTGTTACTGCTGTTGCTTCCGTTGCTTATGCTGCTGTTGCAGCTGTTGCTGCTGCTGCTGCTGATGATGATGATGCTACAGTTGCTGCGCCTGATGCTGTTCCTCCTGTTCCTCCTCCTCCTGCTGCTGCTGGGCTGGCTGTTGCCGCTCCCTCCGCGGCGGCGGTCGTGGCTGCGACGGTGGTCACGACTACGACTGCGGCTCCGTGCATCTAACTTGAAAATGGTACCATGCTATAGCATCCATTGCCACTTATGTAACGGGGTAAACACAACCCCCCCCCCCCCAATCCCGACAAAACACACGATCCACGGGGGCGCTCACCTCGCCACAAACCCGGACCCCAGGACATTCAACAGCATACAAACCTATCAGACCCCTGGAAGCACCACAGCATCCAAACCTCAGGGAGGGGCTCACTTTCACCTCCACTCTCAGCGATAGCACAATGACAAGTGCCTGTCTCCACTTGTAAGGTGCTATGCCCTCAGTGCTTACCTTCACTGAACTCAATCCACGGAGCGCTCACCTCGCCACAAACCCGGACCCAAGGACACTCAACAGCATACAAACCTATCAGGCTCCTGGAGCCCGTAGCGCTGCAACACCCCCCTGTCGGGTGCTCGCTGCCGAAGTGGTAGGCCCTCCCTTGTATGGGTTGGCTTGTTATGCCCCGGTGTTTAGCGGCACTGCCACCGTCGAGATGCCTCCCAGTCCCAAGTCCGCCCCCCAGGCCAGGTGCGCGATTTCGTCCTCGAAGTCATGCCTCATGTGCTCCGGCCGCTCATGGAAGATCTTGAGTTTGGCTGCCAATCCCCCCCTTCCCCTGATCCGGCGTCCTCTCATAGTCGCTCGATAGCTCAGACCGGGCTGCTCGACGGGAGTGGTTCGCCACGGCCCGGTCCAATGCTCGTGCACCAGCTTCGCGTGGATGCCTCCCCTTCCGAGTTTGCTGGTCTTCTCCTTGAGAGGCCCTGTTTCCCACCCGCGTCTGTTCACCAGAGGAACTCCTCTGAATGGCCGCGTTGAGACGCGCCCTTCTGCGGGTCATTTCCCCCTACCGCCTCTTGAGTATCCCTCTCAGCCCCCAGAACGCCGGCTGCCTCTCCGCCACGAAATTGTCGTGCCTCGTGCGGAAGGAGCCGCAGTCGAGTCTAGGGGTGAGAGCGTCGAGGTTCGCCCGCGCGTCGCGGCTAACAGGATTCCAACCGGCGTTTCTCCCGACGGTAGGCGCGGATCGGGCGTCGTGCGTTGGATCCAGCATGCCGCCTCGACGAATTCGCGTACTGGACTGTCCATATCGCCAAACGTTACGTACCTTCGGCCGACGTTTATCACTGTACCTTCCTTCAACAAACGTTTCTGCGTATATTAGCATCCATCTGCCACTCTGAAGTCTGTCTCTAGTCTCTGGGTACGGATATCAAATTCTGATATATTGATAACATATAAACAGTAGAACCTCGTGGGGGACGTAGACGATACGCCGAACAACTACGCCGCGGAGCTTCGCTTCAAACTGAGGATCGTCGGGCTACACAAGTGAGTCGAACGGACGGACTTCCCCCGTCCACAGACGCGTTACTCACGCGAGGAGGTGCGTCCCATCACCACCCCGTGTGACGCAACCACCCCCGCGCCGATACACATCACAATTACCCAGCCACATCCATCACCCATGCGAATTGAGTCACCGACGCCCGCGGCGCCAACTACACATAGACATATATCCGACATCACACCGAATACGCACACCCGGACACACACGCCCACCTCCAGGTGGACCGAGGCCGGGCTCGCCCGCACATTCGCCATGGACAGCGCCGTCTACGCGGCGTCCAACCAGAACATGCGACTCACCGGAGCCGGGAAAGCATCGGGGGTGGGCGAGAAGCGTACCGGCAGGCCGCGAGTGGGCGTGCCTCTACGCCCGACCCCGCCCGGCGTCCAAGGGGAACGCACCCCCCTCGGGCCCTGGCCGCCACCCTTCAACCAGCCGCTAGACATGGACCGGCCAAACGACTGGAAGCGGTTCTCCATCTCCTGGATCACACAGAGTGCCGGGGAAGCGAACATCCCTCCCCTCTCATACGCATCCAACCTACTGCACAGGTCGCAACACGCGAGGGCCATCGCACAGAGAGCCTGCAAGGCCAGACAAGACGACCACCCCCACCCGCTCTACAGGCGCAAATATATCCGTCCTGGAGGCCGACGACGACACACCCGCCGCGCAAGACATCTCCGGGCCCACGCTCGCCCAATGCCACACCCACCTGCATACCACAGGCATTCCCTTCCTCTGCCGGCCTCCACAGGCGGGCGACCCGGACAAGGGCTTCCGGAGTGGGCCCACCGGCAATCGCAGAGGACTACAAACAGGCGCACGCGCGAGGTGGGAAGCCACGACCCAGGACATCTGGTACCTGCAGGACGGGAGGCCAGGCGCGCTACGACGACTCGGGCCCGGCCAAATGGTCCACTGCCGGGCCTGCGACTACGACGCCAATGGCCGGCCAGACATGCGCGGGGACTGCTCCGCGCACACCTCCGTCAACGGCGAATCACTCGGTGTCTGGTGCTGGGGGTGCCAGACGCAGTACTGGCTGGGCAGAGGTCTCCCCCGTATCGTCGGGACAACAGACCCACCACTGACACCTCTGGCGCCAGGACAGTACCTCGGCAACCTGGACCCCCCAGTACCGCTCTTCGCGAACAAATTCACAGCGATAGACGTGCCGACAGGCGCCGGCAAGACCCAGATGTTCAAGTCCCAGCTCAACCACCTGGACTTCATGAACGGCGGGATCGACTCCCCGACGAGAGCCGCCGTATGCGTCGTCGTCTTCAGAAGGAGCCTGTCCCCGTACTACGAAGGCCAACTATGCAAGAACCACGGGTTCGGCGTGTACACGGATATAGACATCGAAACGTGCACACCGGAGACGCACGACATAATCATCAGCTGCGTCCCGAGCATGGCCAAGCTCCCGCACGCGCTGCCGGACGGCAGAGGCATCGATATTAATGGTCGACAGTACATGTTAGTCCTCGACGAGGTGGGCGAGACCAGGTCTATGACGATTTGCAACCTGCTCACCGCCCAGGAGATGCTGAAGGTGGACAACGCTTTCGGGGCCCTCATCAGGCTCGCCCCCAACGTCATCATGACGGAGTACCGCATGCTAGAGGTGAGCGTGCCGCCCGAAAACAATGCACAAGAGCCTCTCGTCGGCCTCGCACTGGGTTTGTACATATTATGCGGCGTTTTTACATGGGGGTCGGGGCCTCTTACACTTAGTTGACGCATTACCGCCACGGGTGATGCGACCACCCCAGGCGTTAGACCTGGCACGCGACGATGTGACGGTTCTAGCGCGGGTGTGTATTGACAAGGAGGTATTTGTTGGTGGGGATCGGGCCGTTCTACAGGCCCGGTACAGCAGGCTGGGGATGGGCCTTATGCGCCCGCCCCCCCCGTCCAACGGTTGACCCGGTCTACAATGGTTGGCCCGGTCTAGGGTCAGGTGTGAGTGGTGGACAGAGTAAAAGCAAGTAATTTCCAGTCTATATAGGTTTCACGCCGTGCCAGCGGCGTGTACATGGCAGGCCAGGGAGGGGCCTTATGCGCCCCCCTTTGTCCAACGGTTGACCCGGTCTACAATGGTTGGCCCAGTCTAGGGCCAGGTGTAACGCCTGGGGTGGTCGCATCACCCGTGGCGGTAATGCGTCAACTAAGTGTAAGAGGCCCCGACCCCCATGTAAAAACGCCGCATAATATGTACAAGCCCAGTGCGAGGCCGACGAGAGGCTCTTGTGCGTGTTCTCGGGCGGCGCGCTCACCTCTAGCATGCGGTACTCCGTCATGATGACGTGGGGGGTGAGCCTGATGAGGGCCCCGAAAGCGTTGTCCACCTTCAGCATCTCCTGGGCGGTGAGCAGGTTGCAAATCGTCATAGACCTGGTCTGGCCCACCTCTTCGAGGACTAACATGTGCTGTCGACCATTGACGCTGATGCCTCTGCCGTCCGGCAGCGCGTGCGGGAGCTTGGCCATGCTCGGGACGCAGCTGATGATTCTGCCGTGCGTCTCCGGTGTGCACGTTTCGATGTCTATATCCGTGTACACGCCGAACCCGTGGTTCTTGCATAGTTGGCCTTCGTAGTACGTGGACAGGCTCCTTCTGAAGACGACGACGCATACGGCGGCTCTCGTCGGGGAGTCGATCCCGCCGTTCATGAAGTCCAGGTGGTTGAGCTGGGCCTTGAACATCTGGGTCTTGCCGGCGCCTGTCGGCACGTCTATCGCTGTGAATTTGTTCGCGAAGAGCGGTACTGGGGGGTCCAGGCTGCCGAGGTACTGTCCTGGCGCCAGAGGTGTCAGTGGTGGGTCTGTTGTCCCGACGATACGGGGGAGACCTCTGTCCAGCCAGTACTGCGTCTGGCACCCCCAGCACCAGACACCGAGTGATTCGCCGTTGACGGAGGTGTGCGCGGAGCAGTCCCCGCGCATGTCTGGCCGGCCATTGGCGTCGTAGTCGCAGGCCCGGCAGTGGACCATTTGGCCGGGCCCGAGTCGTCGTAGCGCGCCTGGCCTCCCGTCCTGCAGGTACCAGATGTCCTGGGTCGTGGCTTCCCACCTCGCGCGTGCGCCTGTTTGTAGTCCTCTGCGATTGCCGGTGGGCCCACTCCGGAAGCCCTTGTCCGGGTCGCCCGCCTGTGGAGGCCGGCAGAGGAAGGGAATGCCTGTGGCATGCAGGTGGGTGTGGCATTGGGCGAGCGTGGGCCCGGAGATGTCTTGCGCGGCGGGTGTGTCGTCGTCGGCCTCCAGGACGGATATATTTGCGCCTGTAGAGCGGGTGGGGGTGGTCGTCTTGTCTGGCCTTGCAGGCTCTCTGTGCGATGGCCCTCGCGTGTTGCGACCTGTGCAGTAGGTTGGATGCGTATGAGAGGGGAGGGATGTTCGCTTCCCCGGCACTCTGTGTGATCCAGGAGATGGAGAACCGCTTCCAGTCGTTTGGCCGGTCCATGTCTAGCGGCTGGTTGAAGGGTGGCGGCCAGGGCCCGAGGGGGGTGCGTTCCCCTTGGACGCCGGGCGGGGTCGGGCGTAGAGGCACGCCCACTCGCGGCCTGCCGGTACGCTTCTCGCCCACCCCCGATGCTTTCCCGGCTCCGGTGAGTCGCATGTTCTGGTTGGACGCCGCGTAGACGGCGCTGTCCATGGCGAATGTGCGGGCGAGCCCGGCCTCGGTCCACCTGGAGGTGGGCGTGTGTGTCCGGGTGTGCGTATTCGGTGTGATGTCGGATATATGTCTATGTGTTGTTGGCGTCGCGGGCGTCGGTGACTCAATTCGCATGGGTGATGGATGTGGCATGGGTAATTGTGATGTGTATCGGCGCGGGGGTGATTGCGTCACACGGGGTGGTGATGGGACGCACCTCCTCGCGTGAGTAACGCGTCTGTGGACGGGGGAAGTCCGTCCGTTCGACTCACTTGTGTAGCCCGACGATCCTCAGTTTGAAGCGAAGCTCCGCGGCGTAGTTGTTCGGCGTATCGTCTACGTCCCCCACGAGGTACCGACCAGCTTCCGCTTCCGGTCTTCGCTTGCGGTCGACCTCGATTGCCTTCATCGCGTGCAGGAACACCAGGGTGGAGGCGTCGCGTGCGTGGAAAAAAAGTCGGGCCCAGGTACTCGGGCCCAGATGCTTGGGTACCGAATTCCCGTGTCCCCGCCAGAGCTCATACCCTTGTGATCCAATATCCCCCTCTCTCTGTCATCATCTGGGCTCACCATCTTATAGCTTGGCCTCCCTCTTGGGCCGCTATCCACTCGGTCTCACCTCGATAGCCAGCTGTTGTCGTTCGTTGAGAGAGTCCTGATGGAGGTTTCCTCCGTCCCTAGCTCGCAAATCCTCTCTGGCCACGGGTTGGCCAGCCGCCACGGAGTCGAGCGTTGGTATTGTTCGACAAGGGTGACGTGGGATTAACAGACAGGCAAGCGGTATGCAATAGTCATGCACGGTGTGTGAACGGATGTGGTTTGACTTGTTTCTTTCGTTCTTTGGTGGTATTGACTAAACCCCAGGTAGCGCCACAGAGCACCCGTATCGACCACTACAACCGATACGGGGTTTCCATGACCCAGACAATGGCTTCCCCCGCCGGGGACACGCCATTGTATTCCTACATCGATATGACAGCGAGCCATCCTACGGCCTTATCGCTGTCTTACACGATGCACCCTCCATACGTCACTGGTCAGGTCAGTCGACGTACATCACAGAATACCCTGTTGCCCTCCTGGGCGACTCCTGGAGCCCGTAGCGCTGCAACACTCTGGCCGGCCAGAAAATATAGACCGTTGGGGCACTAATTTGTAGATCAAAACGGTTCTTACATTTATGTTCATAGTGGTCAGCAGTGCTATAATGGTATCTACAGTATGTAGTAAAAGCCACACGAGAGGAGTGGGTGGGGGTGATTCGTTTTAGCTAATAGGCTATAATTGATTGCGCCAAGTTCACAGCAGCACGGTAGGGCAGGCGTGCCTTTAGTCACATCCTTGAAGAGAAGGGTGATTACAACAACCTGTGTATTTAGAAAAAGTCAGAGTTTTGCAAAATGGTCTCCACAGCAGTAAGTAGTTAAAACAAGACGGCACGACAACAACGAGAACGAAGCAAGACACCGAGCAACTACTATCATAAGCAGATGAGATATTTCCACCAGTTTGGGGACTTTTTTTTGTTTTAGAGGGTCAGTTGGCAAAACTCGATAAAAATCGACGAGCAATCGGGAATGCTGAACCGTCCGGGCGATAAAAATAAGCTTAGTAAATAAGGAATCCACATGCGACCACACGGCTTGTCCTGAAGCTGGAAAGTAAAAGCAAGATAAAACCCCCCAAACAACACGCGATTGGCCTTTTTTTATCAGGTGCCCTACTCAAGACTCGCAACTGACACAGTCTTCCCTCGTCGAGTCGTATCGAATTGTTGTATGTGCTAGTAATTGTGTTGATTTCACGCGGTAAACAAAGTAGGGCTACCTGGTAGCTGACACCGCCTGGTATACGCTGTGGGTCTCTGTGCTCGTTCGTCACACTAAACAGCTACTTCCACCCGTAAACATCCTGGAGATCCAGTGTCCATGCCTTATCCTAGACAAAGAAAAGCTCGCGCGACAGGAAGTTGTAGATATACAAGGTTTCTGCGCTGTGACGCGGACCGCTCAGGTACTGCATTTAGCACTGCTAAACCGATTACCTCTATGAAAACGATCCCAATGCTGTAGTACTGGTGCAGGTGCTCGTGACGCTGTGGTGCGCCACGGTTGGTAGCACTACAATTGAAACCGAAGGGTTGTTTCTGTGTCCCCGGGGTCGTCTCTGGCTTGTTGTGTGCCCGGAGTCTCTGGCGGCTGGCAACACTTGTCGCCTGTTCCGGTCCAGCCGGCGGAACAGTTGTCGTTAGTACAATATTACAAGGCTGAGAACGACAACTACGCATCCATGACAAAACATTAACTGCCAACGCAGTAGTAGCTTCATGCAGTTGGGAGCTTGACCACTGCCGCCGTAGATCTGTCACGTTCGTCATCCCCACTCTTCTAGCAGCAGTAGGCTGTGGAAGAGTCTGGTGCATCACCACCAACAACACGAAGGGAAAATGTCGTATGGAGGATGTTACATGCCCTTTACGAACTACGAATATCCCATATCTCCGCCCAGTACGACCACGAGTAGTACACATAACTACTGTAGCACGCAGACGCCCAGTCTGAGCCAAACTCCGCCTGCTGGGGTGCCGTCTGTGCCGGTGCCGACTGTTCTCTCGTCACCCTCACCGACTCCCACTGCAACTTAGCACAGCGCTCGAATACATTCATTTCTTCGAGGGCAATAACAATTATCAGTTTGTAGAACTGAGTCTCTGTTTTGGTAGTTGCAAATCTGTCTGTCTGTCTGTCTGTTTGTCTTCTCGCATGCCTTAAATTTTCGAACAAGTTCCAATTATCGATGTACAAGGTCGTTACGGATGATATTCGTACGGCGTGTTAGACTCTTACGGACCTTATATACTTGAACATGCCATACCACCAGGCAATATTTAGCCATATAATACATCCACCACACCGTACCATCATACCATACCACAAACATACCAGATCACATACCGTGTTTTTTCCCATATAGTGTATCCACCAAAGAAACCGCACCATACCATACCAGCGTACGATATCACATACTGTACCACACGACACACCGTACCGTACCACGTACCATACCTCGGACTATACCATACCCATACTGTACCAACACCACCTGAGGGGCTCAACCATACGAGGACACGAGAAGAGCATGTCCAATATCAAGCATGATGCTGTTGAACTTAGGGGCTCAACCATACGAGCACAGCTCTGCAGCAGCATGTGCATCAGGAGCAGCCACAGCTCTGCAGCAGAAGCGCATAAATATTGCACCGCCATACAATTCAACTCCCCAACCCAACCAAGTACAGCCCGCTTCTCGGTGTATAGTGCACCCGCAGCCATCACCCTGCAACAGCAGCAATGCCGGCGGCGCTGAAAACAGTAGTTTGGCTGCGCAGGCTGAACAAAAGAGCAGTCACGCGACGAGCGTGTCAGGTCGCTGGGACCACAGAGTTCACCGAGTGGATCGCCATCGTGTGAACGCGTACTATCCGCTAGTTGGCCTTGAGTTGGGTGGGGCGTTGGAATTACGGTCCATGCGTCGGGTTGTGCTATGCAGCGTGTGTGGTTTTTGTTGTGCCGCGTGTGCTCGATATCTAGTCGGGGAAAAATTGTGGTCGATCATTTCCAGTCCCCACTAGAGGCTGTCGGTTGAGTCACGAGTGCTGGAGGCCCCTCGACGGCGCCGACATTGCCGCTGTCGTAGGGTGATGATGGCTGCGAATTCATGCTGCACCGAGAGGCGGGTTGTATTCGGGTTGAAGGTTCGGATTGTATGGCGGTGTTATGTATGCGCTGTTGCTGCAGAGCTATGTGGCTGCTCCTGCTGCATGCTGCTGCAGAGCTGTGACGTGCTGTGCGTTTTTGCTGGGACAGGATGTGCCACAATAAGAACCTAAAATGCCCAGAAGCTTACTACCAAATAAAGTTGCAACGAGGAACGCAAGCGCGAAGCGCGAGTCGGGGAAATATTGTGGTCGATCATTTCCAGTTATTCCTACGAGAGGCTGTCGGTTGAGTCACGAGTGCTGGATGCCCCTCAACGCCGCCGACATTGCTGCTGTTGCACGCGATGATGGCTGCCAGTTCATACTGCACCGAGAGGCGGTTTGTACTTGGGTTGAAGGTTCGGATTGTATGGCGGTGCTATAGATGCGCTGCGGCTGCAGAGCTGTGTGGCTGCTCCTGCTGCATTCTGGTGCAGAACTGTGCCGCATGCTGAGCTTTTTTGCTGGGCCAGGATGTGTCACAATATGAACATAAAATGCCGAGAAGCGTGCTACCAAAACAATATTGTAACGAGGCGCGCAAACGCGAAGCGCGCGCCTTTTTTCTTGGTTTTCCAAGGGAAAAAAACCTCTTCGTCTTGCGAGAGTGGGGTGCCTCGCTCGTAGTTTTTTGTTTTTGTGTGTCACTGCTGTGTCACTGTGTCATCGTGTGTGATTCATCATTGTTTTCAACCACGTTTTTCCACCGCGCTCAACGCACACGGCGCCAGTGCCAGTCTCGGCGGGCTCTGTGCACGCAAACACACAAACGAAACCTTCTGATGCTGGTGCGGTTGGAGTTCGTCCAGAGTTGGTCGAGCTACAACAGTAGATACGGCAACGTGTGTAGGCACACATGGCTGGGCCAAGCAGAACCGAAACACGTCTAACGGTTTTGTTATTCTAGTTCTACCTATTGATAAACGAGTACTCGTAAGCAGACTTTGCCTGTCCATAGCAGCAACGTGCCAGCCGTGTCCTAACACATGCTGCAGGTGGTGTTATCAGGCCCGTCCTCCTACAGATGCCGGGACGGAGAAGCAGGAGAAGATCTGCTGTAGATGTCGGGTACAGCAGTAGTAGAAGTGGTGGCACCTGTCATAACGGTTTTGTTTTTTTAGTTATATACCTAAAGAAACCCAACTCTACGAGTGCTCGTAGGCAGAATGTGCCTGCTTACAAAGTAAGTGGGAAAAAAATCCTGTTGTTGCGGAACTAACTGCATGTTGGCGACCACAGTGCCGACTGATCTCTTTCGTCACTTTCACCAGCTTCGACCGCAACTCCCCAAAAAAAGACAAGCAAATTGAGAACAGCGGTTGAATGCATTTCTTCGAGGGCAATAACAATTTGTATCGAAAGTTCTCAGTTTGTAAAACTAAGTCTTTATTGTGGTGATTGCAGATCTGTCGGTCTGTCTGTCTGTCCCCCGTCACAAGGAAACTCTCATCCTCGAAAAAATCTGGTGCCAAACCACTCCCGACGTTGACGTATATACCGCGCTAATCGATAGCCGACACACATACAAGCAGTCTGGACCAACTTTCGGCTTCGACGGAGCCCTGCACCTTGCGCTACGCGACCCAGCCTCACCCGGGATAACCGCTTGTAGACAGTCACATGTGCCAGAGTCGGTACGAGCAGCGAAATCTTTAGCAAACTGGCTACAGCGCATCGATCGCAACAAACGTGAAACCCCCTTCTAGAAGCATGGCTCGCCCAGCAGGGTTAGCTAACGGCGATGACGAGGTCGTTGCCCGTCGCCCGCACACGGCCGTGCAAGGTCGCTTCTGGCTGCAAGGTCTTGACCCCATGGGGTTCGCGATATCTATTAGTGGTGTTTTTTGGCAGGGTCACTTCCTGCTCAACAGCAAATCAGACTAGTCAACGGCAGCAGCAGCAGCAGCAGCACCGTCACGGCAGATCGGAAGTTCTTGAGGTCGTGCAAGATCCCAGAGCAAATGCTGCTCGAGCGGGAAGACATACAAGGACGGAAGTTCGCGCACAAAAAGGTAATGAAGCACGAGCACAAACTTCCCCTCGGAGGCACGCCGCACCCAGCAAGTGTCGGAAGGGGGCTGCTACTGCGAGAAGGCGTGCCACACACCCAGTACAACCCTTACCCGTAATCCTAGTCTGCAAGTGTTGCGAGGGGTTTACAGCAGTGTTGCGCTGTTTCTCTCGTCCGTCCACGATAGTTGTCGGGCCCCCGTACATCTTCTTCCCTTGATACCACACTCCCTGTTGTTATGCTTGCGTGGACTCATGCTTTTGGTTGTGTTTGCTGACCACCCGCCCATGCTGTAACGCTTTGTAGCGAAGAGCTAACCCACCTATCCACCCAAACCACCTACACCCCCAGCAGTCCAGCAGTACTAGAGTACAGCAGCACTACAGTAGCACACTATGTTACAGCGCCGAGGAACTGTTACAGCGCGACAGTGCTTCGAGGAGGATAATACGGCGCGAGACAGCTGCTCTAGTCTGTGTCACGCGTCGGGTCTATTCGATGGGCAGTGGACAAACTTTGATTACCTCCTCTCGGCGAATCCTATAGGGGCAGGGGGGATCCCCGGTGTGGGAATGCCTTTAGTTCCGTGTAAAGAACCAGTGACGAGGTCACGGAACAACCCGGTGCTTACTAAACACCACCAAGTGAAGCAAATAAATAAATGTAAAAGCCGAGTGATCTGTAATATCTGTCCTATCGACCCCCAGCCCCTTGGGCCCTGCCTACCCGTCGTGCCAGTCATCGTGTCTGTGGTGCTTCGTTGATTTTTTACTTTGGCTGCTTGCAACTACCGCATTGCATCGATCCACTTTCTGCGTGACTCGATCATTACTGTACGAAGGCACTTCTCGAACTCTCAAGCAACAGGTGAGCCGGCCTCAGAGATCTAACGAGCCCGGGTCTTTTTTAGCGTCTGAGAGTTGTACTCTGCTGTATCATGGTGAACCCAGGGAGATCGAAGTACGTTGCAGGGGATCGGTGTGTTTGAAAAACTGTTGCAGGAGATCGGAGGGTTTGAAAAAACGGCGGGATGATGCCATCGTGCTCAGGCGTCATCTCACGTTGATCTCGCAGAATATTCATATACATGTGTACACCCACCTTCGTATGTATGCGTAAACCCACATGTCTTTGTTTTGCTTTGCTGGCATTACGGCCATACTTTCAATGCTGTTATGTGTGCACGCTGCCAATGGCGCTCCACCTGTTTGTTTCGTATTGCTTTGAAGATATGTGTTCGGTCAATGCATGAAGGCATACTCGTTGCTCGTGCTCCGTTTGCCTGTTGCCCGTGCTCGTTTATCTGCTCGTTGTTCATGATTGCACACAATGCATTTTCGATAGTAAATGGCAGCATGCTATTGACTACATATTCTCTTCAAAAACCATATACAAATGACAGGTGTCTATACAGACCAAAGATGCCGTACGTCCTACTACACGCACAGTCTCGTATGCCTTTCGCCCGGGTTGGGTGATACTGGTAACTAGCGATGTAGAGCCTACTGCTGTAGGGGTGCCGTCCAAGAGCAAATGTCATTTATAACACATGCTTAAACGAACACGTATCTCGCTTTCAGGTCAAGCGTGAATCAAGGATTTGAAAACACTCACACTAACATTTTTTTCAGGCCAGGCATGACCACCCAGAACATACCGGCGGAGGAGGCAGTGCACGGGGCGACGAAGCATCTCGCAGCTGCAGCGACCGAGGGAGCGACCGCGACCAGGACCACCGTGGTAACCGCAGCAGCAGCGGTCAGCCTCGCGGGCGCGTCCACAATCCCCATTGTGACCAGGGCCAACGCGTTGGAGGGGGCGAACGCTACCCATCTAGTGACTACGGCCGTGGTCGCGACCAGGAACGGGGGGATAGCGGCCCTCGTAGCCGTGGCCGCCGCGCTCTAGCATCAGTCGCGACCACAGGCAACGCCGCAGCCACGGCCGCGGTCAGGACAGCCAGACGCCTCACCTGCGCAGCCGTGACAAGGATAGGCAGGAGCAGCGCCGACGTATCCGCGGCCGCGACAGCAGGGAGCGCCGCAGCCACCAGGACCGGGGCAGCGACAGCAAGAAACACCGCCGCCACCGCGGCCACAGTCGCGATAGCCAAGAACGCCGCCGTCGCCACCACGCCCGCAACCACGACAGCAAGGAACGAAGCCGCCGCCGCAGTCATGGCCGCGATCACAAGGAACGCCGTCGCTGCCGTAGCCAGGACAGCAGCCACAGCAGTGCACCCCGAGAGAGTCGCCGCCGCAGCAAGAAGGGGAGGTCGGTACAGGACCTGAAACATGCTCCATCGCCGGAACATCAAAAGGAACGGCCGCCGTCGCTCTCCCAACAGAGGCAGCAGCTGCCGCGGAAACAGCAGCAGCTGCCGCAGCAACATCAGCAGCAGCAGCAGCAGCAGCAGCAGCAGCAGCAGCAGCAGCAATGGATGTCGGCGCAGCCCCTGCGCCCGGCAACGGCAACTAGCCAGGCACCACATCCGATTGGGTACGCAGCGCACCCATGAAGTCTGTGTAACACGGGGGGGGGGGGTTGTGTACTCATTATCATGCATGACCGTAGTCGTATGACCATAGACCCTCGCATCCCTACAATGCCGGGACGAAACACGTCGGGTTTTCACCGACCAGGCAGACATTGCTTGCACCAAGCGCGAAGCGCCTTGAGGTGTTGGGCGAGTCGCATGAAGGGTGAGCTGCATCCTACTAAGAACCGCTATTGAGGCGGATTTTCTTGCATATGGATGACAGCATCAATTAATTGATTTAATCTCTGGTGTGGCCACCTCCAGAGACAGCACTGGGTTTACCTATGTAACTACCTCGTGGGTGTCTCATCATATACAAACTAAATGATACGAGCATCCCCCTTGTGCGGAGTGAAAGTTCTCCCCGCACAAAAATGATCTAACTCGACCGCCAGCCGTGGTGACCCCCGAAAAAACAAAAAAACGAAAAACGGTACCCTGGCTGTCTAGCTCACGCAGTGAGAGGTGTGGTTTACAGCGTCGTCGCCAACCGACCCCAACCCAACCTATCTATATACCGGGTATATAATACAGGGGGGGCGAGTATTCTCTCGTACATTACCCGCTTGCGCAGGTGCCCCAGGCGCAAATGTTACACCAGCCACAGCTCGCACCCACGGCATACAGCCTGTAGTGTGGGGCACCATACCAGTGTCACCCCCGTGCTACTCCCTGGATCTGGCAGCCGAGCCAAAGCGCACAGACGCCCCAACCAGCGGGGGTGGAACCGCATCAGACCGCAACCCACTTGAGGGCATTGGAACCTAGCAGCTCGAAAGAGGCCCAAAGGGTTGTGAGCAAGATCGTAGGCGACAGTGGACTGATCAAAGACCAGGTTGGTTTTGTGGGACGGGTTGTAGCACCTCAGGGCGAGCTCTCATGGAGGAACGATCCATTCGTCGACAAGTTTACGAAGAGGATGTTACAGGTCGAGGGGACGGCGTGGGCCATGCCCCAAGATCAGTTCTCCATCGATGGGATCAATCCTGCCCGCCCCCGAGCAGATAGGCTGACGCCGTGGAGAGTCGAGTGCTTTGGAAAGCTCCTCGCAGACACCCTGGCGACGCGCGAGCTGATGCGCCCGCAATCTACGGTGGAGGTACCTCTCGTCTACGGAGGCTTTAGTTACATTCCTTTCGAAGAGGTCACGACGAAGTAGTGGTGCCGGATGCTGGTAGTTGACGTGGCGCATTCAGGGCAGGCGCAGAAGAGGGCTGAGGCGGCGCTCACAGAGATAAAGCTTTTCCAAGGGGAGTCGTCGATGGCCGCAGCCCGCCGGCTGGTGCTGCAGTTCGCGCGGCAACAGCAGACAAGGCGAGGCCGCACACGTCGGAGAAGTCCACTTTTGGAGGTATGTTTCGGGGAGGAAAATGGTGGAGCTCTGCGAACGAGCGGTGAATCTCTTCTTTACCAGCGCCTTCGATCGCGATGGGAAGGATCCCTCCTTATCCAATTGGGAACAGACGTTAAGCAATATCTCACTCCCGCGCACGTAGAAGTCAGTAAACCTCTGGATCCGCACATGGTACACCGCGGGGAAGTCTCTCATGACATATTTTACGGCTTGAACATTGCCCTGCTCACTGGTGCAGTCGCTACCCCCTGGCAGCGGTACCCACGACGGGACGGAGCTGAGGTAGCATAGCGGTGCTATCGCAGAGCCAGCGGCTACCCCTGGGACAGAGCGAGACAAGAGGGAAGAACGGGGGGTAGGAGGCAAACCGCTCACCAGGGAACTACCCAAGGCGTGGAGGTAGAGGGTAGAGGCGCTCCGGGACGGCGCGTGCGCGGCACTGGCCGCGGTAGACGGGGGATTATTCTCTGAGGGCGAGGAGGAAGAGAGGAAGGAAGAGGAGGAGGTAGCGCTTGACGATCGCCCACACATCGCGTCCTTCTCCAATGTCCGTGCCTCTACCCCGGGTGCACATGGAACCCGTTTTTAAGTCGCCAGGATGTCCGAAACGACCGCTCGAGCAATAGGAGCCGAGAGACGACGGACCGCAGGAAGGAATAGGAGGAACTACCTAACCCGGATGCCGAAGACAGGGTAACTATCTACGCCTTGCGCCAACGAAGGGTTTTCTACTTCCATGCGAGGGCTTCCGACTGCACCCACAAGAGCGCAGCCGGTGGAGGAGGGTGCCGCTTGTCGCACGACGAGGACGTCGTGCCCTACGGACTTTACCCCTGCAAGACCACCCCGACGCAAGCCCTGCAGCTAGAGCGGGGTACGCTCACAACCCTCGAAATGTTAAGCACGTACACGGCCGAGGAGGGCGGGGCCGCCATAGGTGGCTCGCGTGTCTCACGGGCCTGAAGACGCACCAAAGGGGGTTTTCTCCTGGGGAACAGCAGCCAAAGTGAGCAACGAGCGCGGGACCGGGAGAAAGTGGGGGAGAGAGGAAGTACCTATGGCGTCATTTGGACCAAGGGAAGACATGTGAGCAGCGATGGAGGGGGGGGCGTAAACGACGATGGGATCATCCCCGCACAGCAGTACAAAAAACTTCGCGTTAGGTGCCCTAGGTGTGGATGCCCCAAGCTGCGTGGCGGCCATGGGAGTGGGGGCTAAGCAGGTGTGGGTGTGCGCGTTCGTGTGGTACCACACCAGGACTATTTTCCGCATTCCTGAGGAGGTGTTGGTCGACACGGGGGCAGGGGGCGGAAATTACTCCTCTGCGGCATTCGTACGCTCCGTCGAACGCAGCGGAAGAGGGCGACAATCGGTGATGAGCCCGAGGGGACACGGGTGGTTGAGGGCAGCCAACCCCACTAACAGCGCAGTCCCACCAATGAAACTTTCTGGGTCTTGCGAGCTACCGCTGGTGTTCAGCCCGGAGGACAGGGTGCGCAAGGTACTGGTGCGGGTGGCGGAGGATCTCCCGTACGGCCTTATCATAGGAGCAGCGTTCCTGAGAAAGCACGGCAGCATTATCAGCTTCGCGGCCGGGGTAGGTTTCAAGCCGGCACCAGAGTCACCGTGGGTGCCTTTATCTCGTCAACAGGAGCCTCCTCGTCGAAGGTGGTGGCGCGGAAGGCGGTGAGCTGGCATGCGTCTCTGTCCAACCGAGAAGGGCAGAAGTGGGGCCAGTAGCGACCGGGAACACGGCAACGTGGGACCAGTTTTGCGCCGTCAAGCCACCCCGTGGAGAGGGAGAGCCGGCGGAAATAGCCGAGCCGCCCACACAACTCAGCGAGGACTCGGCGGCCTGGGAGGACGTTGGCATGCACCCTACAGTGGGAGCTGCGACCAGCCTGACACACGGTGGTACCGGGTTTCGTCAGCGTGCAGGTGGACGCTTGTGCCAAGGGAGTCCAACCCCCAGACAGGCAGCTGGTGGTATTGGAACCGAAGGCTTCATACGACATGGGGACGGAGGCAGAGTTGGGGATCGCGCGCGGGGCGCAGTAGTGGCACCCCGGAACGTCGCTGCAGTGCAAGGTGTTGAACTGTTCGAAAGTGCCCTTAGCACTGAAGCAGGGCGGGGTCGTTGCTCGGATTTACGCCGTCAACACGAGGGACATGTAACGCATGCGGATGCTACTATACCCCGTCGAGCAGGCAGACGGCATATTGGAGATGAAGGAACAGTCAGTACTGGTGGCGCCGGAGGAACGTGCGGGCGAGGAGGTGGACGCCGACGGGGTGGATTTGTCGTTTTGACCAACGTTGCTCAGACGAGTGCTCCAGTGAAAGAAGCCCTGATTCGAGCGTTGGAGAAGTACCGCCACGTGTTCCCGGTGAACCCGAAGATCGTCCCGGCCTGCAATCGCGCTAAGTTTCAGCTTCCGCTGACCGACAGCAGTTGCACGCCCCACGCGGCAAAACAGCGACGGTATTCGCCGGAGGAAATGGTCATGATCCAGAGCGAGGTAGCGAAGCAACAGAAAGCAGGGACGATTCGCCGGTCGGAATCAGCGTGGGTAGCAAACTGTGTCGTGGTGGCAGATAAGGCACTGTGGGGGTCTGTCAGGACTATCGAGGGCTGAGCGCGTTGGTGGAGTCCAACAGCGGAGGGCTGGGGGATATCGCAAGGATCTTTGGCAACATGAAGGGCGCCACGTGATTCACATCCGTTGATCTAGCGTCAGTTTCACCCAGCTGAAAATTGGCGAGGAAGACAAGCACAAGACCGCGCTTTGCGACGCCCACGGGGAGCTGTGGGGGTTCAACCGGTGCGCTTTTGGGCTCTTCCCTCCGGCTTTGTGGCTTATGTGGGGGAGGCGCTAGGTCATCTAAAAGGAAAAGGCGTTCAGAACTAACTGGCTTGACGACATCATCATCCACACCAAACACGTCGAGGGGCATGTAGACCTGGTGGAGAAAGTGCTGGAACAGCTCCAGTAGTTTGGGTTATCGGTAAACCTGGCCAAGTCGGTTAGATGCGCCCCGCAGCAGGAGTTCGTCGGCATGGTGGTCAGCAGACTGGGCGTACAAAAATCACTAGCGAAGAGAGAAGCGGTGCCCAAACTCTCTCGCGCCACCCTGTGGAGGAGGTCAGGTCGCTTCAGGGCATGGGCATCTACCTCAGGAAGTTTGTGCCCGGATATAGCTCGATCGTAGCACCTATCTCGGGGCTTGCTTCGGGACAAGCGGTTGGCGTCAAAAAGGGCACGGAGGCTCCCGGTACCGTGGGGTGTGGAGCAGGATAAGGCTCTAAAGGCGCTGATCGAGCTCCTCACGTCGCCATTGATTCTGGTGTTGTCCAATTGGCAGGCCACTTTTCAGCTGCATACGGACGCCAGCAAGCTGGGCGCGGGAGAGACGCTTACACAGGACACCAGGGGAGAAGAGCGTGCTATTGGATACGCGAGCCACCGGTGGTCAAGGACGGATGTCAGATGGTCCGCAAGTGAACGAGAGGTGATGCCAGTGTTGTGGGCCATCCAGCATTTTAGGCCGTTCTTGTGAGGAAGGAAATTTGTTCTGTTGACCGATTGCTCCGCGCTCACGTGGCTGTTCAAGAGCCAGGCTCTCTCATCGAAGCTCCACCGGTGGATGCTCAGGTAGATGGAGCACGACATTGACCTCCAGTGGTGACCGGGGGCAAACCACCAGCTGCCGGACGCCCTCTCTACCACGTACCGGGGACCCAAGGGGCCGGTGCTCGACGGCGTATTGCTCAGCGAACTGGGGGCGGACGAGGTGAACAAGCCAACGGGAAAAAATGCGGCGATTGCGGCGAGCGTAAGTTTTACCCCAGGCAGAGCCGTCGACGCAGGCGCTGAGAAATCCGCCACAACGTCCGCAGCCGAGAAGCACCCAGTCGTCGTGGTGTTTTGCTGCGGGGGGGGAGGTGGTCTCATGGCGGCGAAGGAGCTGGTCACCGTCAAGGGCGCCACCGACCATGACTGGAGAGCGCTCGAGTGCGTGAGGGAGAATGGGTTGGAACAAGGAGTTCGACTGATGAGCGGAACCAGGGGGGAAAGGTTGCAAAAGGCTGCTAAGCGACTAGAGCCCGAGCGTAGTGATGGGAGATGCATCCAGAAAGCCAGGTCAGCAGGGGCCCGGTGGAGCAACAACCTTGGCAACGAAAATCGTGAAGGTCTTCATTGATTCGATAGCCAGGGTTCTTCTGCTGGAATGCTACCTGAACCTACTTCGCTCGACGGAGTGGGAGCAGGTAGTGCCGCCTGCGTTGAGGGAAGCGGCGTGTAGGGTGGAGACAGTCGAATTCGCTGCGAACATCGTGGGGGTTCCGTCGGGGGAAAGGAAGGCGTTCGTAGTCCGCATAAGGAGTGGGAGGCCCGAGAGGGGAGGTGAGAGGCTAAGGGGGTGGAGAAGGGATATCGAAAGGTGCGACTCAGGGTGCGCATCTCTAGGGGTATTCTTGGGGAGGAGGGGAACCTACTTCCTCAAGCGAGGCGTGGAAGAGAGGGGGTATTTTCTTTCGATGATCCCATCATTTCCATCTCTCGAACGCACACCATGGGCAAGAAACCCCCCGAAGGAACGTACAGACCGCGCCCCTTGGGCGCAGGCGATATCGACCAAGCAGACGGGCTGACTTTTGCAGAGCACCAAAAAATTGGCACCGGACGAGCGGACCCCTGGTTTCTTCCAACCATCAGCAGGGGAGCAGCGGCCGCGATATCCGCAGACTTTGAATTGCTCCCTATGGCGAGAGAGGCCTTGTCGGGGTTGAGGGCAAAGGGTCTATTGACAGACAAAGCCGGGGGGGGGCAGCTCCACGGAAGCAGATCACTGGATGGCTTGCAGGCGCTCTTCGAGGAGCACATAGCCGAAGTGACGCCGGCGGTCATGAGGTCCAGAGTGGGCGCAGCGAGAGGAAGGCTAACAGAGCAGCCAGCGCAGGTGCCAATGCCGCTTGTTACTCAGTCGACGCCGTCAGCACTGCCGTCGTTATCGCCGGTATATCCCACGGAAAACGTGCAGCCACAGTCCAAATCACAGCCTCAGCTGAGGCGGCGAGCATCGAGCGCGGAATACTCGGAATACCCGAGACCCCTTCCTACTATGGTCGATCAGGTAGCGGAAGTGTTGCGTGATACGCCACGACTGGTGCAACGTCAACGGGAGGACGCGCGACTTGGCCCCATTTGGGGCAGATTGCGAGGAAGAGGTGACAGACAGTCACCGGAAGGAACGGCGAACTACGTTCTCGACGGTAACGACTTACTGTGGAGCGTGCCTCGAGGGGAGACACCGAAGCTGGCCATTCCGCGAGCATTGGTGCCAGGGGTGCTGGCACTCGTGCTCAGTACCTACGGCCACCCAGGCGTTGCACGGACCCTCCTGTTGAATAAGGGCGAGTACGGATGGCCGACAGTAGCCCAGGACGTCAGGGAGTACGTACTATCGTGTGTTTGCAGGAGGAGAAAATAACGCGGAGCCAACGCGTGGCCGTGATGCCTGCTCGTTTACTGTGGCCTTGGAAAGTGTTCGAGATGAACCTCCAGGACATTAAGCAGGTATCCAGCGCAGGGAATAGGTACCTGCTGGTAGTGGTGGACCGGGCCAGCAGGCCTGTTTGCATACCCGCTGGGGTCGAAGGATTCTGTAGGAGCGGCGAGGAAACGTCTGGAGCTGTTTCTCACGTTTGCCGTGCCGCTGTCGATTAGGAGCGATGCCGCGGGGGAGTTTACCGCCAAGGTGGTCGCCCATCTATGCCAGTGACTGAGGGTGTAGCTAGAAAATGGCCCCGCTGACCACCCCCGCAGTCAAGGAGCCGTGGGAAGGATGGGTGGGTGGCTCCAGGAGGTCTTGGTGGATCTTTGCAGATCTTGGCCGGCAAGGTGGGACGAGTTTGTAAGGGCAGCTTGCCGGATTCAAGGGGCTACGGCGGACCCGTGTCTCCCCTCTGGTGGGACACCCTTCAAAGTTTTGTATGGTCGCGATGCGTGTACAAACATGGGTGCTCCTACTGCTGCACTGGGCTTAAACACTTCGTGGTGGAGAGGCACCAGACGTTCATGAAACTGCGGGAAATCTTGAAGAAGCGTCAGGAGGACAAGAAGCTTGCGACGCGTACGCCACAATGCGACCATTAGGCGACACTCTCCGGGCAAAGCGGCGCGAGTGGGAGACCTGATGCTAGTAAGAAGGTAGACTTCGGCCTGCCCCGACCTCGGGGAGGGCCTGAGCCCATCGGAACCTACGATGGTCTAGCGGTGGTCATACGAGCCCCAGCCTCGGTAGAGAGGAACCCTGTGCGGTCTGGTGGGTGAACTACTGACGGCGCGGGGTGGTGGAAATGGGTATTATTATCAGCTCCAATGCCTACGAGTTCGTTCCAACAGTAGGGGAGGAGCATCGTCACAGCAGAGAGCGCAATGGGTACAGCTTGGGGAGAGAAGCTGGGCACTGCGTGGGTAAGCAAACGCCCCGACAGCGAGGACGAGAGTGTCGGGGTTGGGATGACCTGGGACGGCTGAAACAGCCTTTTCAAACGAAGGCACTCACCGGGCTAGAAAACAGAGAGCCTACATCGTGATACAAGGAAAAATACGAAGAAAAATGCCCAAAGGACGGAGGGGTCGGACCACGCGTCGGCTAGAAAAGTTTGCAGCACGCGAGGCTCGAGCGAGACAGAAGGCGGCACTTGTGGCAGTAGCGACCTACAATGTGCGTATCCTGGCTATGAAAGGGAGGAATGGGTACGGGTATGTGCCGAGTGTGTGCTGACGAAGGCCCGACAACTGGGCTGTGACTTCGTTGGCCTGCAGGAAACAAGGAGATCGACCTGGGAAAACCGAGTTTTCTGCAGCATGATACCGGGTTTTCTGCTCTGGGCAAGAAGAAACGGATGGCAGGCAAGGAGTATTCGGAGTTGGTTTGGCAGTGAAGGAAACGATATGCCGTGAGCCTGTTTCTACCCACCAGTTAATTGACGAACGCCTTAAGTCTATGCACTTCGAGCTGACTGGTGGAAGCGCCGCGGTCAACCTGGTTGTTGTCCATGCCCCAACGGAAGACAACCTCAACGCACAGATGGAAGAGGAGTTTTGGAACAAAAATTGGGGCACATGGTTGAGCAGATTCCAACGAAGGGATGCCTGCTCGTGGTGGTAGACGCAAACGCACGGTCTGGGAAGAAGATGGAACGGTGCGGTGACGGCAGGGTGCTTGAATCGTACGGACGTGATGAGCTCAACAGTAACGGGCAATGCACTCGCTCTCACAAACACGTTTTTTAGCGCTCGCAAGGGGGGAATATCTCATACGTTCAACGGTATCAGTAGCCGCCACGACCAAAAACGGATTGAATACATCCTAACCCGCCAAGCACACCGATCTCGCTTGCATGATGTTCAGGTCCACCCCCAGCCTCCGCCCCCAGCCAAGGCGGATTCAGACCATAATATTGTATGTGCGATGGTCCGCCCCAGCGGTCGTTTCGCACTCAACAAAACACGTACGAACGAAAAAGAAAACGGTATTTCGATAGGCGGAAGTTTCGATCCGACGGAGATGACAGGAAGCGAGTCGTGGCGCGGATCCTTTTCAAGCTTCCCTCCCTTCCCTCGCAACCGAACAGTATCTCTGAGATGGCTGAATCCTTTGCTGGTGCTATTCTTGATGCGTTAGCGAAAGGCACACCTCCCCCACCACGGCACTCACACAAACCCGGGTTGTGCGAGACCGTGGAAACCTCAGCCGCCGTAAAAATAGCGTGGGATGCGAGGGGGGGTACCCGACGAGTCATGCGCATCAAGGACAAAACGGCGTGGAAGACGCTGAGGACGGCGTGCGCGAACCTACGAAGGGCAATTGATGCAGCGTCGCACGCCTACTTCGAAGAGCACCTTGCGGAAACGAAGAGACCCCTCGCCGACAACGGCCAGCGGGGTTTCTACAGGCACCTGAAGGGCACGGTGGGGTTAGATGGTCGAAAGGCGAGAAACGAACAGTTCATCCGGGACCAGGATAGCACACTACTAAGGGACAATGTACGCGTAAGTGAACGGTGGGCGAGTTTTTTCGTCACCGTCCTGACCACGAAACCGTCCAAGCTTGACCCAACCATCAGCGCCCTGTTTCCACAACGGCCGTTGGAAACTATCACTCGGAGATTCACCGAACATGGATGAGATGACGGCGGTAACTCGGGGTATGCCAAAGCTGGAAAGCGGTGGGGTCAGACTCCCTTCCGGCCGCGTTACTTGAACTTAAAATCAGCCACCCCGAATTCATCCGATAATTTCACAACTCACGTCACAACTTACTTGCCAACGTGAGGAGAACGGGTGACGCCCCCCAGCAATGGAAAAATGCGACCAATAAGGTCCTTAAAAAAACAAGGATCGCTCTGATTGCAACAGGTACCGAGGGAGTTTGCTTGTTGCCCATTCAGGCAAAGTTTTGCTGAAAATGGCGGCGTCCCGCCTTAGTAACTTTTGCGAGGCCGAAGGGATATTCCCCGAGGAACAGTGCAGTTTTCGCCCAGCACGATCGACGGTCGACATGCTGCTCGTCGTGCGCCAACTACAGGAACTCGGACGAGCTAGAAACCCTCTTGTATATGTGCTTCATCGACCTGCAGAAAGCATATGACTCCGTCGACCGTGAGCTGCTGTGGGTGGTGCTCGCTCGCTTCGGCGTACCAGAGAAGATGCTAACCGTCATCCGCCAGTTCCACGAAGGCATGCGAGCCCGCGTACGTACGGATAACGGCGAGCACTCGGAATGGTTCGACGTCACTCAGGGGCTGCGGCAAGGATGTGTGTTGTACCCGCTTCTGTTCAATGTCTTCTTCGCTGCTGTGATACACGCCGTGCCGGTATGTTTCGGCGAAGACCCAGATATTTTGAGGGACTTGGTTCCCCTCGAAGACGACCTCGGCGAGGACGGGGTGAAGGCTAACCCACTAACTTGCGTACGGAGGGCAGTATGGGGTATGCTGTACGCGGACGATGCAGGCATTGTGTCTAAGTCGGCGGAAGGCCTTGCGAAGATGATGACCGTAATTGTGACCGTTTTCGAAGCAGCAGGCCTCACCGTATCCGAAAAGAAAACGGAGACTATGCTGCTGCGGACACCGAATCAGGCACCCCAGACTTCAGCGCTCGTCATCGAAGCTGCGGAACCGAGGTATAGACAGACGATGCAGTTTTGGTACCTGGGCGGTCTTGTCGTCGCAAGCGCTGACATTATGCCAGAGATCACACGGCGGATCCGACTCGCATGGGCATGCTACAATCGGTTCAAACGGGAGATGTATTATATGGAGAATGCCCCGTTCACTCTAAAAGTGCGCATGCTAAAGCCGAGGTGATGGAGAACCTGCTGTACGGGTGCGTGACGTGGACTCTTGGCCAGGATCATTTCACTGAGGTCCGAACGGCTCGCCACAAATTCCTCCTACGGATCATTGGCTTCCAGCGCCGACAACGCACTGACCGCCCCATGTCGTACGCCAAGGTCCTCAAAAGGCACAATGCAAATGCGTTGAGACGACGATCCGCAAACGACGCCCCCTCTTTGTGGGGGTCGTACAGCGGATGGCCAATGAGCGGTTGACTCGCCGGGTGATGTTTGGGACGATGGCTGGTGGGGAGAACCCAGGACCAGGCCGACCGGAAAATAACTGAGCGTAATGTCTAGCAGACGACCTCAGGGTTTTTCAAGCCACCCAGGAGTCCACGGAAAGCCTCCCTTTGCTGTTCGGAGTAGAGACGGTGTTATGGCCGAGGGCGGCTAACAAGAGCGGGAAATGGTACCGGGGGGTCATCGAAGCACCAGGCTGTTTCATGGCGAGGTGGCACAGGGGTGAGGCACAGACAAGCCGGCTGCGCCACGCAGCTGAGGACGCCAAGAACGGCGACAAGCGGGGGGGAGGGGGGCAACCGTACTGATATAGCTGTCGACGAATGCAGAAACCAAATTGTAGATCGTGTGGCTAGGTATTGGTTCGACTAGCTCTTACAGTTTTCTGCCCGTATCTTCCTCTCCTTCATGTTGCTTCGTCCGTGCAGCAAATATCTTTCCTTCCCGAGTACGTATGCTTTCCGTCTAGCAGCCTTTCTGAACTCCTTACGTAATTTGTATTTTGTTTAATTTTCTGTTTTTTTTTTGTTTTATTATTTTTTTGTTCCTATTTTCTTGTCTTGCTTGTGTTGTTGTTTTCTCATACCCGGTACGCTGGCATTTCACTTGCCTGACACTTGAATTCGCGGTTATTTTTATTTTTCAGGTCTTCCTCCATCTCACAATCTGTGACCACAGAAACAGTATACCACTAGGATAAGGAATCAGGACGGACACTGGGTGTACTGATGAAGCTGGGTAGAAAGGAACGCTTCAATAAAAAGACAACAACAACAACGACAACGACAACAACAAACAGCAAGATGGCGCGGGAGGACACTCATGCCAAACCAGCACATAAACACTGGACGGGGCCGTGGCGGGTGACAGCCATCGAACGGCCAGGTATCAGCAACCAGGCGACAACGAGCGGCCGCCGGACCCGGAGGAGAACGGTTTCGGTGGCCAACACAAAGGCATTTTGCGTGCGACCGGAGCATCAGCGCCATGCCTTCGAGGACGAATTCTCGCATCTTGCATGGGGCGCGGACTTGGGGTTGGCAGACACCTCGACGGTAGCGGTGCCGCTCTATACTCTGACGGACCGGCGAGCCATGGAGAGCACGGGGACCGGGTGGGATCGGCAGTGCCGAGGGCGATACCAAAGTGGGGGGGGTCAGAAGAGTGGCTATCGGAAGGGGGAGTGAGGGAAAGCTTCACCCCTCTGCACTTTGACGTCTTCCATGCCCTGTGGGAAGCGTACAAGGGAAAAGGGCTGCCGCCCCCGGCCGCCGGAACCACTACCGAGGGAGAAGCGTGACCAGGGGTTGCGAACGAGAGCGCTGCAGAACTTTCCGACAGGGACACAGGCCAGGCAGTCGTTGGCTGAATCTGATGGGGTGAGTAGATCGTCGGTGGGAAGGGTGTACGACTTTGTCGGGAACCATATTGGCGAGTGCGATACCCTGACGGACATTGGGAGGAGCTTAGCCGCGGCAAAGTGACTCGCGGGGTCGAGGAACGCCGGAGCGCCGCGGGCCAGGGGTGACCTCCGCCAGCAACAGGCGGGAAGCGGAAGCGGCGAGCCGGTTAGTACGGGGGAGAAGAAACATTCGGCTGCTTGGGGGGGGAGGGGTACTCGATAGGGGGCGTTTTTGCTCCGACACATGCTTGCGTCGGGAACGGGGGGTGTTACCGCGCCGAGAAACTGTTACAGCACGATAGTGCTTCGAGGAGGGTAATACGGCCCGAGACAGCTGTTCTAATCAGTGTCACGCGTTGGGGTCTATTCGATGGGCAATGGGCAAAGGGTGATTTTCTCCTCTCGGCAAATCTTATAGGGACAGGGAGGATCCCCGGTGTGGAAACGCCTTCTGTTCCGTGTAAAGAACCAGTAACGAGGTCACGGAACAACCCGGTGTTTACTAAACATTATGAAGTGAAGGTAAGAAAGTAAAAACTGAGTGATCTATGATACCTGTCCTATCGACCCCCAGCCCCTTGGGCCCTGCCTTGCCCGTCGTGCCCGTCATCGTGTCTGTGGTGCTTCGTTGGTTGCTCACTCTGGCTGCTTGCAACTACCGCATTGTATCGATTCACTTTCTGCGTGACCTGATCATTACTGCACGAAGGCACTTCTCGAAATCTCAAACATTTCTCGCAGCAAGACCTCGTCCTTGCTCATGCCCGACGTGAAAACTGCTGACCTGCACGCGATGCCTTTTTCAAAAGGAATTCTTGCAGGCCATCAGATCACAAACAAACACTCTATCGCAGTCCCCGATACAGACACGCCTCATTCTCTCTACCGATAAACCCTGTTTGGTTAAGTACTCTGCTTGCGGAGACCGTTATTTCGTCTCCAAACAAAAATTCCCTTGTCGTAAACACTGATGATGTCGGCATTGCTCATCTCGTCGGTGTTGTCCGTCTCGTTGATCGGTGGAGACACCACGTTCAACGGCATCTCGATGAACACGACGTTCCTGCACCTCACCAAATGGTGTCTTTTAGCGGTCTAGATGTGGTACGCCTTGGTGCCCTGGCCGTACCCGCAGAGCCTGCCCTCCCAAGACCTGTTCTCCAGCTTCTCGATCTGCATCACCACCGATCAACGAGACGGACAACACCGACGAGATGGGCAACGCCGGCACCGTCAGTGTTTATGACAAACCAGAGGACGCCAACATGCTGAGAGACGTACCAGTCTACACATCGCGCTTCGACTTCAACAACGACGTGAAGTGCGACCACACTACCCCCCATTGTGCAACCGCGCGACCCGATGATGGCCGAGATCCTGACGAAGATCCGTGGATTCATTCAAGAGGGTGTCCAGGCCGGAGTAGAGACACCGAGAGCACCTGCCGGCGACGTCGGTGGGCAACAACCACTAATGACAGCGGCGGGCAGCAGCCGAAAGCAGGTGGTGAAAGCAGGCAACAATGAGAACCCGCTGGAGGCATGGCCTCCAACTCAGGGGGAGCGGCGCCTCAGAACCAGGTAACGCCAGCAGTAACAAGGAGCAGCAGCAGGGCTGCTTCAGCGCTATTGACAACGTAAGCAGACAGCAGCAAATCTGTATCTATACCAATAAGATAGTGCCGGGTATGGTGCCGCACATGGAAATGCTAACGCACGAGAATTATCCTTGTGCCGTCATCAACGTGCATCTACAGCGTTGGATGCGGGGTAAATTATTGTTAATTCTGAACACGTTCAAGGAAGTTTTGGCGCTTCTTGAAGCCGCTCGGTGGATGGATGTTTCAGACAAGAAGTAGAGAGCCTACGAGTCCACAATATCTACGACTTCATCCCCATCACGTCCGTACCACCAGGACAGAAAGCGATCAGCTCGCGCTGGGTCTGCAAGGTCAAGGCGGACAATTCATTTAAGGGGTGCGTGGTCGTACAGGCATCGGAGCACGTCAGCGGGTGCGACTGTAGAAAAAAAAATCGCTTTGGTTTGTAGGGTCCAGGTCATCAGCAAGGTGCTCGCTACGGTGGCAAAAAAGTTATGGACGGTCTGGCGGCTCGACGTTCAGACAGCGTTTCTTTACGCGGACGTCGAGGAGGAGATGTGGGGTAAGATGTCCCCGGGCCACGAGACTAAGGACAAGGTGACGGGAGCTCCGCTAGTCATGAAGCTTCTCGAACCGCTTTATGGCCTGAAGCAAAGTGATAAGAATTGGCATGGAACGATTGACACTTCCTCCTGGGAATCGGGTCCAAAGCCCTCAAAAGCGACCCGTGTGTCTTCCTCTTCAACGTGACGACTGCAGTATGCCAGGGACTCGCTACGGACGACGACTAGACGGGAATCCTCACTTCTTGTATGTAGATGACGCGCTGTTGACGGGCAGAAACGATGGTAACCTCGAGATGCTCAAGGGAAAGCAGATGACCCGCTTCAAGATGCCAAACATCGGCGAGGTATCACAAGTACTGGGGATGCAAGTCACCCCATGACATTCAAACAGGATCGCTCGCCATCATCCAGGAGGACTACACCAGGGGACTGCTCGCGAAGTACGGAATACAAACTCCAGGCCGTTGGAGACGCCGAGGTACGGAAAGGGGCTGTCCCTGATGCAGCCGGAAGAGAGAGTTTAGGACGAGGAGGCAAAGTGGCAATCTCAACCTACTGTCGGTAGTGCTATGTACCTAAGCCAGGGGAACTACTGCGGCACCTCGTGCGCGGTAGTTTAAGTGGCGAGGGCAATGCCCAAAGCACCAAAGGTGCGCATGGCAGTGGCCAAGCAACTACTTCGGTGCCTATTACGGGGGGCCATAGTTAACAGGACCAAATATTGTTAGTAAAAATGGTTAAATATATAGGTTTTTATGTATACCATAGGTCCTGTTAACTAGGGTCCCCCGTAATAGTCAGGACGGTGGTTTCGGCACCACCCACAAGAACGGAGGGTTCAGGCTCAACGTGTACCCAGACGCTGACCGGCGTGACAACCCGGACAACGAGAAGTCGACTTCATCGTACATCATGATGGTGTGCAACGGTCCCGTTAGCTTCAAGGTGGACATACGCACGAGAGTTAACGGCCCAGTGGCATCGAAACTTGTGGCGGGAGCATTGGCGACGAGGGAAGCAGTGTTGTTCCAGGACATGATGACGGAGCTGGGCTTTAAGGAGCGCTTCAATTGCGTCCCGCTCCACATCGACAACACTTCGGCTCTACATGTAGCCGGAAACCAGACGTACAGCTCGTGTGCTAAACAGGTGGCTTTGAGGTATTTCTACTCCACGAGGTCATCAAGGAGGGATACGTGAGCGTTCACTACATACCGACCGAGAAGCAGCTCGCCGATCTGGGAATCAAGTTGCTCAACAGACAGCGGCACCAGTTTCTGATCAAGCTCATAAAAACAAACTACAGAAGGTGTAAATCGAGGGCCACTACATGAAACACATCATCAGCATTGAGGTGATATCTTCGGCAACTGCACGGAGAGGCTCTTCGCGACGCAATAGGTACGAATAAGTCATTCCCACGAGCACTGATGATCGGTAGTCATTAAAGGGTAGGCGTTTTCGTAATTTTTAACCGATACCCTGGTATGATATAAGACAAGTGCTGGTGATCGTTAGCCATGATCGTCACTTCAAATCAAGTTTCTATCGCTCCCAACAAGTGCTGATGATAATTAGCTATGGTCAGCACTTTAGATAAGCTTATTCCGCTTCCTAAATGATCGCTAGCCGCGATCGGCAATTCAGTCAAGTTTTCATCGCTTCCAATAAGTGCCGTTGATCGATAGCCATGATCGGCACTCTAGTCAAGCTTTTATCGCGTTCAACAAGTGCTGGTGATCGTTAGCACTGATCGTCACACTAGTCAAGTCTCTGTCGATTCCGTCAAGTACTAGTTGTCATTAGGTCTGATCAGTAGATTGATTTGCACTTCGGTCGAGAGTGGGGGTTAAGGGTAGGCTGGGGAACCTATACTTAGCTAGTCAACATTCAGTACTAGTAGTAGTCACTTCTAGCGATCGTAACAGCAGTGAGCAGCAGAGAAACTGCGGTAAGGATGTAAGCTATGGACAACCTATCGCTATGTAAGTGCAGGCACGGTAAAAAGGCGATGCAATAAGAAAACTACTAATAGTACGGTTTCGTAGTTGAACCAGAGCCATCTGGAATAATGTTGTTGTATTCTGTGTCTCTACCGTGGATCAATATATGTAAGTATTGGATCGGATGAGGCCTCCTGCGCCGGGCAGGAGGTTTCGTCTGCCATCCCCCCCCGCGCTGAGTAGACTAGCGCATCACATACTCTGCGCGGGGTCAGTACCTGTAAATGATCTGGGTATACAACCATACCAATACTAATCCTACTTCCGAGTGGGCGGGATGGTCTCAAGACATGTTGCGACCAACTCTACTCCCGAGGTTTCGGAAGCGAAGAGAAAAAGTGCCCACGTTGCGATAAAAGTTCCGACACAATTTCGATAACATCGATGGTTCCATTATTTGGGCCAAATTTGAGTCCATCGATTGGATCGCCATTTTGCTGTTGGATTATGTCCCTCTACCGTGGATCATTTCATGTAAGTATTGGATAGGATGAGGCCTCCTGCGCCGGCCTGTGGTCCCGCCCAGACTTTGTTGAACCTCTTTAGATTGAACTTAACATGCCGTCGACGCCACCCACCGGGCGTTGCGTGCCCGGTGCAAGGTGGCGAGACGGCTGCCGGATGAGTAGGACGACGCCCGCGTCGGTGGTATGCAATCGTCCTTTCCTAGCTATTACGGTGGACGATAGTTAATAGGACCAAATTTTGTTAGTAAAAATGGTTAAATATATAGGTTTTTATGTATACCATAGGTCCTATTAACTATGGTCCCCCGTAATAGTTCCTGAACCTCCGAAAAGAGAGGGCGCTGGTGAGAATGGAAATAAGACACAAAGTCGGCGGGCAAAAATTTCGGCCGGCCAAGGGCCATGTAGCGCACGGCGAAGTTGCACGCGGGCTTGGCCTGTTGTTCTCTAGTCCAGTTGCCGTGTGAATAGCACACTCCGGAGTCACCGGAGTGAAATTCTGCACGAGCGACGATGGCATCCAAGTCGGTCGTGGTGACGGGCGGTACGTCAGTCGGCGGCGGAAGCCGTAGAAGAGGAATTCTCACGGGCTCGGCGAGGCCGCGGTCTGGCGGGATGGGTACCATCGGGACTGATGAGACGACAGACGCGGGGGGCATAACGACGGACGCGGGCGGTCACGGCCGTGAGATTCGCGGCGGGGTGATAACACGCCGGAAGGACGGTCTAGGGGCCCCGCCGGACCCGAAGCCACAATCAACAGCAGGCGGCGCTGTGCCAGCGGCAGCGGCGGTTTGTCGGCACGCCCGAGTGGAAATGCGGCCTGAAGGCGGCAAGGCATTCCCAGGCGCCGGGTTGCAAGGCGGCGAAGGGGCAGACGCGACCGAATCAGTGATCACGGTGGAATCTTCTTCCTGTCGAGTGCTCGTCGAGAGAGGAGCGCGCTGGGCGACAACCGTCGCTGCAGCGGGGGCGTCTGGAGAGCCCTTGTCGCCCCTTGAGCGTACGACAAAAACCGAAGCGAAAGCGGGGTTGGCGGGGAGGAGTGAAAATCCCCCAAGCCAGGGCGGCAATGGACGGTGGCGACTGAAGCAGATGCACGAGCGACGAACCTCCCCCGAGGAGCAGAAATGCCGTCAATCCTCATACATGGCCCGTGTTTGCGACAATCGTGAAAATCCGAGGAGGTGATAGGCAGCCAACCCAAGACAACGCTTTTGGGTCGGAGCACCCGCCCACCCAAGCCGACACCGGGAGTCGGTGAAGAGCGAGTGCGAAACCCGCAGACTCGCATGGGAAAAGATACCGCCGTCCTCGGCGGGGGCGAGGCTGGTAGACCCACTCTGATCATGTTTTGTTGCGGGCTGCGGCAAAACGGGATATAAAATAAGCATTTCCGTTGGTGCTACCCTTGCGGTACACGAGTGTAAAAATCGAAAGCGATGAGGAACTCGAACCATCGCTGGGCGCACGCGTTGCGGCCCCCTACTCTGACGATGCTCTCGAGCCCTCTGTGGCCGGAAAAATAGGCGAAACTTCGTGCCCCCATAGGTAACTTCGAAATCGTTTGATGGCCCAGAGAATGCTACCAGTTTCCAAGTCCAGCGGGATCCAGGGCCTCTCGGAATTGAGGGTAGCGCGGCTGGTATGCGCAATGGGCCGTACCGAGCCGTCCGATCATTCCTGTTCGAGCGCGGCACCAAAACTCCCGGGTACAGCGTGGGCATCAAGCCATGGATAACGTCCAGTGCCACAACAATTTCTTGCTGTTTAGGAATCCAGCAATAATCTTGTTGGCCAGAAGAAGCCGGGTTGCCTCGACTGAACGAACGCCTCGCAGGAACTAGCAACCATCGTCATTTATGTGACGTACGCACAGCGTACACCGGCAGGAGTAATGTATTACAGACTAAATTCAGGGAGAAATTATTGTACAGACTTGCGCAGAAAACATTTATGTAAGCTTCCGGTATTTAAGTTGAGAACAGACTATCATACTCATGTTGAGTAAATATAGGCTCGTGTTTAGCACAGAGTATTCTACATAAAATGTTGTACACAAAAAATGTTGCACATACTAAAGCTCACACAAACAGCATGCTTTGAGCGCAGACTGCTCACAAGGAAAACATACATGTATGTGTAGGAACGGAGACATCCCTGCCAACAAATTTGGGTGACGTATGTTTTCCACGCATAAACGCACAATTCGTTCATTCAACAAAATCACAGGTAAACTCATGTGCAAATCTCAGCTTCGTCAGGCGGGCCGAACAATAAATCCACGAATTATTGCGCATATTTCGGACTGCGTTTTCATTTTTGCTTTTCTGAGCCGTGGGAGAGAGAGACTTCTCCCCTCGGCCAGATACATCTATCGCAGCCTCTTGCAATCTTCTGATTATTTCGCCCACACGTTTTCCGCCCCTCTCTCCTTACTGATACCAACCGGGTTCCTAACGATTACCGCCTACAGCTGTCTCAGATGACCAAGCTCCGAATGGTACAATACTGTTGAAACTCCGTGGTTATATGTATGCCCTCCGATGATGCGATTGTGATGTTGGTTTAGGCGAGTGCCAAACTTAGTGTAGCGCCGAACTCCCACCGGATGAGTGGTTGGCTGCTGACGTCGAAAGAGCCTCTTTCCGGGCAAAAAACACGTCTTATCACTTCGGAGTGTAAAAAACGTGTACCAGGTAAGGTGTGCAAACACCCGCGTTTGCATCGAGCCAGGAGGTTTCTCGGTTGCGGACGACGATTCCGAAGTGCAGACCACGCTACGCATTTTTCAAGTCAAAAACATCCCTAAATATCCCTTCTCCCAGACTGCTAAACCTACTCGAGGTAATGTACTTCTCGTATTTCGTATAGGAGTTTACACCTCGTACCGCATCACACACCACGTAAGGCAGTATCTACCCAGTACGACAGCGTACGTGCGTACGTACATATCGTACGATAACGTAGTCAGTGAACTGGATGCACTCACGAAATTTTTCTGAAAATCGGACTCTTCGTACGACAACGAAGTCAGTGTTCTGGACGTAGTTACCGCACTGACTTTGTAACGAACGCCTATCAATATCTACTGGAACACCTTTGGTTTTATACCACACGACTATGGTACAGAACAACTTTGTACTATAGGGCATTGATATATAATTGCCAGACATATACTATCCGCAACAATACCCCTCGATGAAGGTAGCGTTGTCGGTCTTCTTGAATAGGGTCAATTCAGTCTGGATGTCCTCGCTACTTCTTCGTCACATGTCAGTCTCTTCAAAAAGCACACAACAGTGGAAACTGTTTCAAGGGCAGAAGAGCTCCACGTGCGCACGTACAGCTAATGCGTTACAAGGAGTCAAGGGAGTGAACATGTTGTGACTGAGAAAATATTCGAACACCCTACGCTGGTGATGCACGTACTCCTGCATGCCACCTGGTACATGCGAGCGTAAGGCCTGCAATCAATGCGTGCCGGCCAGCTCATCAACGAGCAATAGGGGATGGCACTTGTAGTCCACAACAGTGACCCCGTTCGTTCCGGAACAAGCGTAGAACGAACGACCCAATGTTCCTGCCGCCCACAAACATTCAAAAGGGGCACTGCTAGCAATTTACATCTTGTTCGAGGCTACTTGTACCTGGTACTATTTCTAGAGATACGTCACCCCTCGCATATATATGCCTTTCTCCCGGTTGTACTCGTTCGGATATAGAAAAGTAAACGTGAGATGTAAACCTCAATTTCAGAAATCTTACCCCCTGGTGTGGTCCCAGAGATCCGAAAAGATGGCCCGGTTGAAGTTTATATGCCGTGGAACCCCGTGCCTGTGTTGTCCTATGTAGGCTGAGAGAGTTGTTGTGCTGTCCACAGCCCAAAATATCTTAGCATGAGAACTCCTTGACTTGGCTTCAAATCTCGTGGTGCTGGGCCTTGCCGACATATTCGGTTGCTACGTTGGCCGGCCTATTCCCCGTGACCACGTGTCTTGGATGACAATTTTGGCGGTCTTGACCTGTGCGCGAAGGAGGAAAAACGCAGCGCACCGTGTTTCGTCCCCGACGAGTACGTCGCGGTGCCTCCAAGGTGTAGCGCTCCCGTACTGTCACAGTCGACCGGCACAGAGAGATATGTTTTGAATCCCTGCTCCGTCATGAAGTTGGAGAGGTACACAGCCTCCTTTGATCCGTAAGCGAGAGCGATCAGCCCCGATTCCAACTTTTGATTGTGCAGTCAGTCCCTGCGTCTTTCCTCGGCAACCGAGCGGTTCTCCGCTCGTCAGGAGCTGGGAGCCTGTCGTTGGCTTGCGGTTAGAGGGGCTCGCCTCGAACGAAGCGCCTTTAGTATCCGTTGGTGGTGAACTGCCCCTTCTTGCAGGTGATCACCGGATTATGTAGATTTTTTAGAGATCGGAGCAGGTGCGTTGCGGCGGTCACATGAGCCGTTGAGAGTTTGCTGCGTACCCTTGTGGGTTGGTTGACTGAAGAGCAGATTGTCGTAGCGTGTATCCTGTGCGAGGTAGAGTAGCAGCTCCACGATTGCTCGGCAGAGCCTGATGTGCCTCGCGCCCAACAGTTCTTCCTACGGCTGCTCGTTGAACAGTTTATCCCCGTATCCAGATGTGTTGACTGTGCTGCACTCGATTGTACCAAAACCATTCTTGTGGGGCGTTCTGAACGCAATCCTCCTGGGAGATGGTGAGCGTTCTCTTGTCGTAGTCCCTGGCAATCGATATGCCGAAGACAATAGACTTTCTTCGCCCATGACAGTCGTGGCAAAGCGGCCCACAAGCGCCTTCTTTAAATGGATGGCTCCCCTGAGTAAGATTCCTCCCACGTGGAGGATGAGGATCGCCAACGTGTCGTCGCCGCCAGCATGTGTATGCGTGCGGGCGCGATGCCGTTGGTGTGAAGCTGATGCCTAGCAGTGTTGCGTCGATAGTCCCATACCATGGGAAAGACGACTGAGCCAGCCCATATAGGCTACGCTTGAGCTTCATCACCATGGGTGCGTCAGTCTTGGAGTAAGCCTCCTTTGGCCCGGGAGTCATCTTGACGTAGACCTCGCCCTCGATCGGGCTTGGCGGGAAGGCGCATCGGACGTCTACTTGGTAGACGAGACAGTCGTTTTCCCTGCTATCGCTAGCAGGGGTCGTTGACTACGGATACGGCACACCGGCGAGATGTTTTTGCCGTAGTCGACGCCCCTGCTTCCTTCAAGTACCCTTGCATCGCGATGCGTGCCTTGAACCGGCCATCCGCCTTTGGTTCGAAGACAAGTCGCGAGCCGATAGTCTCCTGACCCTTTAGGACTAGGTTAACGGGCACTACCTCGTACCTGGTAGACACTCCGTTCCTTCAGGCTAGCGATTTCCTTTCTGAATGGCCTCGCTCTACTGTTTGCACTGCGGAAACCTCTTGAAAGTGGCTGGGAACGGAGTGTTTTCTCCTCCTGTCTGCCTCCGAGAAATCCTTGTGTTCTGGCCTGCCAGTGGCATGGCCAAACGACTTAAATGATGAAATGTGTTACCTCTCAATGGCAATGTATCTCCTGCCTTCCGTCGTGTACGCGAGCGAGTTGATCCGTCGGAGTACCTGGCCGTCGAGAGCGTTTTCGCATGTGAGCGCTGCGCCTTCGGGTCTTGGTTGCTGGGGCTGGCGCGTGTCCCTGAGCGAGTCACACTATGTACGCGAGGGGTGACCCCGGGCGACGGAGCCATCGAGTCCGCGGTTGGTGCTCCGCCTTTCTCCGGCAAGTTGTGTTTGAGGCGCGTTGTCACGCACCATGCCCTCGATTGCCGCACGCAGCGTACCGACTTCGTCTCTTGAGGTTCCCCTCGACAGACTGAGCACCAGGGGCCTCAGGGATGAAGTGTGGTCCATGACATCGTTGGTGTCGACGCAATCCCGCCAGCTCATCATGATGTCTCTCGTTTTTTTGCGTTCGCCAGACGCCAGGCGGGGGTTCGAGGGGCGTGATGCTCCCGTCCCCTTATCGACGTTGCAGCTGCGGCAAGAAGACCTGCTGCTGGGGCTGAACCCGCATTAAATCATTTAGTTCCCTTCCCACGCTTTGCCCCCGGTCTTGGTCGTGTGTACGGCCACGTGTACGAGCGCCCCGTCCCCGACGGCTTGTAGACCAGTCATCCGCTTCCGTGCTATACATCCCGGAACACGGTACGGCATTGCGCCGTCTAGCACAGCGTTTGGCGGCGTGTTGGATGAGCAGACTGCTGCGAAGAACGCTTTACCCCACCGGCTGCAGGGGAAGCTACCGTCCTTGACTCTGAAAGTTGAGGTCGCACATAGCGATCGCACGTCCGTCCCCTTCCGACACTCCCAACTTGTCGCGGAATCGCGGTCGTGGCGAACCCCAAGACGATGCCGGAGTCGTTGCAAACCCCCTGGAAGGCACCAGAGGTGTGCTCAGTTCTCTCGTCTGTCCTGACGCGTTGGGTGAGGACCCCGAGCGGGACGGCCATATTTTGGCTGTGGAGGCGTATAAATGGAATCGACGGCCTTCATCTCGCTCTTGAAGTGGAACACCTCCTTCATCCTGGCGACGTCATCAGTACACTTGCTGACATCCCTTGTGGCTTCCCTTTTCTGCAGACTTGATGGGCCCCATGGGATCGGTGTAAACCGACTCTACGGGCCCGCTCGCCCCGTGCACGGTTTTGTTGGGGTGCGCTTTCTATAGGTTCGTGTTGACGTGGCACATGTCGCAGTCTGAGAGAGTCCCCATGAAGTCCCCTCCGCTGCCGTCCCTCTTGCGGATTAACTCCATACTGTGGGATTTCTTGTGTCCTAAGCGCTTGTTCCACAGGTCAGCGTGAACTTGCGTTGAGAGGGCCAAGGCAGGCGTTGGTGTCTTCTGCGCGCTGCCTCTCACCTCCAGTTCGACTTGGAACGAAGAAACTCCCATGTCTTTATGTTTACTGTTCCAGTGGCAGTACGGGTATGATGTGGTTCCTTTCCAGACGAGAGTTCCCCGCTTTGGTGACGGTCTTGACTGTCCTTGAATCTGCATCGGAGGAGAAAAAGCAGATATTGCATCCTTGACCTGGAATGACCAGGCTTGAGAAACCCACGTCGTGTTTCGGTGCCCGCCTTGTCAGTGACGACGTCAGCGAGAATGCCAGTTGCGGTTCCGAGTAGCAGCTATTTCCCGGCGGTTGCTATTCCCTTGGGCTTGTCGATCACAGCGTAGTCGAGCATGAGGGGTTCTGCCTCCGGGATGGGTTTGTTGTCCACAAAGTCCTCCGTCGCACCTCTGCCGACCAGCATTGTGATCATGCTCACCGCCTTAAGGTCATTGCGTCGAACCATTCCTAAGCAATGAGGTGCTCCCGACAGAAGCGCTGGTCCCCGGCGGCAGGTTATCTCGGGTATGACCTATATTGTCGTTTCCGTGAACCGTGCTAACCAGGACAGAGTCGGCTGCAGTTTGCTTGCGGTGTTGTTTTTCCACCTGTCGAAGCCACCCACATGAATCCGGAGCCGAAGCCCGAGTCCTCCTTGATGCCGCCAGGAGGAGAGGTTGCCCTTAGCGCGGCAGTTGTGGTGTACGATCCACTTGCTTACGGTCAGGTTCGTTGTGGGTTTTTTTAGTTGTGGAAGGAGCACCCCTTCTGTCCAGCAAGGCCACCTGGTTCGACCTTGTGTTTTATTACGGGGGGCCATAGTTAATAGGACCAAATATTGTTAGTAAAAGTGGTTAAATATATAGGTTTTTATCTATACCATAGGTCCTATTAACTATAGTCCCCCGTAATAGTTGTCTGCCGTCGTTGCGTTTTCCTCCAATCCCTTGTTTTTCGCCGGTGCAGGGCAGTCGCTCATGGAATGCCCCTTCTCCCTGCCGAGGCTCATAGCCTGCTAGGGTGTCCACTGCCCTCACATGATGTGATTAGAATGTTGATTGAGGCGAGTGCCTATCGGACGTTACTCCGATACCTGTGAAGCGTTGAACACAACAGGATGAGTGGTTGGTTGTTGACGTTGAAAGGGCCTGTCTCTGGGCAAGAAAACATGCTATAGGCTATACTACGAGCTGCTAGCAGCTCAGATGCTGGTGTGAATGGAGAGTGAACGCGTGGGTGTGCAAATATCCGTGTCCTTCTCGTTTCTCGTGAGACAGCTTACACCTCACACTGCAGCATGCACCACGTACGGAAGTATCCACCCAGTACGACAACGTACATCTCGTATCCCAACGTAATCAGTATGCTGGATGCACTCGTTGCGAGCTTCCGAAGATCATACACGTCGTCCGACAACGTAATCAGTATTCTCGATACACTTGATGACGTTGGAAGGAACATCTACTGTAACCATTGCTGTATTAGATCTCCTTTTGTACCACACGACCATGCTAGTACAAAAAAACGATAACATATATATGGGACATTGATCAAATATGTCAGGATGTCCCTGTTTCTAACAGTATTGCTGTATTAGATCTCCTTTTGTACCACACGACTATGCTAGTACAAAAAAATGATAAAATATGGGATATTGATCAAATATGTCAGGATTTACCTGTTTCTAACAGTATGACTGACATGTGTAGCATGTATGCAAAATATGCATACCTGGTAGATCTTGTACCATAACGGTATCATACCACATGAATGATGATGGGTGACTGATGGGATGTTGATGACGATAAAATATAGAATTGTGGTGTGTGGTGGTTGGTGAAATGTCATTAGCATTTTTTGCTATAAAAACCTTATCATTTACGGTATTTGTGATAGTGTCTATGCGTACCGATATGGGACCTGTGAACGTATGCGTGCTTGAGCAAGGATCCCGGTATCTCCGCCACACCACGTAGACCCATGCCGATTTTTTCCCACGCGACACTGGGAGTGCGGCCGGACTCATTGCCCCAGCTTCCCTCGCGGGAACGCCAGGCGACAGTCCAAGGGACCGCCATCTCCTATCACTGCCTGGCACTTACCGCAGCCAGTCTACGTCTGGAACTACTCTTCGGACGATATCCCCGCGACCCTGCGCCGAAGTTTTTGCTGTGGCACCTTCCGGACTTCTGTTTCAGCGGTGTTTTTTACGGCTATACCGAACATTTTACAATGCAACGCAAGACTGAGTAGTTGAGCGACACCGCGAATCAGAAGCCCATCTTAGCTTCTTCGGGCCCTGGAAAAGTACTGGAACCCACGCGATGAATTCATCTGGGACATCGGCTTCGAGGCCACCAAACGCCAGGGCTCCTTCCTTTTCCCCCCTACGATCTACCTCGACCCCTGCGGACCTTTCGAGCCGCTACCCACCGACCTTTTTTCCGTTCCATGAAACTGTCTACGCGGACTCTTGCGGGCCCTTCCAGGTGACACCCACCTCTAGCCGACACCCGCCCCCCTTCCATTTGCGTATTTCCTTCCAGCGACAGCACGAGACTGGGAACCCCCCGGAGGCACCAACGTCAAGTTATTTGTTTGACCGACTCCTGCCCCCTTCCAACCCGGCGCATTTCCAGAGAGACCTTCCACCGTAAACACGGGCAACAGATCAGACTATTACCACCGGTATCTGCCGTTCCCGCGAAAGCCACAGCCTACCGACCAGACTCTTTCCAACGGTCTCCGCAGTTCCCACCGAAGCCATGGCCTACCGATCAGACTCTTCCCACCGGTCTCCACCGTTCCCGCCGAACACACGACCTACCGACGAGCCTCGTTTAGCCAGTTTCCGCCCCTTTCATCGGAAACACCGCCTATCAGCCACTGCCAGCCCCCCCCCCCCCCCCATACGATGTAGCCTCCGGCTACCGACCGCTCCCCCCTCGCCGTGTACGGTGCTTCGGGAGACCTCCGCGACCCCCGGTGATACCAATGTCTCGGATATTACTATTACAGCCAGCCGCCCCTTCCGAGATGGATTCATGGGCTGGCCCCTCGGCACCGTTCGAGACACCATCCCCCCTCTTTCACGGCCTACCCCGACAACGACGCCCGTTTGGGAATCGCAACCAACCTCCTCGACACGGAAGGAGACGCCAGCCTTCCCCTTATTTTACCGCCTCCTCGGTGACGCCGACCATTTTGGGAATAACAACTGCCCCTCTCGAGAAATATGTGGTTGAGTCGGCTCCCTACAAATTCTCGAGACACTGCCATCCCCCTCGTCACCGCCCGGGGTGTCTTATACAAGGCCACAAAGACCCTTTTTCGACCCAGCTGTCCAGCCCACCTTTTCCCGGGTCCAAGCCACGGATGGCCATTCCATACTCCTCGACGACCACCAACCAGCGGATTACACCTTCCAACTCCGATTCGCTGGCGCCCAAGCAGCCTATCATGCCCACCTCGGTGTGCCACCCGGCGTTCCGTCTTCCACCGTTCAGTGGACATTTTCCCTGCGCCATGGCTCATCCTCCGACAAGCACCCACTTTCGTTTTTTGACCGCTCCTTTCTCGGCCTACCTGTTTCCGGATCAATGACGTCGCCCCTTTCCAGCTCGCGTTAGAAATGTGTTTATCGCCTAGCCCCTCCGGGCCCCATGTCATGGGCCATTGCCCTCACGTTGTTGCCAGCCTCTAGGTCCCGACTTGTCGCCCCTCCCCTTTTCAATCTTTGCGGCGTACGTCTCGCTTCCACAACCATCTTTATTCCTTGGGTTTTTCTTCGCGTCCTTGCGCCTTCTTTCAACTGGCCTCCACCGTTTTTCCCCTGCCCCGTGTAATGGTCTCACGCTAGCCTTTCCAGATCAATTCCAAGGGCTTTGCTGCTATTCTGGATCGCAGCGTTGCTTGTTCTCTTATTACGGGGGGGCATAGTTAATAGGACCAAATATTGTTAGTAAAAATGGACAAATATGTACCAGGGTTTTTATGTATACCATAGGTCCTATTAACTATGGTCCCCCGTAATAGTGGTCTTCCTTTGCTACTTCCGTCTTCAAGGATTCCGTTTTCCGCATCTTCGTGCTCTGGATCGCTTGCTTTGATCCTCGCCTTTCTCTCGGCGGCCGTTTACCCTTGGCATCTTACGAGCGTATCCCCGACCCCGGTCTTCGTTTTCCTACTCCACACTGGGTGCTCGTTCTTGCTAGAGGCGCTTTAGCCTCATTTTACGAGGTGGGGGATAAACATATATATTGTAACTTCTTTGTTTGTCCCGAATAGCCGCATCTTTGATCCCCCTTTCCAATTTCTATATTTGTTTAATTGACATATTTTGAGCGTCGTGTGATCTTAATCCTCGACCATAGATAGTCAGAATGGGCTAGTCCAGACGCATATATAATATGGGAACGTAGGCGTGCTCAGGATTCTTGGAAAAAGTGATACCACACCTCTCAAATGAGGTGCACATGGTATACTAGTGGAACCGCAGCAACGGCGTACCTGGTAGTGAGCTCCCTTTGTCTGGCACAGCTTCCTGTACCCTCTGCATCTCCTGATATATGCACCCCAGCTATGCCTTTGGATGGAGCGGAAGCGACGACAATGTAATGGATCTAATTATATGTAAAGATGGAGGAGCAGCTCCCAGCACCGACATCTCTGCACCCCTAGGGTACGGTAACACGTTCACGCCTCGGTTTCTTAGTTGAATAACTCACAAAAACAAGGAATCCACAAAAGAGATACACTTATTTGTACGCAGAAAAGCATGTGGTCGCGATTCCCCGCCAGATATTCCCACAGAAAGAAAAAGAAAAAAATGTGTTTTTACTTCTGGTTTGTGTGCGCTGCTGCTGCTCCTGCCATACCGTGGAGAGCGTCAGCGTCTGAGACGTTTCCTGGGGTAAAATGTACGTTCTTCCAGTCCACCCCAGTCCAGAGTTGCATTGGAGCTTGTCTAATACCTGGTGCCCTGGTACCTGGTATTTGTAGTCATCACACGGGCAGCGAGTTAACATGGGATTAACGACAGCAACAACAAGCAACCGTAACAAATTGTCCCAAAGAGTGCTGTGTTTTTGCGTTCAGCGCGTGCACTCGGTGTCGCGCGGCTGACGATGTGTAATATTCTTACCCTTTTTACCCTACCTGCATATATAGTATGTACCTGGTATCTGGTATGCATGACGTAATATAATGCATGCGTTCGTATGTATAATTTGTCGTCGTATGGGACCCCTCTCCCCTGGTCCATCTTAGCAGGATGCAGCTCACCCTTCATGCGGCTCGCCCAACATCTCACGGCGTTTCGCGTTCGGTGGAAGAAATGTCTGCCTGGTTGATGAAAACCCGACGTGTTCGGTCCCGGCTGTGTAAGGATGCGAGGGTCTATAGTCATACGACTACGGCCATGCATGACATGAGCACCCCCCCCCCCCTCTCCCCCCTCCCCTCCCCACCCTGCCGCCCCTCCCCAACCTCCCTCCCCCCTACCCCTTGCGACCCACTGCCTAATACGGGCAAACGGAGTCAGCAGACAGACAAGAATGATCAAAACCAGACGTGGTAGGCAATTGTGCAGATAAATAATAGATAATCTATTAATAGAAAGAAAATGACTACAACAAGAAGATCCAAAAAGAAATGGCCGAAAATGCAGAGCATTTTTCCGAGTTAGTTGTTGGGAAGCATAGGTAAAACGAATAACTATATATATGGAGTGGGACAGTGCAGGACCAAGGATAGTAAAATGATCGGAGCAATCGGTCAATACCACAGCCCGTAAAGAAATAAATGGGTGATAAATTGATAGTAGTATGCAACACAGCAGTAAAATGGTGGGATGAGGAAGTAAGTGAAAGAGGCCACAAGGATGATAAGAAAGGCACACGCAAGACGTACATCGAGTGAAACTACGACAGGATGCTCGGAGTATGCTATCGCTAAAAATCAAGTAACAAGAGATGGTAAAGAAGACATATTATATGCGAAGACGTAGTTAATAAAACGAATGAAGACCTTGAGGGCGGGATGAAGCAAATAAATATGGGCAAGGATTAAAGGGATGCTGGGCAAAGAAGCAGGAGAGGCAGACACGGTATTGGCTACATACATGAAGAACACATAACGAACGGTAAAATTGTTAGTACTTCGAAGGGGAAAATGGAAGTACTGCTGTAGTATTAATAGAGCATTTATTTCCGTAAACTATAAACGCTCAAAGGCAACGAAACGCTGGACGCATAATGCGATAATAAGGAAATCAACGCGTGGGCAGAGGCGCACGTGAGAGGCATCAGAAAGGGAAGACTGTGGTTCTGAAGGGCTACAGAGTGAGTTCGCAAGGGAAGAAGTGAAAAAGTGTGTAGCTAAACCTCAAGAATATAAAAGCAGTAGGGGGAGACCAAAAAGTAAACACGTTTGTTTATGAAGTACGGGGGAGGTTGACTGCTTATTAATTATACGAATGATGGTTGATTGTTGTATAACTGGATGTGGAAAAGCGAGTACGCACCTAGGAGGTGGAGATAAGGAGTGGTAGCAAGCTTGTTTAGGAAAAGAGATAAGGTTGATCCGGGGAGCTATTATAGAGGGATAACGCTACTAAGCACCGTAGGCAAAGACTTAATAATTATGCAAGAGTTTGAACGACAGAGTGGGAAAATGGTGGAGAAGGAAGAACACATGAGCGAACGGCAAGCAGGGTTTTAGGCCGAAGCGTAGCTGCGTAGACCATATATATATATATATATATGTACACCTTCGGTAAGATGATCCAAGGTGGGAAAAACGCCGGTTCAACAATTTACTGTATATTTTCAGATGTATGTACAGAAGGTCTATGTCACAGTATTGTATGGAGAAATGGGTTGTGGAAGAAGTTGGGGAAAAATTGAGATCATCAGAGGAAAGATGTAGAGAACGATGAAAAAGATGACGGAGTGTGCGAGAAGTGTTGTGATGCTGGACGGGGAAATAATATTGAAGTACATAGATAGATATTTTACAAGGAGTTGCACAAGAGTGTACGCTATAACCAAATACCCTGGTATATATTCAAGGTATGTATATAGTAATGACATGATGGTATTACGGGGGACCATAGTTAATAGGACCAAATATAGTTAGTAAAAATAGTTAAATATGTAGGTTTTTTTGTATACCATAGGTCCTATTAACTATGGTCCCCCGTAATAATAGCAGTCGAAGCAGCAAGCAGAGAGTCACGGGGGGGGGGGGGGGGGGATACGGCGTCGGGATTATTGATGTTTGCAGATGATTTCGTGGGAATGCCAGAAACACCTAAAGGATTGTAGAAACAAATAGAAAAGGCACTGAAGTACACTGCTGTTATAAATAAGAGGGAATGGAGAGTGACGGCGAACGTAAAAAAGTGCGCAGTAGTTGCGATGTAGCGAAGACAAGGCGAACCGGTAAACGTTCATCAAATTTAAATGGAAGTAAGTGGGGAGAAGGTAAATTACCGATCGTAGACCAGCCATACGAACCTTTGTGTAGATACATAAAAATGCTGCTCTTGGGATACACACGTAGAAAAGTGATAGGAACGGGGCAATCACGTAGGGAATATAGAAGCGGTCCTAAAAGACTCGCACCCTGATACTATGATCAAGAGATAGATGTATCCTGATGAATGTGACCGCACAAAAAAAGCTAGAATATGAAGGAGAAGTATGGGAAGGGAACGCGAAGTTAGTAAAACAGCTGGAAACAGTACATACGACAGCAACTAAAAGAGCACTTTGAAAGTTTAGGATGTTCACGCGCGACGAGCAATACATTATTAAGAGCAGAACAACTAACTGGGAATGTACCCACCTAAGACAATACGTAGAGACTCGAGAAAGTTTAAATTAAATGGCAACATGAAGCAAAGAGCATGCCAAAGAAGAGGATGCCAGCCATAGCTGATAAACTGTGATGAGATGGAATAGCGTAGTCGAGAAAGTATGAAAGGACAAAGGAGGGATTCCAAAAGCGATGCTGCCCATAGATAAGTTTGGGGGATACAAGACAGAATAAGAAAGGATAGAATTAAGGGAAAGGCTAGCGCTAAGACATAACTGGTAGAAGAGTGAAAGGAGAGAAACACTTAGAGATACACGGGGGGACAAGAGCGGGGATACGAATGAAAAAGTATCTGCACGGCCCGACGGATTTTGCGAAAACACTGCAACAACTGCGTTTTTGTGTAAGGGACGTGGACCTGCCAGAAAGAAGAAAGAGGTATACCAGTAGTAGCCGGAAGGAGGAGGAAGTAAATGCACAGAGATGTGCCCCCGTGGCAAAGCAGTAGAGACTAGAAGGCACATAGTGGGAGAATGTGAAAGATACGGGGAGGAATGGGATGTGCTAGAGGAGGAGGTGAGGAAAGTCAACGAATGTGGCATGAAGAAGTTTGGTGCACTAGATAGTAGCGAGAAAACGGTCATTATCCTAGGGGATAGATGGTGGCCACAGGTGGCGAAACAGGAAGGGGATAAGAGTAGAAAAACGTTCATGTTTAGTATATAATATATATGGAAACAACGTAATGAGCGCCGCACTGTTGAAAATGTCTCTTATCAGGAGTAGGAACGGTGCTCCGTCTCGAAAGGGATGCGTGTTCAACGGTCAAATGCCTAAGGCAGGCAACAAAAGGCAACAGTACCCCCCCCCTCCCTTGCCACCCCTCCCCAACCGCCTCTCCCCCCCCCTCGCCCTTTCTCACATGTACGGTAATGTAGGTTCTAGTGCATACTACCTGGTACCGGGTACTAGATAGTGAGTGTGCACATTTTATAGAGCAAATTACCATGGTCGCTGGCTAGCGACGTCTCTGCCCATCAATAATGTATCGCTCGTTGCCGCCGCTTCACGCTCTTGGTGTTCGAAGTCAACTCCGAATGTGCGATGCCTGAGAACACTGATGCTTACCACACTACCTGGTACCTGGTACCTGGTACTAGATAGTGAGGGTGCAAAGTTTATAGAGTCAATTACCATGGTCGCTGGCTAGCGACGTCCCTGTCTATCAATAATGTATCGCTCGTTGCCGCCGCTTCACGTTGTTGGTGTTTGAACTCACTCCGAATGTATGTGCGGTGCCTGAGAACACTGATGCTTACCACAGGGGATCGCGTGGCACAAATGGCTGCTGTTAGACTCAGTCCATCGGTTTGATCTTCTGCTGTTGCTTTTTCGTAAGTGTTGTTGTTTTGAATGACTGCGTGGTATCATACTACAATCAAGGGTGGCCGTTCGATATGAACCCAATCAGTATACCAGGCACTACAGCTGATTATATAACACTACCTGCTAGACCACTTAGTCAGCGCTGACTTAGTGGTGTAAAGGGTAGTGCTATATAATCAACTAAGTATCTGTTTTAGAGTTTGTGGAAATTTGTCGACTCAGTAACCGTAATCTGCTGGGCTCTTCCCTTGCCAAACGCTACTGGTGTCTGCCAGTGCTAAATACTCGGCCTCGGCGGTCGAGAGCGAGTCGCATTTCTGCGTCCTAGAAAACCAGCACACACGCCCCCGCACACATGATAGCCTCACCGGAAACAGATCTCCTGTGAGCGTCTTTGCTGGCATAGTCTGTATCCGCAAACGCCACCAGCCCAAGCCCGCTGCACTTCTGAAAGGTGTTGCCGGACTCACTCGTAGAGAAAACGTACTCTAAAATACCTACCGCTGTCCTCCAGTGTACCTCCCTCGGCTTATTTGCGCACCTCGCTACCGCCCTCACCGCGTTAGCAATATCCAGTCGTCTTTAGTTCGCAAGCCACATCAAGCACTCCACCGACACATGAAAAAGCCAAGCACCCACGGGCTCATTCTCGTCGAGATCTTCCAGCTTCACACCAGTCGGCAACAGGTGATCCCTCCCAGAAGTAACAGCAAACCTCGCCGCGGTTTTTTTTGCAGTGAAACTTGCTGCGAAATCGTCAAAGTACCAGCATCCTGACCCCTCTAAAAACGGCAACCAGCACACCACCGCAACTCACTCAGATTGCTGTGACCGGAACACAGCGATTCAGGTCTTCACAGAACTGATCGCATCTAGCCTTAAGTCCTGCAGCAACAATATCATCCGCATGAATGCAGACTGTTACCATGGAAACAGAGCCCGACTCGATCACCCGCATGACACACTCATCATCGGGGTTCTGCTCAAATCCAAGACTCTTCATCTGAGCGAGTAGGAAGTTGTGCCACCACCTCGGAGCTTGCTTCAAGCCGTAGAGACTCCGGTTCAACCTGACTACCTTACCGGGCATTTCGCTGCAGCCAGGGAGTGGTCCCATGAAAACATCCTCTTCCAAACTAGACTGCACGAGCGCTTGCTCATCATCAAAATTACACAAATCCATATCCAACTTGCGCACAATAATAGCACCCAACAAACGAAAGTAAGATGTCGCAGGCATCGTGGCAAAAGTCCCAAAGGAGTCAATCACGTTGCTTAAAACTTCGTGCGACCAGTCTCGCTTTCGTCCGGGCCACATCACCATGCTCGTTGGACTTCCAGGCGAACACCCATTTTGCCGAGATGACGTTGAGCCCGACTAGTTGCTACGTCGCTCCAAACGGTCCCGCGTCCGCCAGCCCATGGTATTCCTTCTCCATCGCCTGCCTCCAAATGGCCGAATACTTGTCCGCACACGCTTCAGCATACGAGTTCGGCGTCGAAAGCGAGCTCGCCGGGCGTGTGAGAAGGGTGGGATTCTTGCGCGGTGGGACTCAGTGTAAAAGTATACCTGGTATGGCCTATACCCCCCCGCGTTGCCACCACATGTCCCATAGCTTCGCGGTTTCGCGCCGTCTCCCTCCTTGTCCCGCCCCTTTGCACTTCGCGATTCTCCTGGTGCCGCCCAGCCTCCCCCGCGGCCCGGCCACCCTGTGCGTCGCCATCCTCCTGGTGTCGTACAGACTCCTCCCTGGTTCCACCCCTCTGTACATCGCCATCCCACGGGCCCGGGATATAGAGGGCCTTTAACAATCTGGGAGAAGGGATCTTTACGTTGGTAGGCTGTTCAGGTGTTTTGGTTCCTGTTGGGATCAAGGTACGGGCGAAGACCCAACCGAACCCCAGAATCTAACCCGAACTCTAACCCTGACCCCAAACCGCAGCCAAAACGGGCAAAAAATCGCCATACACGCGGCTGCGCCGCGTTTGCGTCGAACCAGGAATTTTCTCAGTTGAGGACGACGATTCCGAAGTGCAGACCACGTTACGCATTTTTCAAGTCAAAAACATCCCTAAAGATCCCTTCTCCCAGATTGCTAAACCTACTCGGGATACAAGAGTCTGGCTCCCGGGCAGCCCGCTGCGAAAGCTGTGGCTGCGGTGGCTGCTGCGGCGGCGACGTCGACAGGGGCGGCGGTGGTGAAGTTGCGGTGGCAGCGGCGGTGACGATGACGACGGCAGCGACGGCGACGGTGGTGGCGGGCAGCGGTGATAACGGTGGTTGCGGCGGCAGCAGTGGAATGGGGACGGCGGCTGGGGCAACACGTCGGGACCTCCCAGAGGCTCCGGCGTACCCAGTGGCGGCGATGGCGGCGACGGGGAGCTCTCCTCCTCCGAAGCCAGCAACCCCACAAACTGGCGTGCTCCCAAAGTAACGTCGCGGGTGTACGGCCTCCGGCCAGACACCCAGCAGAATCTTGCTGCAGTCTGCCGAGTGGTGGTTCCCGCCGTTGAGGTGGAAGCAAGTCTACGCCTTGGGCTCCGTCTTCAGGGCCCTCCTTACGTGGGAAAAATCCCGGTTTCAGGAACGGGAGCAGCCGCACAACCGGTGCTCTCCTGTAGAACTTGCGCAGTACGGCGAGTGCATGTCCGGCTTGTCTTTGACTCTCGCGATCATGTGGATCACTTCGCTCGCGTACTTTCATGACTCAGCCCAGAGGGGCTGCGTCGCCGGCATCCTTGCGTCGCCGAACAGGTGGGGGGGCTCCAGGCGGGACGCCGTCGCGAGCTCCAGCGTCATGACGATCCGTCGCTCGACCACGCCGTCATGCCTTGGAGGAGCGAAGAGCGTGTGCTGGCGGCAGATGCCACGCTAGTTGAGCATCTCCACAAATCCGGCTTAGTGAAGTCGGTGCCGTTGTCCGGGCTACGGCACACACCGATCGACGGGGCACCCTAGGCGTTGATGTCGGCCAGAAAACCAGCGAAGACTTTCAAAACGTCGAACGTCCGCTTCAAAACATACGGATATCCCAGTCGCGAGTAGTAGCAGTCGCCGACCGTCATCAAGTACTGAGCACCGCCGGCAGACGTAGGTTGCTGCCCTGACAGATCCACCCACAGACGCTCCAGAGGCCTGGTGGGGCGACACTTGGACGTCCACTGCACCCCCACCCTCCTCCCCTTCTCCTCAGAACAAACAGCACATGCAACCAACTGCCCGAAAACCTTAATCCCCATCTGCGGGTTTGGTCCTTCAACAGTCTCGGCAAATGACTATGCCCAAACGCTTTCAGCGTCGCTCCCGCGGTCTCCACCTTCCCCCCGGCTCCTGCCGGCAAAAATCATGTTTATCTTTCTCTTCAGCACAACACCATCCTCCGGGCCCGGGATATACGAACCCAGCTCCCGGGCAGCACGCTTCGCAAGCTGTAGCTGCGGTGCTTGCTGTGGCGGCGGGGACGGTGACAAATGCAGTGGCAGCGGCGGTGACGATGAATGGCCGGTGCGACGGTGATGGTGATGGCGGCGGCGGTGTCGGCGGTGATGACGGTGGTTGCGGCGACCACAGCAGGGATGACGGCGGCACCTACTCTCTCTCCCCGCTCTCCTCTCTCACTCCTCTCTCACTCCTCTTCTCCCTCCTCGTTTGCTCTTTCCTTGCTCCTCTCCTCTTCTTCTTCGTTTGCTTCCTCGCTCTCGATCAACACCGCTTGCTCATCCAGGTTCCTTATGACCTCCGCTTGATTCTCGCGCTCCTCGTGGAGAAGTCAAAGCCTCCCCTTCATGATCGGCATTCGCCATGATGACCAAAGTCGACTCGAGCCTGGTTCCACTGCACACGACGTTTGCAGGGTTTCGTTGGCGAGTGCGACATGTTCCTCAATATTATGTGTCGCTATCCGTAGCGTGAGCAACTTAATTTCTTCCAACATGTACTCGACGCTTTCATTCTCCATGCCAGCATCCTCGTGACCTGACATGAGCTCGAGACGCAGAGCCCCCCCCTCTGGGATTCCCTTCTGGGATGGACGTGGCCGCGCTCATCGATAGAAGATGACCGGTCTTCACTGCGTTGACTTAGCGGTCTAGCAGGTATAATCCTACATACTGTAGTCAACAAAATATTGTTCTAGAGTTCGTGGAATCTCGTCGACTTGCGGGAGCAACTGCGATCTCCTGGGCCCTGCCCTCGCCAAACGCGACTGGTGTCTGGAGGCACACCGCCATAACAATTCGCATTGTCTCCAGCGCGCACGCTTGAAAAGAACAAATTGCAAAATTGGCGAGATTCGAATTCCCGACCCACCCTTGGGGATTATACAGCACTGCCTGACTTAACCTTTAGGACCCCAGTCCCGTTTTGGGGACAAATCACTTGAAATTAGACTGGTTTGTCCCCAAATCGGGACTGCGTTACTGAAGGGGTTAAGGCCTTTGAGGACCGCAGTCCAGTTTTGGGGGCAAACTACTTATAATTTGAATGGTTTTTCCCAAAAACGGGTCTGCAGTCCTGAAAGCGTTAATGGTCTATTAATAATGTTAATAGTAGGCAGTGCTATATAATCCCCAGGGGTGGGTCGGGAGTTCGAATCTCACCGATTTCGTAATTTGTTCTTTTCAAGCGTGCACGCTGGAGACAATACGAATAAGTATGGTCGTGTGACTCTAGACACCAGTAAGTAGCGTTTGGCGAGGGGAGGGCCCCGGAGATCACTGTTACTACGTCGACGAGACTCCACGAACTCTAAAACCTATATTTTGTTGGTTACGTGTTATCATTATTACGGTGGGCCATAGTAAATAGGACCTACGGTACACACAAAAACCTGTATATTTCCCTAGTTTTTTCCTACAATATTCGGTCCTATTTACTACTATGGTCCATCGTAATAATATACCTGCTATTAACAGACCCCTTTTAGAACCGCGGTCCCGTTTTGGGTACACACTACTTAGAATCAGAGGGATTTGTCCCCAAAACGGGACTGCGGTCCTGAAGGGGTGAAGTGGCCTAGCAGGTAGTGACTATAGTCCCCAAGGGTGAGAGTCTGGAGTTCGAATCTCGCCGATTACGTAATTTGTTATTATCGAGCGTGCGCCCTGGAGACCATACGAATGATTGCGTATGATACGGTGGTGTGCTTCCTATTAATTAATAGACACCAGTAGTAGTAGCGTTTGGCGAGGGAAGGGCCCCGGAGATTAGAGCTAAGTCAACGAGATTCCACGAGCTCTAAAACATACCAGGTACCTATTAATAGTACTGGTTATACTGGATATATATAGCACTACCTCTGCTAGACCACTCAGCTTTCTTACAGTAGTAGTAGTAGTATTAATAGTACACTAAGCGGTCTAGCAGGTAGTGCTATATAATCAACAGGTACATACAGTAGTACTGGTAGTAATTATTGACGAGTGAAAGACAAAACGAGTGCGAGCGCCGCGCTCTCCGCTTTCCTCCGCAACAACAGCTCTCCCTACAACTCCCCCAGCCTATTTTATCTTGCTGCTTGGTACATACGTTCATACCTGGTCCCGCTGGGCATCGATCGATACATACATATATATGCATGCGAATACATAAACAATACTGGTACACACTGCAGTCTATACCAAGTACACAAACAGTAGTACTTACAGTTGTTGTTGTTGTTCTCACATTAACTCTCTGACGAAGGAGTCCGTGGTCACACAAAGGTGCTGGAGCCCTAGGAAGATCCGAAAAAAAAAAATCCGAAAATTCGGCTGCCTCAAAATACACGAGACGGAAAAAGCGCACACAAGATAAAACCAATGTGCAAAACTGAACTAACATGGCCGCGGGTATATCCTCTCAACTATAACATAGATAGAAGAGTACCCCCGTTCCCACCACTAACCAACTCGTGGCTGCTGACTACAGCGGATGCTGTCTGAAGTGCTGCCTGCACCGTACGAAACGCACGGTAGTCGTGAAAACGAAAGAGGAACACACCTGCCTGCTATCTGGAGTGCTGTCAGAGTGAAGACTCGCGGATATGCAGTGAAAAAAGGAGCAATCGAACCTTACTACCACACGAATATCAACGATCGCCATCTCTTCCTGGACTGTCTGACACAAAAAGGTGCAGCACAGTTATGATACCACGTCCCTGATAATTGCGTAGGTTATTCCCCATGAAGGGTATACAACTCGTTAAACTACGAAGGCCAGTGACGAGTACCGGTAGATACTATTCTGCCTCGTGAAAAACAATACCAGGAAAAAACAAACTATGACTGCTTCTCTCGTGATGATAGCGTGCGCGCAAATCATGGGTCTCCATGCACCGTCTTCCTGCCGCTCTTCAAGGCCGCATCATCGCCTTGGCCCAATCCACCCGCTCCTTAGCGCGTGCACTCGTTGCCATTCCCTTCCAGTCGTTTCCCTTTCTCCGTCATCCTGAAAAACAAAATGCTCCTCGCACTTGCGGTTCTGATCTGGGAAATAAAAATTCTCGCGCAGGGGGAGGTCAATCCGTCTCTTCCCCGCACGTCGACGCTCAGTCTCCCTCCTCCCTCGTCGTCGAATCCAGCCTCCTACCGGCGCAATAGACTGTGCCGTAGTGTGGCCTGTGGTGGCGCCTGCCTCCGCGCACGGACCCCCCGATTGAGCATTGCTGCTCTGCCGCAGCTGCCTAAAAAGACGCGCGAATCGTAGGTCTCCGTGCCTGACGCACCACGTACGACCCAACTCTACTGCCGCCTGAGCCTCGCGGCCACAGGCAGCAGCAAGAAGGTATCACTCCTTGAGGGTGAGTCCGGCCTTACACCCGCCAGAAAGACCTACCCCACTCGCTATTAGCCTGATAGGGCATGCCTCGCAGCATTCCTTGCCGAGGCAGCGAGGGGAACGGAAGTATAGTATGCGAACTGCGCTGCGCGGGCTAACCGCCCTGCCAAAATATAGTTAAGTACATAGAAATACATCCAGCAGTACGACTTCGGAGTATTTATATCTGTACACGCTTATTATCCGTCGCCTGTTGTTTGTTGCTGTTTTGTAACATCTCACCCACACAGACAGGCCGCGCCCACCATTCGAAGGATGGATACGAAACGTTGCACTCGGCCGTTTTTTTCGCCAAGAAATTATGCAAACGAAAGTATCGTGAGCACACATTCGCCTGGTCTGTATTATTTGAGTCCTCGCTTGTCCCAAACCGGCACGGCCAGGCGCTGAGAAGACTGGGTCCTCGCTTGTGTCCCCCGACAAGGTGTATAGCCCGTCGCCCCGGTGGTTCAAGTGGTTAACCTCGAATTCTACTTGTGTTTGAGTCCTGGGTTCGAGCCCCAGGTGGGTCGGACATTTGACTTTCTTTGCAAAAATAAAAATAAAAAGGATTCAATTGTTGAGAGCGCCTGGCAGCGTGGGTATAGGCACAATTCGATGCGAGTCGACGAGGGAAGAAAAGGCAGAAATCTTCTCGCGATAAAAATGAAGGCACGTACCGTAGCGGGAAGGGGGTAGGAGAGCCTGCTATGTGACCCCGGATCTGAGTTACGAGTTGGAAGGAGAGAGAGAAGAAGATGTGCGAAGATAATAAATGGGATGAGCGAATATACGAGGAACCACTGCTGCTGCTGCACACGTCGGACAGATCACGATCTAGATCATCCTACTGCAACTTGCCGTTAGGGATTTTGGGCAGGATCTATCTGCTTGCAACTTTCGTACTCGGTGCTGCTATGCTGTGGATTGTTCTTCTTGTTGTTTGTAGCAATATAATAGTATTAATAGTAGGTAGGAAGACGAACCTGCTCTGCTCGTTTCGTATTGTCTGACGCCAAGGGGCTGGGCATAGTTGACGAACGCAGGGCGGAGATGGCAGTCTGGGTAGCAAGGTACCAGGCGGATTAGCAGGGAGAACCTGGCTATACTACTCGTACCACAAGCTGCTGCCGCCACCTGGAAGGTGCTTTGGGCTTTGGTCTGCCTGTTATTTCCCCTTTGTTATTTTTCCTTTTTACTTTTTTCCTTGGTTCTTTGTCTTACTCTGTTTACAAGCAGTGGTTTTTTTTTCTTATTTTATTTTATTTTTCTTTCTTTTCTCCAGCTCGTTCTTTTTCAAGTGTTGGCCACCTCGCCTGCGGGGGGGGGGCACGACAGAGTGTTTCTCTTAGATTTTGCTTTCATTTTTCTTCTTTTTCGCTTTCGATTTGTCTACCTTGTTTTTGTTTATCTTTGATTGTTTCTTTTCGTTTCACTATTTCATAGATTGCGTATGTCGTGCCTGTCGTATCTAGTATGATGACATATGGCTTTGCATTGCCCACTGCAGTGCAAACTGCACACGTGGCAACGTAGTATCTCTGTGGCGTAGCTTTGTGACCACAGAACTTGTATCTCTTCTAGGATTGAAGAATCGGCACGGACACTGACTGGTTGTGCTGGATGTCGACGGGTAGAAAGAACGGTTTAATGTGAAGAACACACACACACAGAGATAAATCCGTAACACAGGAAACAAACAAACTATTATACATGTCCCATTACCGGTAATACGAGTACTACTATTATTTATAACTTTGATACTGCTTGCTGTAGATCGTGCAGGGTATACGAGGCACCCCTCTCGCCCCGCCCGCAACGCGAACCAGCCACGAATACAAGTACCTGTACGTACGAGTATACCAGGTATACGTCATACCTGGTGGTACAGATTTATTGTACGTACGTTTATCTACCCTAAAAACAGATCACAAAGCGGGAATCGATGCTCCGTCGCAGGTAGGTGTGAACGTGTGGGCTGTCTGCCATTATGTTGTTCTCACAAATAATAATAACTCTCTGACGAGGGAGGGAGTCCGTGGTCACACAAAGGTGCTGGAGCCTAGGAAGGAAGATAAAAAAAAAACACAAAAAATAAAAAATCGAAATTCGGCTGCCTAAAAATACACGAGACGAAGAAGGCGCACACGAGATAAAACCAACGTGCAAACTGAACTAAAATAACATGGCCGCGGGTATGTGTGTGTGTGTGTGTGTGTTCTTCACATTAAACCGTTCTTTCTACCCGTCGACATCCAGCACAACCAGTGTCCGTGCCGATTCTTCCATCCTAGAAGAGATACAAGTTCTGTGGTCACAAAGCTACGCCACAGAGATACTACGTTGCCACGTGTGCAGTGTGAACTGCAGTGGGCAATGCAAAGCCATGTCATCATACTAGATACGACAGGCACGACATACGCAATCTATGAAATAGTGAAACGAAAAGAAACAATCAAAGAGAAAACAAAAACAAGGTAGACAAGTCGAAAAAGAAAAAGAAGAAAAATGAAAGCAAAATCTAAGAGAAACAATCTGTCGTGCCCCCCCCCCCGCAGGCGAGGTGGCCTACACTTGAAAAAGAACGAGCTGGAAAAAAGAAGAAATAACAAAAGACACCACTGCTTGTGAACAGAGTAAGACAAAGAACCAAGAAGAAAGTAACAAGGAAAAAATAACAAAGAACAGACAAATCTGAAAAATGGGAACGAAGCCTAAAATGAGAACCAAGCCGTATCTCCAGAACCATGTGGTGTATCAGAGAACCAAAATGATCCTGCGAAACCCCTTGGCCAGCCCTGTGAGAGGAGCTCGTCAGAACGGTCATGCTCCATCTCGTGCCTTCGGGTGGGCGCAAAAAGCGATATACGCTGGCTCTATTGTGATTTCTCTAGATGCTGGCTACCGCGGCGATGCCGAGGACTTCCAGCCTGAGCGACAGCTCATTCGAAGGCTGCTGTACAGCCCCACAGGACTGTCAACTTTTTTTCTTGGAGTTGTACATAATTGGTTTGCTTTCTAAAAAAAACCGTCCGTTCCCATTTTTTGTTTCGTTCCCATTTTTCCGTTTTGTCTGTTAAAGGGGAAATAACAGGCAGACCAAAGCCCAAAGCACCTTCTAGGTGGCGGCAGCAGCTTGTGGTACGAGTAGTATAGCCAGGTTCTCCCTGCTAATCCGCCTGGTACCTTGCTACCCAGACTGCCGTCTCCGCCCTGCGTTCGTCAACTATGCCCAGCCCCTTGGCGTCAGACAATACGAGCCGAGCAGAGCAGGTTCGTCTTCCAACCACGCCACACGGCTCCTTGAGTACGGCTTATCAATCAGAAAATGAAGAGGAAGAGAAAAAATGAAATGAAAATCACGGAGAGTCAGCGCAAGAAAGAAAAAAAAACAAAACTAAAAGAGAAGACAAGGGAAGACCACGTTCGAGCCAGCTGCACCAGTTGGTAGCACTAGTAGTATGGTCATATTCTACTTCCTAGTCGACTTGGTGCCTTGCTACCCTGTCTGCCATCTCCTTCCTACTTTCGTCTACCGCCGTTTCCCTTCTACCCCTCCTGTTCCCCCCCCTCTCCGCATTCACTCGGTCGGGCTTTATGCCACTTCTCCTGTTGCCCCCTCCCCCCCCGTTCCTTTGGGCACCAGCCACGGCGGATGCGCGGCGCTGTCTACTCATCTCAGCCTCAGCCTCGTGCCACCTCACCATGAACCGTTCGGCTGCTTCAAGGATCCCCCGGTACCACTTCCCCACCTTTTTGGCTGCAGTGGACCACAACGCGGTCTCAACTCCAAACACCAAGGGGGCAACTTCCGTTGACCCTTCGGTGGCTCGGAACTCCCTAAGGTCTTCGACTATGCATCTATGCCAAGTCTTACACTGTCCGCCTGGTCTCGGGTTCTCCCCACCAGCTATCGTCCCGAGCATTACCCGATTGGGTAATCGCTCCTTGCTTTGCCGTGCCACGCCCCCCGCAAAGAAGAGCCGCCGTTTGCGAATGGTCGTTTCGATGCTCTCGCAACGTGTCATCTTGAGGGCCTTCGCGTACGAGAGGGTGGCATGGTCAGTACGAAGTCGGCGCTGGAAGCCAATGACTCGCAACAGGACTTGGTGGTGAGCCGTTCGAAGCTTGGCAAAGTGTTCCGCTCTGAGGGTCCACGTCACACACCCGTACAGCAGGGTCTCAATCACCTCGGCCTTCAGCATTCGGACTTTAAGGCTAAGGGGGGCGGTCGTCCTATCATACAACTCCGGGCCGAACCGTTTGAAGCATGCTCGCATGAGGCGGATCCGTCGGTCGATTTCGAGCGAGAGGTCAGCGTTTTCGTGGATAACGCCGCCTAGGTATAAGAACTGGGTCGTCTGCTTATACCTCTGACCTGCCGCTTCGATGACGAGCGGTGGTGCGAAGGTTGTCCGGTCTGGTGTTTGTAGGACCATTGTCTCAGTCTTCTTTTCCGACACCGTGAGGCCTGCTGCTTCGAAGACAGTCACGATGACTGTCATCATTTTTGCGAGCCCTTCAGCCGACTTCGAGACAATTCCTGCATCGTCGGCGTACAACATGCCCCATACAGACCTTCGCACGCACGCCAATGGCTCCTCCTTCCCTGTTCGAACTACTCCAGCTTCCAAGAGTTGGACCAAATCCCTTACAATGGCTTCGTCTTGGCTGAAGCGTACTAGTACGACGTGTAACGCAGCAGCGAAGAACACGTTGAACAGTAACGGTGACAGTACACAGCCTTGCCGCAGCCCCTGCGTGACATCAAACCATTCCGAGAGCTCGCCGTCATCAGTACGCACGCGAGCCCGCATGCCATCGTGGAAATTACGGATAATTCTCAGCATCTTGGTTGGTACGCCAAAGCGTGTGAGTACCTTCCATAACAGCTCTCGGTCGACAGAGTCGTACGCTTTCTGCAGATCGATGAAGCACACGTATAAGGGGATTTTCCTCTGTCGTCCGAGCTCTTGCAGCCGGCGCACGACGAACAACATATCAATCGTTGATCGTGCGGGGCGGAAGCCGCACTGTTCCTCGGGGAGTAGTTCCTCGGTCTCGCAGTAGTTGCTGAGGCGGGACGCGACGATTTTCAACAACACTTTGCCTGCGTGGGCAACAAGCGAGATCCCTCTATAGTTATATATCCTCTCAACTATAACATAACTCATCATACCTTTGTGGTGTGTTACAACGTTTCAACCCCACTTATTTTCCCCACTTTTGAAAAAACATACCAGGTACCATGGTACCTGGTACCAGGTACAGAAGAATACGACAGCAACACACCAGGTAAATGTATTTCCCAACCTGCGTATTTTTGCGTATCCACCACGAGTCTGGACGGTTATGTAATAATCGTTTTAACTTTTAGATAGTAATTAAAAGTTTATTATATTACCGACCAAGCTGATGCATTTCGTAGACTGTTCATACGTACGATACATACCGTACAACCTCATCACATTTTTTTTTTCTTTCTGTCCGTAGATTTAATAAACATAAACTATTAGTATTGATAATAAAACGATCATTAAATTTACGGACAGAACGATATCAGACTTTTCGTAGAAAATAAGGACCTGGCAGTGTGGTTGATGAACACAAGATAAAAAAATGAAAAATATCATTCGAAGTTCGCGGGACTGTCAGGATTCCGACCGGTAAATACAGACTTTGCTTGCATTCTGTGTCTATTCCGATAGGGGTTGTAGGTTGTAGGCTGCTGCCGTTGGCTGTTGGCTGTCGTCCTGCGTCCTGTGTTCCTGTGGTATTCGATGTCTGTTTGGCTCGCCATTCTGTCCGTCATCGCCTGTACCACCAGCGGAGGTGCAAAGCCAAAACGGTTCTGCCTATATTTATAGCACAAACGTTGAACTTTTCAATTGCTTGTGGTTGATCGGCTATATATATACGACGAGAACAGCAGCAGCAGCAGCAGCAGCGACACAGCAAGCAGCAAAAGCATGGGCTTGAGTCACTCCTTCCCTTTTCTGTGCGTGGGAGACGACGCTCTGGAGGATCCGAAACATCGAGAATGGTCCTGGATAGATGATTCCTGCCTGGGTGGATGCCTCGACGACGCTCAAGTGGAACGCGTCTTCCTGCCAGACGGTGGGTGTTGCGCTGCAGCAAGAGAGAGAGAACGAGGGAGAGGTGATCGTGTCGTGTGTTGTCGTCGTCGGCTTGGGCTGCACTGGTGTTTCGTGTTATTGACACTACTTCTGCTGGTGGTTAGTGCTGTTGAAGGAGAGGAGGAAGTGGGTCATCGCGTGGTGGTCGTGTAGCAACAAGTATTATTAGGGAGAGGGCTTGTACAGGCTGTCCGCGTTCACTCGGCGTCAATTTGAAGCTGTGTGCATGCCTGCGTTCGCTTTTCTGTGTATGTATGCTGCTCGCTACGAATGAATAGGCTTTGCTTGCCTTACAGCAGTGAGTGGTGCATGTGCAAGTATTATTGTAATCGGGCAGGCTCACAGCAGGACCCGCGGTGTAGGATTATGCATCCCTGCGTACCCACACTATCCATCCATGATGACTGGTACCAATACAATACACAGCAGCACAACAGAAGCGACTATGTTGACCACATTCGATGACAAGAAGGGACACATCGTTTGGGTCGTACGTTCGGCGAAGGGAAGCAGAGGAGACGTCATGGAGAGTTTTAGCTCGATAGCGCCGAAGATCCAAGCGCGCCTCGATCCGGCGTTATGACCAACCACGACGCCCCGGTACCATATATATGCACGTACTCATGCCATATACATACGTAGCCGCGGCCGGAAGGGGTCGAACAGGGCGCGCTGGAAAGCCGCCACAGCAGCAGCCGCTCGCGGACGCCGCACATCTTTCATAATAGGGCGACAGAGAAGCACGCCGCCTCGGAGGGCAGACCGCTTTAAGGTCTTACGTTGTTGTTTTAGATGTTGTTGCGTTTGCGGCAGCAGCGGTGGTAAATAGGGGGGGGGATTGGTTGTCGAGGGGGGGAAGAGTTTTTTTTTAGTATTTTACGTAGCGAAACGAAGTAAACGTGAATTACCCTCGGAACAGTTCAAGTACTCCTGGTTCGTTCGTATGGTGCTTTTTACAAGGCATTGGATTTTCAACCAAAAAAACTGCATATTATTACAGCAGTAAGTATAGGCCCGCCGACAAGAAACGCATCATCCACTATTTGATACATGTACTCGTATGTCGAACAGGACTCGTAATTTGGGCAGGCCTGAGTCTTATTGGGCGCGCGCCATCTTCAAACAACCTTGAGCATAGGTTGTTATATAGGATTTAGTAACCTATGCCCAAGGTTGTTTGAAGATGGCGAGTTACAGATGGTTATTACTTACAAGTATCATCTCCAATACCAGGTATAGAGTTCACCACTTAGCGTTTTGTCTTGACCCAATTTTCTTAGCTTTCTCCAAAAAGTGAGCATTAAGTTCTTATTGGGCACGTATTGGCGGGCCTATATTAAAGAGACGCAACAAAACTAGCACAGGCCGGGCATGGTATACCGACTGCAACGAACGGCGGAGAATGCACAGGCATCAGTGATACAATCGGTTGCATCTGGCCTACGCACAGGCCTTGAACGCCTTTCCGTTTGCATCTTAATACCCGTACCGTAACAAACATTATACCCCGCTGAAGTGGGCAGGATGCGTCGGCTATTATCGTCAGTGATCTAGTATCGTCATTGATTCGTGGTCCCTGTTGTGGTGGCGGCCTTGCCGATCCTCCAGCAGTAATATACTCCGGCACCATCTTGGGGCGATCGCAGCAGTACCAAACTTGTTATTTTGTATTAATATACCAGGGACAGCAGTATAGTCGGTTACTTGGCATCGGCAAGCACAAATTCACGGTGCAGAATAGATGAAACAGCAATGTGTGTGTTGTCTTCTCTTTCTACACATATATATGCACAAGCAAATATCCACACAACTATTCATTTTAAGTCAGTGAAGGTACCTAGTGCCCGTCCTTGTTCCTTGAGTCGTCACGTACAAGGGACCTGGTACGAGAACTATTTTTTTTTTGTGATCACAGACTGCTGTGTGTGTCGTCTTCACATCAAATCGTGCTTTCTACCCGCAGCTTCTATCTCGGTCAGTGTCCGTCCTGATTCCTTATCCTGTGATCCTAAGAGAGATACTATTATTATTTTCCTTGCCATCCGACAATGTGCAGCATGATCTTCAACATTGATCACTCATCGCTTTCCTGAAAGAAAACCTCGGAAACAACAGGAAACCCATGCACCAAGTAATTCTACCTCCCTTCTGTGCCAACTTTAGGCTATTATTATGAAGCTATCATTATTAATCGTTTTTCTGTTGGTCACAGACTGTTAAGACAGGAAGTCAAAAAAAAAAGAAGCAAAAACAAAAACAATCTCATAGTAATTCATGGGTACAGCAAGGGAAATGCCAGCGTACCGGGTACGAGACACACCACAGCACAAGAAAGTAGACCAGGAATCAAGTCCTGTGAGACAGAAAAAGAGAGCAATAAATACTGCAACGAGCACCTGGTACGACAATACGGAGACTTCCGTAACCTGAAGGGACCATCATCACATTTTTTTTGTATGATCGTAATGCTGTGCCAGGTATGTACGACCTGTGGTATATATTTTTTTGTACCTAAACCTGCGCAAACCATCTCCGTCGTCGTCGTCCCCCAGAATAAATAACGATAGATACGTAACGTTAGACCACCGGGTATATCTAAGAGACCCGTCGTATGCTCGTACCGGTATACGCCGTATTGAATTAACTGACTATTTATATGTCCAAGTCGCACTACCCACAACACCTCAGCAGCACTCTCTCTCTCTCTCTCTCTCTCTCTCTCTCTCGTGGATGTCATCACAGCGGCTATGTTCGAAATCGGACGATCTACACACGGCAAGCAATACGTAGCACGGGTGGGTACAAGTTAGGACGGGCTTAGCCAGTTGTTCACGACGGCAATGTACCATAATAGGCGTCGATTTGGGCAGTAGGAGGTACTGCTGTATAACACTCGCTTGGTGTAGGCCAGCAGGAAGCGATCCGGATGCTGCGAGATCTCGCGAGATGCAGGTCTGCACGAGCATTCAAGTCAAAATGAATACGTACGTCTGTGCGTACCTGGCATACTTAAAGTATACCGGGTATATTTATGTTATATACGTACGTAGGGAATCAACTGAGAGAGTTTTATTTCGCTTCGCTTTCATTTTTTTCGGGTTCTGTTATTTCGCAATCGTGCATACATACGTGCGTATGTAGCTATTTTCTGCTTGAGATTGGATTTGACCTCATCTGCTCATTTGCTTTGATTTGATGCGTTTAACCCTGTTATTAGTAGGATCGCAGTCCCGTTGTGGGGACAAACTACTTGAAGTTTTACTGGTTTGTCCCAAAACGGGACTGCAGTACTAAAAGGGTTCATTTTATTTTATTTCACTCTACTGTTTATAACCGTTCCCGTTGCGGTTTGTTTTTCGTTTCGTTTTAATGTTCGTGTGCGGTTCCATTACTTGGGTTTTAGACGGCAACTCGTCCAAGGAAAGTTTTATTATTTTTCCTGTTTGAGGTGTACGGCGGTGTTGTTTTAGCGTTTCAGCTATATATGATGATGTGTGTATTTATCTCACTCATACGTTTGATCTCGGAATTCGAGAGCCAGTACCTTCTTGTCCAGATCGAATGGCTCATTTTTAATTTCAGACGTTCTCTGAATAAAGAAATCATCTGCACCGAAAATGCTGAAAAGTGATGTCTGGTACTCGTATCGTTGGGTTGACCCCCCTGGTACAATGACATTTACCTGGTACACAGTAGGGAGCCGCCGGCCTACCAGTACACATCTAACGTAAAGCGCGAGAGCGTGAGTTAGCAACATTCAAACTTCGATGAAAAGCGAGGAACAGCGCGAAAGCTGAAAGCTGAACGGGCTTCGCCGCGGCCCCTGCGGCTCGGCGCATGTTGTTTCGCAGAGTCGAAGATCCTATACATGGGCAAACAGAGCTAAGGGGTTGGTAGAAATAGATCATTGACATGGTTGAGCCAAGCGTAGACGACGAAAGTGGCAAACGACACCACGACATGCCCACACTGCACATCGTGACTGACATATCCAGTATGATGACATGGCATTGCATTGTCTACGGTGCTTACGGCATAAATACATACATACCCTGGTACCTGGTATATACCTGGTACGTAACAACGTACCATGGTATCTCTGTGGCGTACCAGGTAGTTTTGTGACCACATAACTTGTACGAGCATCTATCAGATTCTCTCTACTACGATTGAAGGATCGGCATGGACACTGGTTGTGCTGCATGTTGACGGGTAGAAAGAACGGTTTAATGTGAAGGAACGCACACACGTGCGTGCCTGTCTGCGCTGCTTACTCCATAACAATGTATTAGTAGTATCTCTGTCGCCTAGTTTGGTGGCCGCGGAACTGGTAACTCTCTAGGATTGAAGAATCGGCACGGGCACTGGTTGTGCTGGATGTCGGCGGGTAGAAAGAAGAAAGAACGGAAGAACACGCTCACACCCACGTGCCTGTCGTGACCAGCCAGTATGATGACATGGCGTCGTATTGTCCACTCTGCCTTCTGCATAAAAACAATGTAGTTTCAGGTTTCGGTAGCATCTCTGTGGCGCAGTTTCGTGACCACAGAAGGACTTGTCATCTCCCTATTACCATAGGATTGAAGAATCGGCACGGGCACTGATTGCTGTGCTGGATATCGACGGGTAGAAAGTGAGATCGTTCTTTCTACCCGTCGACATCCAGCACAACAACCAGTGTCCGTGCCGATTCTTCAATCTTGGAGATATATAAGTTCTGTGGTCACAAAACTACGCCACAGAGATACTACATTTCTATACAGCAAGCAGAGTAGACAACGCAGCCATGCCATCAAACTGGATACGACAGGTGCGACATACACATTCTATAAATTACTAGAGATAACAAGACAGGGGAAAAAAAACAGAAAGCAAAGAAACAAATCAAAAAAAGAAAAAAGGAAAGGGAAAAATAAAAGAAATTTTGTCGTGCCTCCCCTCGGGAGATGTGGCAGACACTTGAACAGACCGAGCTGAAGAAACAGCACCCTGCATACGTACTACTGCTGTACATACAAACGGTGTGTAAGACTAAGAACCACGGAAAATGACAGACAAACCGGAGAACAAAGCACCCCCTCTCTATTAATAGGGAGCCGCAGCAGTTTATGGTACGAGTAGCATAGCCAGGTTCTCCCTACTATTCATAGGCGGTCTGGTACCTTGCCACCCTGTCTACCGTCTCCGTCCTGCGCTCGTCAACTATGCCCCACCCGCGGAGAGGATGCGCCAGACAATACGAAACAAGCAAAGCAGGCTCGTCATCCGCCCACCACGCCACACGACACCTTTCGTAACAAGAAAGCAAGATAAAGCAATAAAATAAAAAACACGGAGTGTCAAGCCCAAAGGAAGACAAAGCAAGACCGCGTTCGAACCAGCTGCAGCAGTTGGCGGGACGAGTGGCATAGACACGTTCTACTTACTCGTCGGCCTGGTGCCTTGCTATCTACCCTGTCTGCCATTTCCTTCCTCCTTTCGTCCACCGCGGTTTCCCTTCTACTCCTCCTGTTCCCCTCCCTCCCCGCATTCTCTTGTTTGGGTTTCCTTCCTTTCCTCTTGATGCCCTCCCTCGCCCATTCCCTTGGGCACCATCACCTACGGGGGATGCCCGGCGCTACCAACTCAGCTGTGCCTCATCCTCGTGCCACCTCACTATGAACCGTTCGGCTGCTTCAAGGACCCCCGGTACCACGTCCCCGCTTTTTTTGGTGCAGCGGACCACAGCGCGGTCTCAACTCCAAACACCAAGGGTAATTGTTCCGTTGACCCTTCGGTGGCTCGTAACTCCCTAAGGTCTTCTTCTGTGCATCTATGCCACTGTCCGCAAGGTCTCGGGTTCTCCCCGTCAGCCATCGTCCCGCTTTGCCGTGCCACGGCCCCCTCGAAAAAGAGCCGCCGTTTACGGATGGCTGTTTCAATGCTCTCGCTACGTGTCATCTTGAGGGCCTTCGCGTACGAGAGGGTGGCATGGTCAGTACGAAGTCCGCGCTGGAAGCCAATGACTCGCAACAGGGCTTGGTGGTGAGCCGTTCGAAGCTTGGCAAAGTGTTCCGCTCTGAGGGTCCACGTCACACACCCGTACAGCAGCGTCTCATCACATCGGCCTTCAGCATTCGGCATTTCAGGCTGAGCGGGGCGGTCGTTCTATCATACAACTCCGGGCCGAACCGTGTGAGGCATGCCCGCATGAGACGGATCCGTCGGTCAATTTCGAGCGAGAGGTCAGTGTTTTCGTGGATAGTGCCGCCTAGGTACAAGAACGGGGCCGTCTATTCATACCTCTGGCCTGCTGCTTCAATGACGAGCGGTGAGGCGAGGGTTGTCTGGTCTGGTGTTCGTAGAAACGTTGTCTCCGTCTACTTTTTCCGATGCCGTGAGGCCTGCCGCTTCGAAAACAGTCACGATGGCTGCCATTACTTTCGCGAGAGCCCTTCAGCCGGCTTCGAGACAATTCCTGCGTCATCGGCGTACAACATGCCCCATACAGCAGCCTTTCGCACGCATGCCACCGGCTCCTGTTCCTCTGTTCCGACTACTCCATCATCATTGACTTGAACCATTCAAATCCCTCACGATGGCTTCGTCTTTGCTGAAGCGTACCAGTACGACGTGTAACGCAGCACGAACAACTTGTTGAAAACAGCAGTAACGGTGGCACTCATAGCACGCAGCGTCGCCCCCCCTTGGCTGACTTCAAACCATTCCGAGCAGTGCTCGGACGGCGCCGTCGTCCGTACGCACGCGAGCCCGCATGCCGTCGTGGAAATTGCGGATGATTGTAAGCAGCTTTTGGTTGGTACGCCAGAGCGTGTGAGTACCTTCCACAGCAGCTCTCGGTCGTCAGAGTCGTACGCTTTCTGCAGATCGATAAAGCACCCCTCTATCGTCCCAGCTCTTGCAACTGGCGCACGACGAACGACATATCAATCGTTGATCGTGCGGGGCACTGTTCCTCCGGAAGTAATCCGTCGGGTCTCGTAGCAGTTGTTGCCAAGGCGGCACGCGACGATTTTCAACAACACTTACTTCTGTCTGCGTGGGCAACAAGCGATATCCCTCTGTAGTTGTTGCAATCACTTCGGTCCTGCTTTTTTTTTGTGCTGGAGGGCCTTGATGATCGCATATTTTTCTGTAGAACGGGCGAAAGAAACAATATACCACTACTGGCAGCAGTAAGTAGATATCAACAGAGAAAGACTAAGACACAACAAAGAAAGGGAATCCCGGGCAAACCGAAGCACAGAATGCACAAATATGTATGAATAGGTTGAGACGATCAATGGATGATGGCGTTCTATCATTAGCTCACTTCCCTGATTTCCTGCCTGTTGTTGTTGTTGTTGTTGTTGTTGTTAACAGTTGTTGTTGTTGTCTTCACATTAAATCATCCTTTCTACCCAGCTTCATCAGTTCACCCAGTGTCCGTCCTGATTCCCTATCCTAGAGAGATACTGATTATGTGGTCACTGACTGTCAAACAGAGGAAGACCAAAAAACAAAAAATAAATCGCAAATTCAAGTGTCAAGCAAGTGAAGTGGCAGCGTACCGGGTACGAGAACACAACAACACTATTACGGGGGACCATAGTTAACAGGACCTATGGTACACATAAAAACCTATATGTTGAACCATTTTTACCAACAATATTTGGTCCTGTTAACTATGGCCCCCCGTAATAGCAAAACCGGAAAAATAAGAAGCTTGTGGTCACAAAAACACAGAAACAGGTCGTAGCAAAATTGCATCTCGATGGGAGAACACAAACAAGTACCTGGTACGGAAGTGTGTTTTACGGTATGTTTTACCAATCCGCCGGAGGATTAAAAAAAAAAAGTACCAGGTACGAAATACAAGTATTAATAGTGCGCAGGTGTGTACTACATGACCACCACCTAATAATGGAATGAAGTGCATCGAGCCCCCAAACTGCCATAATAATGAAGAAAAATCAGGTCCCATAGGAAATGCCTCAGAATTGTTATTGTTGTCAATGAATGGTGCATGGACACCAACCACACAACCGCCGAACATCCATTATTGCTTTTGAAAAAGTCACCGAAGAGTACATCAGGATTTTCAACAGCTATTAAACATTTCGAAAGACACACACGGCAACACGACCGTGCGCGTGCGGATTTTTTTCGCAGAAGAGTACGCAATCAATCTTGGAAGATGACACGCAGGGCACTGAAAATTGAGCGGAGGTTTTCCCGATCTCGTAATCCTATTATTATTATGCTTTCCGTCCGACGTATTAATAGTGTTATAATATTATTAATAGTAATATTCACATATGGAGCTGCTTCGTTCGCTTGTCAATTCTGCGTATGTACGTATATATACAGCAGTATAAGGGTCATTCTTATCGGAGAGCTTTTTGTCCAGATTTTCGACATTTTTTTCGCGCAATTTTTCAATCTTCTATATTTTCCTGGGTTTTTTTCCAAATATTGGAATGTTAACGAACTTGATATTTTTGGTTCCGGAGAATTTTCACGAATAGTGACAGAACGCCTCCGTATATTGATACATATCTCCAATTATTTCCAAACTTTGGAAATTATGGAAAAAACGCTCTCCGATAAGAATGAACCTAAATATGTACTCCGCGCGCGAGAATTGGATGAGGGAAACGCGCGACCGATACATCGCTCAGCTTGCGAGTTTGAGTGTCGACCTTCTTCTGTATCTAAATATGATATAAATCGAAATAAGAGTATACGGGAGAGCTCACAAGACTGACTGCCGTGTGTTGAGTATTTATTTTATGGGTCTGTGCAACACACCATCGTGTACACTCCCAAGCACCCCCCCCCCCCCCTCCCCCTCCCTCCCTCCTCCTCCTCCCTTGAAGACAGTCCAGGTGCCGCGTTTAACCCCGAAGCCCTTATCCCTCAACGACTGCACACCAGTTGCGGGGACACAGCATTTGGGATGAGAGCCGAATTTTGGTTACGAGTTCGATGTAGCGCGTTTTGTTTTTCGCAGCGGTAAAAAAAGGAGGACCTTTAACAATCTGGGAGAAGGGATCTTTAGGTTGGTAGGCTGTTCGGATGTTTTGGTTCCTGTTGGGATCAAGGCACGGGCGAAGACCCAACCCAACCCCTGACTCTAACCCTAACCCTGACCCCAATCCGCAGCCGAAACGGGCCAAAACTCGCCATAAACGCGGCTACGCCGAGTGTGCATCGAACCAGGAAATTTCTCAGATAGATGCGGACGACGATTCCGAAGTGCAGACCACGCTACACATTTTTCAAGTAAAAAACATCCCTAAAGATCCCTTCTCCCAGACTGCTAAACCTACTAAAAAAAAGTGATGCGGATCGAAGCCCCCTCCCCCCTCTGTTGCGGGAGACCATATGTGAATAAGACCAAGTATTGATGGTAAATAATGCGACATATATAGGTTTTTGTGTGTACCGTAGGTCCTATTTACTACGGTCCCCCGTAATAACGTCAAGTACGTACGTAGAGCTTACCACGTACCACGCATTCGGCACTACATATATATCATAGTATAGTATTGTACCTACAGTAGGCACGTACGTGTTCATTGGGACTACGCTTGTATCTAGATCAGCAGAGGTGTGGGGGTTTATGTGATATACCAAGGGTATTCAGATTCGTCCGAGAGCACAAAAAGAAGCAAGCCCCCGCTGCCTGGGTAAGACTATTATTGCCTCTACTCGTATCCGCTGCTGATGCTTCCAATCAGGCCGGACCCAGCAAGGGTATTTCTGCCGTGTTTCTATCTGTCAAACCGCAGCCGTCAGCCGACATCCTGAAAGCTTTGAATGCATGCAGCAGATAGGTATACGAGTAGCATTCGTAATACGAAGATAGATTAAAACAGGCGGAGAGTATATATATACTGTAGTGCATGGCTTGAGAAATTGCGACGCACTTTTTTCCAAGAAATTCGTCTGGTCAGAGGCGTGTTTTCAACTGTTGTTGCTATCTCCCTTCGCCGCACGCCCTTACCGTATACCTGGTACTATATTCTCTCGCCCTCTCTTCGGCCTCGACTGCCGTCTGTCTCTCGTGTTTTGCGCTGCCCTGCAGCGAAAAGAGACAAGTTCATCGTCACCGGGCTGGGAGGCGCTTCGGTTCGAAAGGAATCGCGGCTTGACTCAATGTTCATGAGGGTGTTGCCAAGAGCGACGGTGAGGTCTTCTTTTTTTGTTCCGAGTAAACAAGTATACCATCGCGTTTTTATCAGCTCGTCTCCCACGGCACCCGCGCGCGTCCCCGGCAAGGAAGGGGTCGGGGAACCCACGCGCGTCCCCGGCAAGGAAGGGGTCGGAGAAGGAAGGGAGAGGGGCGCCGAAGACTGTTCTCGAAGAAAGCGCCCGGAAGCATTTTTCTACCCTCGAGATATTAGAAGCTGTTCGATTTTCCGATTATTACTGATATTATTGCTGATGCACCGACAATAATAGAAAGAAAAAAAAACGTGCCGGTCGCTTGATGTCTCGTGCTTTTTGTACCCGTTGCATGTATGCCCGCACATGTAGCACGTGAGTAATTGGGAAGTGGGTGTGATCGGGAACACATCGATCGGTTCTGCAGACTATACGTATCATAGTTTTGAAAGGCAGAAGGCAAGAGAACATCGCATGCTTTTTTAACTCGAGATAAAATAATATTACAATAACCCGTTCCGTCAAACCTATATTTAATGCCGTGTTTTTTTTTGTTAGGGGGGAATCTGATTTTCTCGACGAAAACGATTCTAATTGACGAGCGAGTCTTCCGAGTTGGTGCGCAACTAACTACGTGGAGCATATTTTATTCCTAACTATTTTTGCTAAAACAATACCAGGTATTAAATTACGGCCGAAAGCAACGGTTTTTCCTCGGGAGAATATATCGCTGCAAGAAATTCTTACCTGGTATTGGGAAAATAGTCAAATTCGAATTATTGAAGACATAACACCTCCAATCCATCGACAAAGCTTTCTGTCACATTGGCAGCAGAAGCACGATTTTTTTTTTTCGAAAACTTGCACCAGGTAAGTTTTAACCGAGAGTGGTGACGTTCAGAGCGTTTTGGACAATCCCCACTACAGCAGTAATTTCTGCTGGTAGTCCACACCAATTACTACTGCGGGGGGCCGTAGTAAATAGGACCAAATATTGTTGGTAAAAATAGGTGAAATGTATTTTTTTTGTGTACCGTAGGTCCTATTCACTATGGTCCCCCGTAATAAAGGTTATCTGAAGCACTGGGTGAGCTAGCTGGATGGCGACGGGTAAAAAATAAACGGATACCTGGTACTATTAATAAGTACCAGGTATTGTTAAGAACACACAGACTTCAGGTATTATACACAACGTATCCCTTGTCGGTTGAGAGCATGTTGAGAGGATGGGCTAACATGCATAAAGGGGCATTCTGTCATCTGATCTTTTCGGTGTGTGCTATCTATGACGTACAATGTGGCAAGCGGCGATATACCCAGCAGCGGTATCGGAATAGAATATTCTTCGAAATATGCGTCCCGAACTTTGCTTTTGTGACCCTCCTACATATGTAAGCTCCTGATTACCCTCCTGAGGTCCTCCTTTCCGCTCTACCATGTGTGCATGGTCTGCGCTCCCCGCCGCGTGTGGCGCCCCGTCTTCCCCTGATGCCTGCTGCAGGTGGTAGTTGTGTCGGAGATCGTGGGTCTGAGAGCACACTTGACGAAGCCGATCGACGGGTGGGCAAGCCTAGCCACGGAGGAAGGCTACGATATCATCCAGCCTACCAAGCGCTCCACCAGATACAGGGTTAGTGCGGGCAGTGCAGTGTAGCACTAAAGAGGATGGTTTTGGAGTACCTCACCTATTCATCTGTATCTCATGCTTCATTCCCCTGTGCGCTCTGCGCATGGCCTTGGAAGGTTTCTTTCGAACGAGTGCCGGACCGCCTTGGCGGGTTCGTTTCTTTCGAATTACACCGTCGTGGTGAACGTAGCGCGAGCTGGTGTAGACTACGGTATAGGTGTCATGCGCGCACGGGGGGGATAGGTCTCATATTTTACACGCCCACTTATTATTACGCTCACGGGAGGTATAGGTATCATACGTGCGCTGCACGAGGGGGTGGTAGTGTCGGTACGTCAAATCATAAATGCCCAGGATTCCCGGAATGCGCGGTCTGTAGAGCTATTAGTCGGCAGCATTTTACGACTAATAAACTATTAGTATTAATAATCGGTACTGGTAGCATTTGATCCTTTCGGTACTGCAGTCCCGTTTTGGGGTCAAACCACTCAAATAACAAGTAATTTAACCCCAAAACGAGACTGCAGTCAGTCCTAAAACCTAAAAAGGGTTAACCAACTACTACTGCTGTAGCTCCCTGTAGTCGCCCGCCCACTTGCCAACTTGTGTCAGGCGAGCGAAGTGAACCAATTCAGCCCTATTGTATTTGGTCGAGGGGGGCCCGCCCAAAAAAGATCAAAGTGTCCCGCATTCAGGAAGCCTTCCTACTATTACGGGGGGGCATAGTTAATAGGACCTATGGTACACATACAAACTTATATATTTAACCATTTTTACTAACAATATTTGGTCCTATTAACTATGGTCCCGCGTAATAGTAGTGTAGAAACCCCTGCAAGTTGGACATTCGGCTTCTTGACTCAAGTCGTGCCGACTCGCAGCCCTATTGATAGTGGTATGTGGTCCGGGAAACGTGAACATAGAAGAAGCGAATACCTGGTACCTTTGTTGTTTGTTGTAATCAGGTACCTGGTACATCGTAAAACAAAAGCTGACGACAAAAAAAAAAAACTTTATTTGATCATAAAACATTGTCTATACCGTAAAAACATCGTCTCCTGAGCGCAAGAAAAAACGTCTTCCCGCCATCATAGTTAATGCGTACCTCAAGCGGATAACTAAGTCGGTTCCACTCCACCCCCTGCCTTGGCTTTATTGGCTTATCCGCGTGTGGCCTCTCTCCCGCAGGTGATCTTCGAGGAAGGGATATTCGTCCGTACTGGGTCCCACATTGAGGGCGGTCGCATAGTCAGGATCGCGCCGTGCGGGACGATCTTGAGAGCTAACGGCAAGGTGCGGCAATCATCATCTGCTAACGCCCTCGGGACTGCAGTCCTCTTTTACCGGAGACACCATTCATAAGGGGGGTCATAGTAAACAGGACCGAATATTGTTAGTAAAAATAGGTAATATATATACCTGGTAGATTTTTTGTGTGTGCCATAGGTCCTGTTTACTGTGGTCCCCCCGTAAAAAAAAAGGGGGTTAGTATCTATCTGTCGAACAGATCGGATGGTCATATGATCTACTGCTGCTGCAGGTCTTCGATCGGGGCAAGACAGATTCCTGATTTGTTGCGCACGAACGCGAGTTTTTCTACTTTTGATCCCGCAACAAAAACAAATAGGGACTGTTTTTTGCATGCATTCCCTGGTATATTTTTTGTAAAATTATGAAACACGTCAGCTTCGACTGGTTAAATAGTTGATACTCAGCTTTGCAAGCTGCGCAATACGTCTCGACTATATCCCATTTTTTACTGAATTTACAAATTGTATGATAAGCCGTTCGCGTATATATAGCGTCCGACTTACGCGACTCACACCAACGCACGCAAGTTGAAGACTGTTTTTAATAGAATGCCTACATTGGGTGGGCGGTCGGGTAACCTTTTTGCCAGTAGCCCAGCGGACTACTAAAACCTTAACAAGAAGGTTACAAAAACCCTGCCGAGGGTAATCCTACGAGCTACGTATTGCGGGGGTCCATAGTAAATAGGACCAAGTATAAAGCGTAAAAATAGCGATTTATGTAGGCTTTGTGTGTACCGTAGGTCCTACTTAATATGGTCCCCCGCAATAGTAGCGGCCGCTATACTACCTGCAGTGAGCATCTAATAGTTCTAAATATTTCTTGCACACATGCATTTACCATCCCAGGTACGAGTATATATACCATTATACCAGGTGTACGTTACCCCTACGTCCGTCAATATAAGGACCGTCCGGATTTAATTTTATATACAAAACATCCTTACTTATCGGGGCAGAGTTGTATACACATCTGTGCCGGGTGTGGGATATGCATGATTCGGATCTTGAACAGCACACCCACCACCACTCCAAACGTGCGTCCCCTGTTCCCTGACCCATGCCCCTCCCCGCTCTGCCAGACGAAGATAATCGACGGAGTGGAGCGAGTCAAGGTCGAGGACGGCTGGGTCTCCATGCGCCTTCGCGAAGACAGGGGAGAAGGAGAACGCCTACTGGAGGCGCTCAATTGAAACCCTGCCAGCGGCGCTGCGCTATGCACTAGCTACTGGTGGGGATGGGGGGAGGGGGGGGGGTCGATTTTCTTTTATGAGGGGTGTGTGTGTGTGGGGGGGGCGGTTCGATCTTGTTTTTAAGGGAGGGGGGGGGGGGGGGGGGGTCGTTTTTGGTTCATGGTTTTATCGTGTGTTGAGCTGAAAGGGGGTTGCGAGACTGACTGGTTCCGAAGGGGGTCAGATGCAGCAGCTGAATAGTATATGGCGGTGTGTTGCATTAATGTGAGGTGGCTGCGGTACAGTGTTGATTTGCCGGGCATGGGGTATATCACCCGCCAACAATAGAGGCACGCGGGGGTTGATCGTCGCTGTGGGCTGGGGGAACATCACGCGTGCATGCGGCCGGTGACCATCGGGGTATATCTTGTTCGCTGCTCGATCACGGTGGCTTGTATTTAGGCGTTGTTTAGACCTGCGCACACCACCTTAAACCTTTGGGCTGGCATCGCAAGCGTCAAGTGCCAAAAGCATGAGCGAGCGCGCGTGGAAAAACCAGTGGCGCAAAACGCATCCTTGGATAATTTGTTTTTTCGTACGGGGTTCTCTGTTGGATTGTCCAAATACTGGTGAGCGTTGCATCCGCTAGCGTGACGGGGGGGGGAATTATCGCGATCCCTGTAAGGTAGTGAGTGTCTATCTGATGGCTCCAGAATTCGGTGTAAACTTGTATACCCTTGTTTTGTCTAATGAGCCCGGAATCCGGTATGTATCTGGAATACTTATATGTATACCCTCTTTTGCGACGATTAACAACACATTTCCCTGTAGAATAGCGGGCGTCATCAGTACCGTTGTATTAGCAACGCCGGGGTTACCCCTTAGATTGAGAGAGGGCAAGCACTCGACTACAGGAGTAAATGAGGGCGCTAACGATGCAGTGAGGACAGAGAAGCTTGGGAGGGGGGGGGGGGGGGGGTGGGCTGGTCCACTGCTTGAAGCCGGCACGCGAAACAGCAGCGGAAAAACATCCTACTGCCGCGGGGCAAGAACAGCCAGTAGACACTCAAAATAAAGGCAGCGAAGGTTGCAATAAGCTACATTCTTCCTGCGCTCGGATGCCCGTTAGCTCAATGCTCAGACTACGCGCCGAGAGCTATAAAGCTTTGGCTGACGGAGCGCCCCACATGGGGCGTTGTGGTGGGCGTGCTTGTCCGGAGGCTTGGCGCGAGCCGCTTTGTCGGTGGGGTCGCGAGCCTCGCTCAGAAGAAACACGCCACGGTAGTACAGTCGTCACTCAGAAGAAATATATGGTTGAAATCAACTGTTTTAATATGGTTGAAATCAACTGTTTATTATATTGTGTTGTGGTGGGAGCGGGTGCAGCCACCCTCGACCAATCTCGGCAAAACTACACCTTCTATGGCAATAGATTTACCCTGCGGGTCGTTCTTGGACTGCCCGGCCCACAGCAAGATGTATTGGTGTCTGCTCGTGGAAGGTCAGCGACTTCGTGCTGTCGTTGCTGATCGCCCCGACATTAGCGGTATGTCAACCGCAGCCATGACACACCAGCGCCAGCAGCAAACAAAAACCACGAGTAGCGAAAACACGAGCGTCAACCACAGCTGTGGCACGGCCGTACTATTTGCCGGCCGTAATTATTATTGCGGTTTTTAAGTTTTTGGTGCATACCGGGCGTGAGCATCACATGTTTGCTGGCATGTGCCTGTGCGCCTAGACCATCTGCGGGTGGTGCATACGCGATCCGTATCGCAGCGTTTTTACGCGCTCCGGCCCGGTGGTCTTGAGGCGTAGGTTTTTGTCTATATGTTGTACACGATCTCCCTGGGTTCACCATGTTCCGGCTGTTTTAAGCTCTAAATTCTCGTAGCCAGCGAAAAGCTTGATGATTTTGACTTGGTCGGGAAAATTAATCAATGAATGAGGCCCAATACAATCACTATTAATAAAGGGGGTGTGAACTATTTATACCCGGCATGTATTTATATATCGAAAAAGACGCGTCGTCAGCTGCGAGATCAAGGATTTTGCCCGTTCTCATCTTTGCAAAAGCCGCGTACCAAGGGTGGGGTGTATAATGTACGCGCACGACATGCCGGCAGTCATGATGTAATTCGATATACTCGTCGCACAGCAACATGTTTTCGAACCGCGACAAAGCTTCGGTCGTAAGAGAACCGCCCGGAAGGCGCGCTCAGTCCGCAATATAAAATACAGCAGGGATGCGCGCTACGGTTCAAATAGGCGCGAGCTTAGCCCGTTCGCACGAAACAGCCTCAAAACTGCGAACGGCAGCCACAAAAATCCCGATAGGAGTCGGTACAGGGGATCGAACACCATCACCCCCGTCCGGGGAAAAAGTAGGGGTTTCTCTTTTTTGTTGGGCTTTTCCCACGATGCGCAATATTTATAAAATTCCGATGTCATGGCAAGAATTTTGCGAACGGCGCTTGGATTCGCGAACGCGAGCTTACGTGTTACGCTCAACACACACCCCTGCAAAACCAAAACAAACAACAGTTTTAAGATGTACTAGGGTTACCTTCTGCGAGACTATACATGTACTACAGAAAAACGAGTTGGGTCATATATAGATAGGAAGGCCAGTAGGGAAGGACCGAACCTCCCCTTGTTTAATCCCCCGCCTACACTTTTACCCCCAAGGGTAAAAGCAAATTGACGGCAACATCCACGTCAGCACTAACACTGCCTTCCGTGGAAGACAGCGGATACGGAACACCGCTGCCAGTGACATGGGGGTGGAGCGTTGACGAGGAGTAGAGAGGGTCAACGAGGTTTTGCCAGGGGAGGAAGGTGCAAGTAGGAGCTATACCTGTTGGTTCACAGGGATAGAAGAGGGGCTACTATTTATTACGGGGGACCATCATAGTTAATAGGCCCTATGGTATACATAAAAACCTATATATTTAACCATTTTTACTAACAATATTTGGTCCTACTAACACCGGTCCCCCGTAATATTAATACTACTGCTATTACTGCGGTATGAAAATATATTTAACTCAAGTCGGACTGACACAGTACGACACAGTATCAGAGATCAAGTTTACTAATAACATTAATAATACTAACACAACACTACCACAAGAACCGCAAACAAGGCGACTGCTGTATACATGCCGGTACTGCACCAGGGAATGGGGGGGGGGGGGGGGGCGTCTCCTATTTACACAACATATACTTCGTATACTGTGCGAGGAGTATCATTTGTGCAGAAATCCCTTTTATTTGACTGCCGAAATTAATGATTCTAAGTAGTTCAAGGTTCGGAAAAAAAGGGTGAGTCTTTCCGCATGGACATGGACAAAGCAAGGAATACCTGGTACCTCTGTGACCCCAACGGTTGATGAGCGAAAAAAATGAAGGACGAGGGTGAAAAAACGCAAGACAGAGGAAGCAAAGCGTTGTTAGCGTAGATCTCGGAATGCGGTGCGGAACACACGTACCACATACATGCTTTTCCTGCTCTACGTACGTATGTACATAACCTCGGACCAGGTACATACATGCTGCACGTACGCATGGGTGTGGCATCAACCTTCCGAAGAGTACGACGTCATACATATGTGGGGGCTTGTGGTCTGTCTGACCCTCCAAAAGTAAGAAGGTAGCTCTATGTCTACGGTCTGCATATGACGTGATATACCTCTCTTTCTCTCACAACAGTAGTAGTAGTAGATGCCACCCCGCCACAGGAAACCGCCCCCGGTGGCAAAACAGCAAAAAAACGAAACAAAACAAAAACAGAACATAAAAGGCAAGTTTATCACCCGGGGTTAGTCGGATACCACCCCCTGGGGCGATACATCCTCCAAACAACACAGCCCTTTTATATAGAAGCGCAGTCCCGTTTTGGGGGCAAGCCACCCCAGTTTCAAGTAGCCAAACTCCAGTTTCAAGTAAGTTTGTCCCCAGAATGGGACAGCAGTTTTCCCTAAAAGGGTTAAAAAAAGATAACCCCCCGCGGGTGCCTACACAAAAGTACTGCTTGTAGTTAGTTCCGATGTCTTTCGGCAGCACACGTCATGGAGGACGACAGCAACAGCGAACAGGCGGCGCAGAGCCCTCCCTCACACGGGCTGCCCATCACCGCGGGAAGAACGCGGCTGTGGGCCCGGAGAAGCCAGCGGCCCCGACACGGTCTGCCGGCGAGTCTCCAGCCACGAGCGGGATCGCGATCGCTTCGTTCTTCGTGCGTGGCGCAACCCACCCCTGCTGCATCTAATCTGCGCCTCAAGCTCCGGCAGCAGGGGTTGTAGACGAGCCAGCCACACGGCAACGCGTGCCCACGTCTGCCGCAGCAGTGTCTGCGGTCCCGGCACAATTTCGTCGCGCCCTCACGCCCCATCACCATCAACAGCGGCCCCGTCGGCAGCAACAGCACCGAGACCTCCGACAATATAGCAGCGCCAGGCCCTCTGAACGCAGCAGCACCAGCCCCCCCCCCCCCCCCCCTCCCCCGCCCCGCCTGCTATCACCCCCCTGAGACCGGGATGGGTGTGCCACGTGTGCGTGCCAAACATTACCCATTGTACACCTGTCGCCCCCCGCCGTTATCACCCCCCGGTGGAGAATGTTGCAAAAATCGAATAAAACGTGGTATCCGTTATCACCGGGGTACGTTAGATACCACCCTGCCTACCACACAGAAAACTACCCCGGGTGATGACAAAAAACTAAACAAAACGCGATCAACCTTTTTAGGACTGCAGTCTTGTTTCGAGGACAAATGCTTAGAGTTTGACTGGTTTGTCCCCAAAACGGGACTGTGGTCCTAAAAGGGTGAATCTATCCTCCCGGGGTGGTTTCTTACGTCACAAACCCAAAGCGGGACTGCGGCCCTAAAAAGGTTAATCTATCCCCCCGGGTGGTTTCTTACGTCACAAACGGTAGTACCGCCCGTTGCCGAGGCCTCTCCGCCGCTCTTCCGAAATCCTCTGGTCCTTGGTCAATGTTCGTGTTCTTTCTGAAAACTTGTTTAACCCCTTTAGGACCGCAGTCCCGTTTTGGGGACAAACTACTTGAAATTTGACTGGTTTGTCCCCAAAACGGGACTGCGGTTCTAACAGGGTTAAGCCCTTTAGGACCGCAGTCCCGTTTTGGGGGCAAATTACTTGAAATTTGACTGGTTTGTCCCCAAAACGGGACTGCGGTTCTAACAGGGTTAAGCCCTTTAGGACCGCAGTCCCGTTTTGGGGGCAAACTACTTGAAATCTGAGTGGTTTGTTCCCAAAACGGGACTGCGGTTCTAAAAGGGTTAACGGTGAAATATCTGGTAATATTTCCGGTATTCTATGAAGAGGAGCGCTCTGTTTTGTCATATATATGTCCGTAGTGTTTGTGGAATGTTATTTTGTCAGCTTTCTTTGCGCTTGGTGATCTACGCGTGCCTCCGAACAGGAAACGACGGGGAAAAGGTCCGTTCTATGTATGATAATTTGGCCTGAGTATGCGCCGTGCGCTGTGTGTAAATGCATCGTCGGGAGGAGCCAGGCGAAATGAGTGGAATTATGATTTTTTTATATTTCATGCTGTGAATTATGATTTTTTGTCTTTCATGCTGTAGTAATAACCATACCTGGCACGTAGTATCATGATGCCACCTCCCCCGACGGGTGTACCGTCGAGTGCTGCAGTCCAGAGCTCGTACCAGGTATGGGCTATGACGGACAGTAGCCCATAGCTCAAGGGTTCACATTCTACCGCTTCGCTTTCTTGGAGCTACTAACTGCACGTATGCTGTCGATCGTACAAGTGCTCGAAGAAATGCCGCTACGTAAGGAAACGTGTCCTACGTGATACAATTCGTTTTCACATAGTCTAGTATAATAGTTTGCTTGCCCGGCGGATTGGCAAAACTAATGCGTAATATAATACCTGTCATTTATAGTTGTATTTGTCACCCCCTGCGCAAAAGGCAATAGTCCGATCGTCTACTGCTGGCTTCCTATCACATTTGACTGCCTACTCCTCCTGTGGTCCCTGGTTCCAACTAGTTGAAAGGCATCGAGCTCTTTTGTCCCGACAATTTCTAGTAGACAACCCCTGCCTCGGCCCTCTTGTCCGATAATTCCATTTTATAGGCACTCTCCGTAATCAATAGTAATCAATGGTCCGGCCATTTCCAATTTATGGACCTTCTCCTAAGTTAAATATCCAGCCAATTTTAATTAATAGACCGTCTCCCAATTAACTGTCTCGACAATTTTGATAAATAAACCGTCTCCTAATCAACTGTCTCCACAAATTTAATAAATAGACCGTCTCCCAAAATCAATTGTCCCGACAATTCCAATGAATACTCGTAGACCGTCTCCTAAATCAACTGTCCCGCCAATTCCTATAAATAGCCATTCCTATTAATAGACAGCCCCCCGGATCAATTGTCCGGACAATTTTAATTCATAGGCTGTCTCCGAAATCAATTGTCCCGACAATTCCAGTCAATAAACAGTGTCCCAAATCGATTGTCCTGACAATTCCATTTAATCGACAGTCTTCGAAATCAGTTGTCCCGACAATGACAACTAGCAGACCGCCTTCTAAACCAACTGCCCGGGCAAATCCGAATCATGGTCAGTACGGATACAAAACCAATTGTCCGGACTACTTCAACAAATAAATATAGAAAATCTCCAGAATATAGTCACTTCTTCAGACAATGCCGATTGGTCTTAATAGACAGTCTTCTCCTAAACCAATGGCCCGCATACTTCAAATTCTCAGTGCATACGGATTATTTTGTTTCGTGAAAGTTTTTCTTTTATGATTTACATCACATGGGCTAGGCGGTATCAAAACGTCCGGCGCACGAACATGTAATACATACCGTGGTACCTATTTATAAAGTTGATGTTGTATGGAATACCCTGGGCTGGGTAATCGATCTTTCTTTTACCCCTGTAGCTCAGTAGGTAACACCTTCACATTTGACGTCGTCCAGGTCACGGCTTCGAACTTCACTTCGAACGTTTCTTTCATAGAAACGCTTGCGCGTGCATCCCTGAAAAACGCATTTCCCTGGTTCCCCAGGTAATGAAACGAAGCGGGTAGGTCAGCGTACGGACGTACGTATACGGTTCCGACGCCCCAAACACCCCACCGTTCAGAGGGGGGGAGAGTGTTATAAGGATTACCCCGGGCTGGGTAATCGATCGATCGGTCTTTTACCCCTATAGCTCAGTAGGTAGCACCTCCACATTGGTGTGTCCCACCCTCTTCCGTTTATGCCTTGGACAAGAGACCTATTGATAGACTATTGCCCCTACAGCAGCAGAGCCACGACGTTGTCTATTGATTGGAATTGTCCGGGCAAGTGGTGTCAAGGACTGCCTATCGGTAGCCTTTGAAGTTGTTTAGACAATTGATATTGGATACGTACTGTCTATTTATGGGATTTGTTCGGACAGTTATTGACTTGAGAGACCCAATTGGAATGGCCTGGACGGCTGAAAGTTGGTGCTTTCCAACAATTGGAATTGTCCTGACAGGTGACGTCAGAGATAACCCATCGATTGGAACTGCCTGAACAGTTGATGTTTGGTGTTTATACAATTACTGTGGAATTGTACGGACAACACATTCCGGAGACTGTCCAATGATTGGAATTGTCAGAACAATTGATGCCTCGTGCTTTCTATTCATCGGAATGGTCCGGACAAATGATCTCGGAGACTGCCTATTAGTTGGAATTGTGCTGACAAATTATTTCACGGGCTGTCTTCTTATCCCTTTTAGGACCGCAGCCCCGTTTTCGTTTTGGGGACAAACTACTCGATATTTGTGTGGATTGTCCCTAAAACGGGACTGCGGTCCTAGAAGGGTTACTTGGAATTGCTTGAACAATTGATTTCCGGTGATGGGCACGCGTTGGATGTGTCGGGGCAACTGCCTTGGGAGACCGTCCACTAGTCGGAATTGTCCGTACAATTGGTTTCAGGAGCGAGCTACACATTGGAATTGTGCGGGCAGTCAACTTTTAGAGGGCTCTGTTACTTGAAAGTTGGCAGTTACTTGTACAGCTACAGTTGATTTGGTCAGTGCACTACAACACCGCTCTATTAGTAGTGTTTCCTCTACCACAGGATCGGGGAGTTCCCTGTATACCCAATCATTAGTAAGGTACTGTACCCTGCCTTATTACGAGTAGTATCAATTCAATCGGGAGCGCCCATCAGAATACAAAAAAAATAGGTAGAAGGCCATGACATTTCTCGAGCAATTGATTTCTTGGGCGGCCTCTGCAATGAATTGTGCGGACAATTCCATTTACTTCCAAACGCCGAGTCCGCTTGGACAATTCCATTTAATTGACAGCACCCGAAATTTGTATAAGCGATAAGGGTACTCTGGGCAGGGTGATCGATCGGTATGCTACCCGTATACCTCAGTAGGTAACACGTTCACATTTGACGTCGTCCAGGTCACGGGTTTGAACCTCACTTCGAACGTTTCTTTACTAAAATACATCTCCCTGGTTCCCGAGGTAATGAAACGAAGCGGGTAGGTCAGCGTACAGACGTATACGGTTCTGACGCCCCAAAGACCCCGCCGTTCAGAGGGGGGGAGAGTGTTATAAGGGATAAGGGTTACCCTGGGCTGGCTAATCGATCGATATTTTACCACTATAGCGCTGTAGGCAACACCTTCACAAAAATAATTGTTTGGAAAATTTCGTTCAACAGGTAGCGCCCGAAATCTGTTGTCTAGACAAAACCAATGAATAAACAGTACCCGAGTTCAATTGTTTGGATAGTTCCAATTAATGGACCAGCACCCGAAATCGATTGGCTGGATAATTATTATAAACTGGCAGTTTCAGAAATAAATTAATTGGTTAGACAATTCCTATTCATAGACAACACTCGAAACCTTTTGCTCACGCAGTTCTAACTAATAGATGGTCTGCGAAATCTATTATCTGAACAATTCCAATTCATAGACAACCGCCGGAACCAAATGTACAGACAATTAGAACGAGTGGACAGTCGCCGAAGTCAGTAGTCTGGACTAATTCCAAATATTAGACAGTCGCAATAACCAATTGTCAACACAATCCCAACTGACTCACCCCCTCCTGCATCAATTGTCGACACAACATTCTGTTTGTTGAAACAGGAATTGTCCGAGGTATGGTATTTATAGGACATAAGAAGATTGCACAATTGACTCACTGCGAAGATTTCTGCAAAGCGCACAAAGGATCGCGTGATGATGTAGACTAGAGGCGTGCCCCGCATGATCGAAATCCGGGTACCCGGTCGGGAAAAATCCGTGACGGATTCGGGTTTGACTTGAAACGCGCGGGTCTTGGGGTTGACCAAAACCCGGATACTCCGCGGGTTCGAGTACCCGGGTATACCCGCATGTTTGATATGTCCCTTGTTTAGTGTGCCTCGCGATATATCTAGAAACTTTTCAAATCGACAGAAAATGGGTTCCCTCTGCTGTCCCTCTGATACTGACACTATCCTCAGAGCCGAACATGCATGCTTTTGGTAGACTCGCTCCGTGTCCAGGCCTGGTCGGCACAAAAGTCTGTGCAGGATGCGGGTCATAAAGTAGGTCGAGGCTGATCTTTCGGCCGCAAGGAATTTTCTTCGGAAAAACACCACCACACTGCCCCTGCAGATCTCGAGTCCCCCAAAAGGGGTAGGGTTAGGGTTAGGGTTAGGTCTGGGGTCGGGTTGGTCTGGGCCGATGTGCAAGGTTGAAATGGACCACACACGTCCTGCACAAAGTTTTGCCGCCGACCTGCACATAGCGAAAGCTGCTTCTGTGCGGTTTTCCCGGAGAGTTTCCGCTGTTTGTGTTTGTTTCGCGTGCCTGGTATGTTGATATCGGCGACACCCTTTCCTACGGGTTCACTACAGATGTACTCTAGCCATGAAACCTGCCCGACATGGAGACCCGGGAACGCCACCTACTATGGCGCATGTATTGTGTTTCTGTCTCTGGCTGCCTGAATGTGCTCAATTCGGGGGCACAGGTGTACGTGTCTCTCTGGGCCTTTGCATGCCCATCATGTCGTGCAGCTGTGCAAACAAACACCAGGCACCTGGTAGCATGTGCCAGGCATCAGGTCTAAACATGCAACCCGCGCACAAAAACTAAGGCCAGCCGGTTGCATCTATTTGCAGATTCAGCAGCGTTTTTGACTACTCGGCGCTCTGTTACTAGAGTGGTTCGATGGTTATGCTGTTGTTCTCTTTTCGGCTTCACATCGTAGCACGCACTGACATCCGCTTGTGGTACCCCCTGATCACAGTAAACGAAAACGGGTTGTCCGAGTGCCCGGGTTTATCCGAATGCTCGTTGAGCCCGTTTGATTTCGTCTAGAAACTCGGGTTACCCGGGACGGGCGCGGGTTTCACTTTCAGAACTACCCGAGTACCTGTTTGTGACGGGTACTTGCCGGGGTACACCTCTGATAAGGCAGACCGTACGTCAGTGTCGTTTCCCACTGTTTGCTACCGCTCACTTGGCTTAGTTAGGTCGGACACAGTGTGTAGCAATGGTATGGTGCACACAGAATGTTCAGTTCAAACGGAAATCCGATAAATTTCGTATTAGACTAGCCTCAGCCCACAGTCTTGGCCACGGACGATCCAGAAACAAGAATCGCGTCTGTGGGCCTATTTCGGCGACTTCGATTATACTGATATTAGCCCTGGCAGACTTTGTGCGCTTGTTGCGTGGGAGGGGTCGTGTTCGGGGTTAGGGTCGTTAGCGTTAGCGTTAGCGTTAGCGTTAGCGTTAGCGTTAGCGTTAGCGTTAGCCTTAGCGTTAGCCTTAGCGTTAGCGTCAGCGTTAGCGTCAGCGTTAGCGTCAGCGTTAGCGTCAGCGTTAGCGTCAGCGTTAGCACTAGCGTTAGCGTTAGCGTCAGCGTTAGCGTCAGCGGTAGCGTTAGCGTTAGCGTTAGCGTTAGCGTCAGCGTTAGCGTTAGCGTTAGCGTCAGCGTCAGCGTCAGCGTCAGCGTCAGCGTCAGCGTCAGCGTCAGCGTTAGCGTCAGCGTAAGCGTCAGCGTCAGCGCTAGCGTTTTGTGAAAGATATAAATACCGTTGGATCAGGGTTAAGGCTTAGGGTTAGGGTCAGCGTCAGAGTCAGGGCTAGCTTACGCCGGGCCGGCCAACAAAAAATCAGTACCAATCGAAACAAGCGTCACGTTCCCCTCTTTTCTTGAGCCCGCGCCGAGTGGTACACAGCCAACCCCCAATGTGAAGGACATATTTTTTATCATAGTACTGTAGAGGTCTGAGTGTATACCCCGTTATCATCGCGAACCCATTTTTTTCAGGGGTCTAGGGTCGGGGTTATCTGAGCCCGCCGTTGTCGAACCCGGGAGGCTTCAATCACCTCCCCCCCCCCCCCCCCCCCCTTGTTGGCTAAGTAATTTGCTGGGGATCTTTCGATATGAACCGAAGGGTGCATCGCTGTTCCCAGAACGCAGGTCTCGTGAGGTCTCAGGCTATCCTCTTCGTATTTCCTTGCTACGTGTACCGCCTTGGCAAGAAAAATCATATTTGCGCGAAATAAATGATATCGTCTTCACACAGCACGCCATTTGGTGGTCGTAACGGCGCTGCCGGCGGATTTCAACGTGGGCATTGCAGGACATACGCGCGTACACATCACCAACAACGGCGGAGAAAAGGCGCCCAACACGTGCATTTTTTATTTTTCAATATATAATATTTTTGACTTTCCAACTTAACTCGCGGGAGGTTTGACCCTCAGCGATCTTCTTCTGGACAAGCCCTGATCAGAGGTGTCGTCCCTTCCCCCACCCCCCAGGTACGCGCCTTCATTTTTTTGTCGCACATAGGGTTCAGCATCCCCACCGCTCGTCGATTTTCATCTATTGTGGCTAAATCACGCTTTCGCGTTTTCCACCAAATCATTTTTTACGCCAGAAAAACTCCTTGCGAGCATGCACTCGGTGAGACTTGAACCCACAATCCAACTTTGAAATTTCTGTATTGATAAACGCTTCGCAGAGACTCTACACGCCTTTCAGGGGCATTTATCTAGTCAATCTTGAAGCACCACCGGCACCGCGATCGCGATAGTGAGAACATGTACGAAACAATGTTGGGGAGCCAAACACTATTAATAAGTGAACCTGGCGCTTAGACAGAACCCGTTTCTTCGTCGAAGCGGAGGAGGTCTTCTATTAACAGTAGTATACACTGCAATACACCAGGTAGGTACTACTACTACTGCAGATCCAGCAACGCAAACTACTTTCACGCCTCTTAGAATCTGAGGTCGAGGGTATCATGATGTACCCGAGGCCTTCCCGCTGACGCCCTATATGTTACCGTTTTGGTAATTTTGTGACCTTACCCTTAGTAAGCATCCGCACTCTGCCCAATGTATGCAGCCTCGCCCTTCACGCTGATCACACGCTGGTCTAAACACCACCGCAATGCCCTCGTACGTAATACCGTTTCGCTCCAAAAAAAAAAGGCTTCGTATACTCGTACAACAACTACTACGTATGTGACCTTGGCACAGAAATAAGTGAAACTGCCTGCCCCCTCGAGCCCCCCATTCCCGCCGGCCGCGATCTCCCGCCAAACTCCAGGCAGCGTTCGAGGATCCCCGTGCCTTCGCGTAGACAGGGATGATTCCTTACGGGTCCATTCACTGCGCTTGCTTGTGGCGGACAGATCCCCCAACAATTGCCAGCCAGGCCTATACATACATCTCTGATCTATATCAACACGTCGAGGGTGCTGTATAAAGCCTGGGATTTGGACTCAACGGTGCCTTTGGCCCTGCAAGTAGAGCTCGTATGGTATCCTGTCACTTTTGTACCGTCTGTCTTTGTTGGCGATCGCTCTACGGAAGAATAGCAAGCCCGAATTCCCGCCGCAACGATGTCATATACCACACCGACCGCTGTTTTGTCGGTTCAGTTGTGATTTCAAACACACAACGGCTTGGCCACCCCTGTTTAACCTGGGGACTATTTTGGCATCATCGTGTGTGTGCTTATTTCTGCTTTATTTACCCAAATTCCAAACATACACCACGGGCTTTTGGATCAAATTTAAGGCATCGTTGTGTGTTTGTCTCTGTTTTTTATTAACCAAAGCCCCACATTAACTCTCCCGAACGAAAAGGTACATACAGCAAGCAGTTTTTTTCGTCCGTTTTTTTTCCTCTCGGCCGTCCGCCCCCACTGCACGAAAAACACCCGCCGGCCCAAAGAGAAAAAAAAGTGTACCTCCCGCTGTGTACGAACATAACTTCTCCGAGACAACAACAACAACAACAACAACAACAACAACAACAACAAGTAACTGTTTGTTACAGGCACAGAGGGGCGGTTATCGCGTTATCCATCGCCATATGGTTTTTACTGGTAGTACTACGTATTATCACTATGAATACGTTCCTCGCCTCGTCCGAAATGTTGCGCTGTGTCCGTTACCTGATACCTGGTACCCCGGTACGTATGCTTAAGTTTTGTTTAGCGGTTTTATAGTACGTGCGAGCGCTTATCGGCTTGTCGGTCGTCGGCGGTCGGCCGTCGGCGGGTCGACAGTTTACTGGTTTGTTAATTAGCAGTGTACCGGGCGCCCTTGGTGCAAAGTGTTCCGTTGCCTGATGATACCTGATACCCTGGTACGTACGTTCGAGCTTTTAGCGGTGATACGTGCGAGCGCTCATCGGCTTGTCGGCGGTCGGCGGTCGGCAGTTTACTGGTTTGTTAATTAGCAGTGTATCGGGCGCCTTTGGTGTCAAGTGTAAAATATTAACAAACAAAAAACGAATTTGAAACTGAAAAAGTAACCGGTTTTTAGCAAACAAGCCTCCGAATATTTTGAACTCTCCTTATTGCACCGCAGCAGCAGAGTAGCAGTTGGCAGCAAGCACAGCAGCAGCTCAAACTCAAAGTCTCTCGACAAAGTTGATCCAGTATAAGGATGCTCTCCCAGTCCTCCATGAAGGCTTTCATGCTGACCCTGTTTGTCACCTTGCCCTGCGGCACGCACGCGTTTATCCCACAAATGCCCACAGCAACAGCGCAGACAATGCGGGGCTTGTCGACAAGAATGAGTGTGCATGATGACAGCAGCAACAACAACAGCAGAGGGACAGCGCGATCGAAAATCGAGCATGCTGTTGCCGTTGCCGTGGCATCATCTATCGTCGTCTTCGGGGCCGCGAGTGGCCCAGCCTTAGCAGAGGAACTCCCACCTGGTGAGTCTCTCCCCGGTCGCCGGTCGCCCTGCTGAAGACCCACCGCTGCGGCGACGGGGGAGGCGGTCTTTTTTTGCGGTGCAAACATAAAAAAAAATACGTTCTGTGAAACGCAGCCCACGTCATCATCATGTCATATTTTTTTTGTCCAGCACTCCGAAACTTGGCGTCGAGGCGTGCAGCTGCTTCTTCGGTTGCTTCTATGGTATAAATGTGTACCGGTACGGTAGGTTACATGTCATAGCTGCAAACCAGCACATATCACAGGCGCTCTCATCTTTCCGCGCCCCGTCCTCAAACGCGTGCGATTCCTTCTTGTATCCCGGCGCCGCTTGGATGCAACGTTTGCCCTTTGCTTTTGCCCACCCAGGCACCAATCCCTTCACGTCTATCTGCATGGGATTCGGCTGCGGCGAGTTCCAAGGGCTGGTGAGATTCGGCCTTCACGTGTTACTGACCTGAATATGCACGGATATTTTTTCTTATGATCGCGGGAGTGATACTGGTGTTCCTGCGATCCTCCTGTGCAACGTGCAACTTGTACTGTAGTACCAGGTATAAACTACCAGGTATGGTTTACAGAACATACCCATACCAACCCTTTTAGAACCGCACTCCCATAGGTGGGAACAAAACACTCTAAATATAAGTATTTTGTCCCCAAAACGGGACTGGGGTCCTGAAAGGGTTAAAACAAGGAGAACCGTACGCACGTAAAACGTCCCTTTAGCGTATACTGGCTGTGGCTTGTACTCATACCCACTGGTAGGATTTTGTCCTTATCGATATATGACGACCGGAAAAAATCATACCTGGTACCTGGTACGTATTATTACATTATTACACCCCACCTCTCACTGCTCTTCGGAGAGCAGGATTATCCCGGTGCGCCAGCCCCCACCGACGAGGAATCGATCACCTTCAAAGCCTTCCTGGATTCGCTCGACAAGGGGGTGGTGGCGAAGGTGGATTTCTTGAGCGGGGGGGATAAAGCCTACGCCTTCTTGAAACCCGCGGGGGGCGGGAGCGGGGAGCCGACGCGCATCAGAATCGGGGAGGGCTACCCGGACGAGCAGACGAACGGGTGGAGCTCTCCGCTTTGGGTGGTCCGCGCATTGAACGACCGCAACGTAAGAGGGGGGGGGGGGGAGTTTTTCGCGTTTGCTTTAACTTTTGCACACTTTGGGATAAGTAGCAGGCGTGCCTTGGCTATAGTACTGCAATCCCGTTTTGGGGGCATGCCACTCAAATTCCAAGTAGTTTGACCCCAAAACGGGCCTGCGGTCCTAAAAGGTCTGCGCTCATGTTTCGGGGTCAAATTACTTGGGGACTAGAGTTAGATGTGTGTTTCTGTTGAGTACGGTGGTAAAAGGGCTAAGCTTGCAGCTGCTGTCGTGTTTGATGTGCTGTGACGATTATTTTTGTGTTATTTTGGTTTTTATCTGGTGTTGCCGGAGCCTCGAGTCCCCAGCGCCGGTATACGCAGCCGTTTCTCTATCCGTGCGTATGTTGGCATACGTGTGTGTTCTGCTGTGGTGTTGTCGGGCTTCGGGAAACGGAGAGCAATTCGCCGTTGACGGGTTTCGGGGCTGACCGTACTCGCCATCATGCCCCACCTCGCTGTCGACTTGTCGTCACCTACCCGTGTGCTGATGTAATCGAGTTTCTAGCTGCGTGGAAATGCAGTTCGAAGGGTGTGGCAACAGAAAATAATGTCTGAGGCACGACGGCTACGCCTTAACACGTTGTTTTTCCTATAAATGGATACTGTAATTCGGTGTCAAACGGGAGCAAGAAAAGGAAAGTGTTTCATAATGCAAATGGCTTGAAACTAGAATAGCAGCGAGTCGACATTAAGCAGCTCCTGGGGGCACCGGGCCTAGAGGACGCGAGGCAAGCTCGGCAAGTGGTTGACGAAGCTACGAATATATCAGGTTTTTTCTGTGAACCAAGATATGTCATGGTTTCTGTTTCTTTTAGTTTTTGTTACCCACTGCTGTAGAAGCTTCCTAACAAGAAGCTTACGAGAAGGCATTAGCTGTGTATTGAAACGCCTGCCCCCGCCAACATACATCCCCAACACACTGCGGCACCCTCAACACTGTTCACTCAAACCGTAGCTTCCCGGCGCCCCCCCTCCCCCCAGCAGCGTTACGGATGACCCCCCCCCGCTCCCCTCCCCTCCCCTCCTCTCCCCCGCCGCATTGCCATATGCACGCACTCCTGCGCAGGTACCATACCATTTCGAATACAATCTTGGCAAGGGGCGGGCAACGCAGACCGTTGCGAAGTGAGAGAGCGTCGATGGGGCATCGGCGGTGCAGTCCTCACAATTTTATCAGTGCCTTGAGGAAGGGCGGCGCCATCGGCGGCGGCTGTGGTCGGACCAGAATGCAGTGGGGCCGTGGTGGTAGTGGAAGGGGGAGAATACCCACTTCTTTTATGTAATGGTATCACATGGTGGCGAGACGATCATTTGTTATGATGCCACGTACTTGCGTCGTGAAATGTAAGAACCGTTTGGTTACTACTATTGAATGCCCCAACGTCCGTTACATTTCCGGACAGAGTGGTATCGTGAGCATACGTATGATATGTGCAAGTATGCTTCGTCTTCTGCGTTGGAAGGGCGGTGTGCTCGTGTACAGTCCGATGTCAGGCATCTGCGAGAGAGGCAAAACAGAACAAAGGTAGGCAGGCAGGTGTGTAGAGACGGAAGAAGGCGTCCGCTGTTTTGCTGACTTGCACTATTAATAAGTACAGTGAGAGACGCCCTGAATTACGGTATTGCCCACGTTCGGAGCACAGCTTCATTTATACTTCGGCCCTGCGCACAATCTCCGTTTCACTGACTGGTGTGTTTCGTTCATTGATATTTGTAGGGCCTCATCGGGATCCAGTCTTGTCGAATTGACGCCCCGTGGGAACACCAATTCCCTCCTGTAAGGCCGTTTCCTATGCGGTTCGACTTTTGAGCTTCAGATTTGACCCGATCGCGTTTTCAGATGTGAAGTTGGCAAATCGAAACAGTCTTCCTATGCGGAAAAATCACATTTATTGTGTGTGTAGAGATTCGAGCAAACGCCGAGACCAACTGCTGTTTTTTGCGGTTTGGCGCCGCGAAGAGACGCGCTGGGTGCGCTGCCCTGCGCGTAGGACCCAAGCGTACGAGCCAAGGCTGACTGCCTCTGGTCTGGCGGCAAAGAGACGTGGCGAGTGCGTAGAGCCAACCTGTCTTGGTATTTTGTGTTCCATTTTGTGACTGACTGCTGCTGCTGTACAGCAGTGTACGTAGTCTACGAGTACTCGTACGTATCCACGGAGAGGTTCGTGCCGAGTGCGCTTCTCTTGGTCTCTAGGCCCGTGCCCGTGCCAGGCGGCTGTAGTCTGGCGACGGAGGGACGGGCCGCCCGCCGCCCGAGCGTCGGGCGCGAATCAACGTCGCTATACCTCTTGGTCACCACCCAACTAATCGATCGTTCTGCTGCTGCTGTTTGCTGTCATGGATAACATCTTGAATTTAGAGAGCATTCCGTTTTTCGATTTGACAATCTGAGGTCGTCGAAATGGGTCATCGGATTCTCAAATCGGAAGAATTCCGGTCGGATTTTGCATATTTGGACTGCATAAGCAGGTTCATTCGTTTTTGAGATCGAAAACACACAAATCTGAAGCTCGAAATCGAACCGAATAGGAAACAGCCTACGGACGGATTTACAAGTGTGTCTTTTCTACGTTCGGCGGCGGCATATTCGGGCTACGTGTACGTATCGTGGAGGTGAGCTCGTCGGCGAGATGGGCCGGCCGTCTCTTAACCTTTTCACTACTGGAAAACTGACCTCTCAATAGTTCCAAGTAGTTTGTCTCAATAATTTTTTTAACCCAGTTGTAAAAAAGGGGTGATGTATTTGGCTGAAAAACTACAGTAGAATAAGTGTGTATTAGGTCAGACGCCATCCCGCGAGATTCTGCTTTTTTTTTGTGTTCTGGCTCCTGCTGCGACCAACTTTTTGACGATCTCGCCGGCATCGAGAATCACCGACGTCGTCAACGGGATGAACACCAGTACACGGTAACGCGTTCTTGCCATTTGGGCAGCGCTGTGCCGTTGGGGATAACTCCAATAGGCCCATGATACGACTTCATGCGGCGATAAGGCAGCATTTCTTGGTACCAATATGGTTATTTAGAAAAGTCTAGTATTCCTCAGTATCTACTGGGGTCTCTGTGACGTAGCATTATGTTTTGTTCGGCGGATTTAACCCTTTCAGAGCTGCATTCCCGTTTTGGGCACAATCCACTCAAAGTCCCCAAGTAGTTTATCCCCTAAACGGGGCTGCGGTCCTACAAGGGTTGAACATTTTTCTAAACGAGAGAAGGATGCTGCGATAAGGGTATATATATATACGATAGCACCGATGCATTTGCCTTCCCAGGCTCGCTTGAGGAGCTCCATACTATTAGTAAGTCAACCGAAAAATGGCGTTGAGAAAAAATGAACTTTTAGAACCGCAGTCTCGATTTGGGGACAAACCACTCAAAATTCAAGTAGTTGGTCCCCAAAACGGGACTGCGGTTCTAAAGGGGTTAAGCCACAACGAACCTATATAGGTTCGTCACGAAACATAGCAGTATCATCGTGTGGTTTGGTGTGTACGGATTCTGCCTCTCAGTACCCGTGCGTTGTTTTATACGAGGTACTACCACTTCAGTTACGTACTGCGCAACCACGTGCCAAAGCCACCGTGCGCTACATCATCACATGCTCGGGCGGTCGCTGTCGAAAAAAAACGACTGGCTGCACGTCATGAGGTGCGCGATTTGTCGGGGCCGAAATCGGTGGCTTTGGCGTCAAACGATAAACGTGTTACGCACCCTGCAGTAATTTGATGTTCTTTCGTCGCTGCTGCTGCTCGTATGTCTTCTTCACCCGTGTGATGCCTGTGTTCGTGGCTTCTAAATGACCAGGGTGTAACAGTTATTGGCTGATTCTCTACTTTTTAAGTGCCAAAAATCCGAGAAAAATGCATGCCTTCATCCAGCCTTGAAATATGAACACCTAGGGAACAGCACGGCAATGCAAATCGTAGGCGCTGCACTGCAAAACAATGATTAACCCACGCATATCCCCGTAGGGTCAATCAACCTGTGTCTCTGTTGCCGTACTTGATATCTCGCCTCGATTTTAGGATCAAGACGAAAAATGACGTAGGCATATTTTCCCTAAAAACTACGAGGCAAACGAACACCCGGTACTGCACTGCCGAGTACCCGCGAACCACTATCCAATTTCTTGGAACTCAAAAGGAACAGCCGGCCTTCCCGGCAACCTCGCTCTAAGCGCGATCCTACGAAACACAACACACTACGGCGTACAAGCGAAAACCAACCCGGTGATGAACCGAGGCTCGGATTTTCGGGGACGCTCAAGAACTGGAAAGTTTGTATTAAAGAAATCATCTTCTCAGAGACGGGCGCAATCACTACTTCCTACTACCGGGTATATACTAGGTGTACAAAAATGCTATGCGCAAGGGTGATGCCGCTATGATACAAGGTGTCAGCCATACCTAGAGTAGGCGTCTTCTGGTGGCGGGTCCGTTCATTCCATCGCCTCCGGATTAGAGAAGAGAACAGGGTATCGGTTGGGAGCACAATTAATAGCCTCTTTGCACCGTTTCTCGTGATTGCTGCACACCATATACATCAACAATACCAATCGCAAGATGCCATACATCAACCTCCTCTAGCCTGGAACCCCCTGGAATTACACACAGCAGCAGGCAGCGATAGACTACGAGCAATGATGGGGGGGGGGGGGGCGTACTCAATTGTTGCTTGCCTTTAGTCATTTGACCATTGACCGCGCATCCCTGTCGAGACGGAGCACCGTTCCTACTCCTACGAGAGACACCTCCAACAATTGGGGGGGGGGGGGTACTCGATAGGAGAGATGTACTCGATCTCATGCATGGCCGTAGTCGTATGGGGGGGGGGGGGAGAGATGTCGTACCGCTGGCCTAGGCCAGGAAACGGTAAAAGCCCTTTTGATGAAAAATAAAAACGCCGCGCGAGGTAGGGAATAAGAAGAAAACACACTTTATACTCCCGCTCGCGGGAAGAAAACGTCACGTCACGGTAGGGAACAAGAAGCGAACACCCTTTATTCCCCCATTCGCAAGCAGCACGAAGCAATGCGTATACCGGGTGACACCCAGCCTCTGGCGGCGGGAGGCTAAACCGCGTCCCTCCTACAAAAGACACGTAAGGTGGAGCAAGCGCTCATCGAAGGTGACGCATACCGAAAGCTCATGGAGATTGGGATGCAATGTTTGGGGCACCTGGCCATGGCCGAAACGCTAGCTGGCGTTAATTCAACCCTGAATCTGACACGAAACGCTTACGTGTTGCCGAAGAGGAAAATACCAAAGAAACGCCGCTGCGCTGGGTTAACAGAATAAAGTATAGCCCTGGAATGTGGAACTCCCCGGCGGTAGTAGGTACGCTGATAATTCAGGGGCAAGCATACGTGCAAAATTCACTCGTGGAGCGGAGCGGTACGAAAGCCCGCGCGCGGTGCATTCCAAAGCCGAGTACCCAGGGCGATGCGCAGCAATAGCGACTAACGGCGCACAGCGGGGTGCAAAATAGTTCCCCGCGCGGTAAGACTATTTGCGCTGCCGTTTTGCCCTCTGTTCACACACAACCTGCGTCAAAATCTTCCACCACCACTGCTGCTACTACCCCTACTAATACTGTTTCTATTGCAGACGCTGGCGGTAACAAAATAATTCCACCGCATTTTTTACAAGCCCGGCTCTCGCGAAAAGCCCTGAACGGAAGCGGTGTCCGTTGGTTGCGGTAAAAATAGCAATAACTCGTAACAACCTTTTAATAGTGTGTGGAGAGAATGAATATTATTTTGGAGGACGCCTCCACGAAGAAACACGGCGCAATTTTGAAAAAGTGACTTTTTCCCCCTTGTTTTTCGTGTCGTGACGATACGGGCAGGGCTTTCTGGCCAAAACATTGCTGCCTATGGGAGCTCCTCAACTAGGTCCCTACCCGGTAATTACCCGGTAATACCTCCGACTTAAGTTGCACGCTTGTTTTCGCCAATGCCCATGCATAAGCTATGGGACTGCTCATCAGATGAAGCCTACAACATTCACCAAAACAAAAACAGACTGAAAAAGGACAGGTTTGGGTGCTACTGTAGGCATTGAGGTACACGGAGTTGTTACAAGTGAAAAGCGCCCCGGAAAAATCAGCTGCTACGACCCCTGTCGCAGCAGGCGTCAAAGCACCAACAATACAGCCGGGTTTTACAGGCGCGACGCGGCCCGAGGTCTTCCTTCTCCGTCGCTGCTGCTATTGCCGCCGCCGCCGCTGCCGCCGCCAGCGGTAGCTCCTTCTTCGCCCACTCGACCGCTGAACGGCGTCGCGCACAAGGCAGCCGCTGCTTCTACCCCCGCTCGCTCGGCCGTCAAAGCGTCAAAGTAACGCGTGATTAGCCTGTCCGCCCAGCTTTGCCTAGTCTCGGCGGGCGCAAACACGCCAGCGAGAGACGAGGGACGGGGGACACGGGACAGATGGAGTCAGGAAACAGGTGTCAGCGCGCGCTGGGGGGGGGTGGGGGGGGGTACTCATGTCATGCATGGCTGTAATCGTATGACCATAGACCCTCGCATCCCTCCAGTGCCGGGACGGAGCACGCGGGGGTCAAAGCGATGTGACAGATCCGGTTCTCGTCCACGCGATAGGGACATCGGCCGGGTAGGGTCGGCCTGGACAAGGTTGAGGCATACGTGCGCCATGCTTTCGCCCGGCTATACGACCCACGCTGGTGCTGCCTTCGATACATCAACACGCCCGCACGGAAATGCAGCACGGGAGCTATAAACATCACGGGGCGCAACGGTACAACGTATCGGAACCACTCAACACGACATGCAGATTCGTGCCTGAACGCAATGGGAGTCCCACATGGGATAGGGGGTTGCCTACGTACGTCCGACATGGCAAGCGTGCGACGAATGTGCACCGATGCTGCACAGCAGCAGCCTTGACTACTCCAAGCAGCCTTGACCTACTCGTGCGAGTGCTCACATCCGTGTCCAGAACAACAAAAGCTTCGCAGAGGGGGATGGGTCGCGGGGGCAAAAAACGCCTACTCAGAGTATCATCTCCTGATGGTGCACCCTAAGGGCGTGGTGCCAGCACTCTCGAAAACGGGTGACAAGGATCCCGCCCGGACCCTTGTGTATTCCCCCCGACAGGATACCGAGCTTTTGCCCTACAGCCGTGGCGCATCCACTTATTTCCTGGTGAACGAGAAGCCGACAATTAATGTGATGCCGCGCACACGTCTACCCGCTCGTTAAGGACATTTTCCTTAAAAAGAGCTGTGCGGAAACTTAGCGGCCGAAGCGTTCGTGTCCGTCCGCAGGAGGCGGTGGCGATGGGAAACCCATCCCTGTGCTGATCGAAGCAGCGGGTGGGCGAGGTACCAACCCTGGTCGGGACGAGCAAGCCGACCGAAATAAACAAAAAGGCATTACATGAAAAAAAAGGCATTACACGAAAGGGCGAAAACAAAGTGGGGCACGCGATACTCTGAACAGCGCAAAAAGTGAACCAACAAGAAACGATCACCTTCGAGAGCGAAACTTTGAATCCCTTTTGTTCTTGAAAGCACGAGAGAACACGCGCAGACTAGCGCAAAACGAGCATACGGTTGTGCATCAGACTATAGGTGGGACGGTCGCTGGGACGCTCTCCACTCGACGCACATACACCGCAGCCACACCGTGCCGTGCCGTGCCACGCCACGCCTTGCGGCGCCGCGTGTCCCACCTTCTCCAAGGGTTGAAACCCTCGCCGAAGCCGATGTGCCCGCCGGCTGCGGTGGTCACGAAGATGACGCACGGGTTGCGCCGCGCCTGGTCCAGCGGAAACAGGGTCGACTGGCAGATGGGGTCGTCGAGGGCGTTGATGCACAGAAGGGGGCACCGCACGTCCGCCAGGTAACGGCTGCTCGAACCGTCTCGGTGGTACTCCTAAAGAAAAGGCGTTTTTTAGGAAGGGGCCGGGGGGGGGGGGGGGGGGGGGGAGGGGAGGGGGGGCGGCGGAATTGGGGTGAGGAGAGGACCTCGTTGAATCGGGTGAGAGAAATCGTCTCTCGTAGTTTTACATCCGGTGGTTACCCGCAACAACACCGGCATTCAAGCAGGAGGGGGGGGGGGGGGGGGGGGGATGGCCCCGAAGATCAAAACGCGGATGCCAATGCTGTCCTTCCCGAACGAAACCCTGCCGAGACGACGTAGGAAGATCGCGAGGCAGCACCTTTGGCGCGGAGCAGATCATGGCCTTGCAACATCATAGGTGCGATCGCTCATCGTGTCACCGGCAGAATGCTAAAACTGCTATTACGGGGGACCATAGTTAATAGGACCAAATATTGTTAGTAGAAATTGTTAAATATATAGGTTTTTATGTATACCACAGGTCCTATTAACTATGGTCCCCCGTAATAGGCTCTGGCGATCAGGACTTACGTCCTCGCCGACAAAGCGTTATTATTCAAAAAAAAAAAAAAACGTCAAAAACTACAACTGTCATTGTTTTTCTTCGTCGACCACATTTCAAGAGACAACCACTCGGATTTAAACTTTTCAATATGTTCTGCAGAACACTACAGTAGACAGAAGCGCTACATTTTTGTCTTGCAAGCGAACGAACAAAAATCACATGAAGCCTCTGTTTCCCCTGTATACCTTGACGTCCCGATAGCCCCACATGGGCACGATCAACGATGCATCGTACTCTTCCAGGTTGATCGCGCGCATGCCTCCCGGCAAGTCCAACTCCCTCCGGCGACGGAGAAACTCGTTGTCCATATGTTCTCTCAAGGCCAGCTACTTGTTCAAATTGCGTCGGGCCGAGAGACAAATATGGAGACAAGAAGGGGGAAGGTGGGGGATGGGGGGGGGGGAAATAGTCCTGTTCATATGACACCCGTCGCTAATAACGGGAATGAGGGGGGGGGGGGGAAGGGTACTCATTTGTCGCTTGTCTAAGTCCTTTGACCATTTCACCACTCATCCCTTTCGAGGCGGAGCACCGTTCACACTCCTAACAGAGAGAGACCTCCAACAATGGGGCGCTCACTGCGTTGCTTGTTTCCATGCGGCACACGAGAAAAACAACTCATCTTATCCCCCTTCCTGTCTCGCCTGCAGTGGCCACCGTCTGCCTCCTAGGATGGCGATCGTTTTCTCGCTATTGTCCAACAGTGCACCAAACTTTTCCATGTCACATTGGTCGATTTCCCTCGTCTCCTCCTCCAACACATCTCTTTTCTCCGAGTTCAGTTCACATTCTCCGACATCGAGAGATTTACTACATTTTGCCTTGCCGCAAGAAGGGCACATGCGTGCATCCTCTTCATCCCCCCGACCACTGGCATGCCTCTTCCTTCTCTCTGGCAGTTCCAGCCCCCCTACACGATTTTGCGGTGTACCCTGGTAGGCGTTTTCGCGTAGCCCATCGGGCCATGCAACTACCGTTTCACTCCAGTCTCTTCTCTTAACCTGCGTATTTCTGAGCGTTCCTCGGCGTTGACATCCCTTTTTAAGCGCTAGCTTTTTCCTTCTTTCTATCCTTTCTTTTACCGCTGTCCTGCACCCCCCAGACTCCTCCGTGGACAGCATACCTTCTTGGCTTATTTAGCCTTCCTTCCAAATTTTATTGACTGCTGTACGTTTCCCAACTTGTTCCAGCTCGCCCTCTCATATTTTTCTCCCAAATACCCTGGCTTTAGCTATGCCTGGCAGCCTCTTTCTTGGCATGCTCCATACATTGCAATGTCATTTCAACTTTCTCACGTCCCTATTTGTTTCAAGTGGATACATTCCCAGTACTGCTCTTAACACTACTGCGTACTCCTCGTCGTACGTGAGCATCCTACGTAAGCCTTTTTAGCTGCTGTCATTTGTACTGTTTCCCGCCATTTTACGTACTTTGCATTCCCTTCTCACACGTCTCCTGATCTTCTAGCAGAATGCGATTATACCAAATCTACTGTGGAATATGCAAGGAATGAGGGGGGGGGGGGGGGGGCGAGCATAAGTTGGGAGGGGCCGTGCGTTGCTCTGGCCGGAGAGCCTCTCGGGGCATGTGTTCCGTGAGACGCTTTCGGGACCGGCGCGAAAGGGTGGTTACCCCGGATAGGTCTGCATCAACCCGGCCGAGAGCGAAAAGGAGACTCGTATGTCAACCCGCGACCGAATTGCCACATGGAGCTGGTGCAACGGCGACAGCGGCAGCAGCAGCAGCAGCAGCAGCACGAGCAGCACGAGCAGCACGAGCAGCACCGTCAATAGAATCAACAACACCAAGTCTGGCACAGCCTCCAACGGCAACGATAAGGCCACCACCAACACCACCGCCACCACCAACAACAACCTTGTAAGCAACAATCACAAAGGTATTATGTTAGCGCCAGCACCAACACCGACAACACCCGCGACAACTACAAAAACTGCAACAGCAAACTACAGCAACAAATCTAACGACACCATCACCAACACCACCACCACCAACAACAACAACAACACCAACACCAACACCAACACCAACAACAATAACAACAACAACAACAGCAACAACAACAACAACAACAACAACAACACCAACACCAACAATAACAATAACAACAACAACAACAACAACAACAATTGGACGAGGAATCAGAGCCGACTCGTATCTGCAGCCGATCTACGTGAGCAGATCTTCACTCCCAGCAAACGTCTCACCCTCAACCCAATGGTCAGCGCCAGGCTGTAAAACTTCCCGAGGACAAACCCGACGATCCCCTCCGCCTTGCCCCCCGCGACCGTATTCTTCTCAAAGTTCCATGGGTTCGACACGGCCACGGCTCCCGCCAGGGGGCGATACCCACGTTTCCCCTCTTCTCCCAAATACTTGACAAGCAAGTTAGCCCCAAGCGAATAACCCACTGCATAAATCGGCGCTTCTGGGTACCTGATCGTAAACGTGGGTAGATGGGCGTAAGGCGGTTTAGCGCGCATTGCCCCGTATGTTCTTTTTGTGACGGTGGCTTCGGCAAGAGGGATATATCCCGGGAAGAAAACGCGACCGAAGGGGGTTGGAAACCCTACTCTTCTGCCGCGCACACGTGGGTGCAACCGTTCGACGGGAAGAAGGCTTGAGAAAATATTGCCAGCTACCACTAAACGCCGCGATTCTTGCTCGAAACCGCTGCGGAGGTCCCTTCTCTGCACGACGCAAACAACTAATCAACATATCGCTCGGTCACAAGGGACACACGGCAGGAAATTTATTGCGGCAAAGAGCCACCGCTGCAGCGGCAGCAGCAGCAGCAGCAGCAGCAGTCCCAGCCGCCACAGCAGCAGCGGCGCAGGACAGGCCCACCCCAGAACACGCACACGACCTCGCATACTCTATCGCCGCATCCAAACCTACCTGTGTCGGATGTGGCTGACAGCTAAACGGACGTCCCCGGTGAAAGCGCCGCTGTACGACCATCCTGAAGTCAGACGAGTGCCGCCGCAGCCACGGTGGTTCATAGCGACCGCCCTCCAGCCCCTCGCGTGCGCGTTCTCCTTCAAGGCCAGGACGCGGGCGAAGCAGGAAACGTTAAAACTCGATCGGTGCAACGAACCACGCGTATCACACGTGCAACAATCGCTAACCCATGGACAATCTGCAATCGCTACGTAGCTCCTCCTTGTGTGCGTCGGTCTCATCATGGAGGCGTTTCGAATGCCGGCGACAGTTGCGATATTTTGAGCCATGTGGGCAACACCCTGGATTATAATACTACCGCTGTAGCACCTTGATATCCCACTAAGGTCCCGGCCCAGCGCAACAGGCGACGTGCGAGCGGTGCGGCGCAGTTTTCTGGGGCGAAGATCAGAACGTCCAGGACGGCGCGATTTTGTCCGAATCGGAGCAGTTCGATGCGCTCGGATTAATCAGCCGCACCGAGTCGCTTGTCGTGGCACAGTACAGGACAGTCAAGCCGCAACAAACAAATACACCCAGTTTGTCACGCTGTTTCGTACGCTGTTGTCAGCACGATTGCCGTCGGCTCGAGTCAGCCCCAGGTTTCCACAACACCCAATGCCTGTCCCGCGTAGTCTGCTGATGCACAAACGACAACAACAACCACATGCTTTCCGCCCTTCCTTCCTTCCTCCCTTCCTCCCTTCCACATGGACTTTGCGGGGCCCCAGAACGTGCATGTAAACCAAGACCCAAAAAGAACACTGCGACCTTCTTCTCTATCGCACGAAGAAGCCTGCGATATGCGAAAATACAATAATCCGGCCCGGTCCCACGCGCAGTACGAGGCTCCCCGGCAGCTGCGACCAGGCGCGCAGCAGAGGTACTGTCCTATCCCTATTCGATGCTGCGATGCTTCTCGCCGAGAAAAGCAGTTTAGGCTTGCAAATCTTCATCCATGTCCATTTCTTCTTCCATACGGATACAGGAATACACTATTATATTAATACCAGGTATTAAATAATGCGTGTACGGTGCAAGCATTTCCGGAGTCGGGGGGGCGGATGGGTGGGGGCACCAACCATGGAGTACAGCACGCAAGCCTCTTCGCTGTTTCCGTTAAGCCCATGGATGATCAGGAGTGTCGGAGCGTCGGCGGGTAGGTCGGGCTGGCTTGTTCCTCGATTTCGCCAGTCCATCGCGAAATTCCCTCCATCTGGGGAGCGGGGAGGGTCAGGCGGAGTCCAATCAACGTCTCTCTATTGGATGTTTATATATGGTTTTGTTGCGATCGCGTGCATGTGTATCAACCTCAACCTTTTGGAGCGGTGTGCGTGCGTTCTCTGGACGTAAGTGATCGACCCTCTCCAGACCATCTATCGGAGATGTGGGCGTGCCGTTATGGTGCTGCTACAAAGTCAAGGTCTTGTTGAACATGAATACTACTGCTGTAGGCAGGCAACAACAGCAGTCTCGTGTCGTTATCAATTCCCAGAATGTAGCGACATCAACAGCAGCGTATCTACAAACAGCCGTAGTCAATTACTAATATTAACAGTATGATAGCCTGGAGTTCTAGTGAAGCGGAAGCATGCTATACAGCAAGTATTACTTATCCCCTCACTATACGTACGTACGTGACACCGTACGTGGTAAGGTATCATCTGTATGATACTGGTATGTAGCAACGCTTCGAGTAGCACCAAGAGTGTCACACAGAGCCCCAAAACTCCGCATACTTACTACCCCCAGTCACAAGGCACCATAATAGCACGCTCGCTCACCGAGCAATACCAGGTATTAATTAATATAACCACCAGGTAATAACGTCATACCAGGTACCTGGTATCGTAATAACAAGGATACGCAGCAAAAGTAATATAAGCGTACGTACCGGTAGCTATGATACGCAACGTGTTCCTCGCTTCTCAACTCAACCTACAACAAAAAGGCTCACCCCAAGCTCTCACGAACTCCCGAGTCTTGTTCACTTTCGGGCCTCTCTTCACGAACCCAAGCATGCAATTTACGTGGGCGTTGGGCGTGAGCCATGAGGGGTAGTACGGGTGGTCGATCACCCTGGCCAACACCCTCAGGACGCGCACGTTGTGACCGTTCCTTCGGCAAACCACTTCCGGTCTCCGCCCCTGTCGAAACACCACTGCAAGGTAAAAAAAAGCGATCAAAGAGGCGGCAGCTGCCGCCTTTCCTCCTCGCCGACGGGCTTCTCTGAGAGCATAGATTCGCGACAGAATGTTATCCAGAGCTCGGCCACCAGTCTCCATCTTCGTAACGGCAACCGTCGCAGCTTTGCGCTGGCTGGAATGCACGCTTCCCAGGGAGACCTAGGCGAACATTTGAAAATCATGGAGTTGATTTTGAGTAGCAGGCGTGTTTTTGACGGGAAGAGAGTTGTAACACGTACCGGTTAAACCGGCACCCAGAACGTTCTGATGGTACCTTGTGTAGAGTACCGCTGGTATGTTTAGTGTGCCACGAACCTGGTGAAGAACGAACGTCCTACTACTGGCGAACAACCCGCTTTTTTTTTCGCCTATCTATGATGAATATCATAATAAAAAATATATCATGAGCACTGATGCACTGCTGCTGATGCACCATTATTACGCGAAGGAAATGCAAACAAACGCGCCCGCGTCTCACGATGATGTAAGAGGACCGACCTGTTTTTTCTCTGCGTTGAAATTCAGACCACAGTGAGTGCCACGCGCTCGGCCTATGCCCTATCGTCAAGCAGTAGTACAGCAATTCTATATACAGGGGGTTGTTCGCCAGTAGGGCGTCCGTTCTTCACCAGGTTCGTGGCACACTAAACATACCAGATAAAGTACCAAACTGGTACCTGGTACCACAGGTACCTGGTATACGATTTTGAAGGTCCGCGCTTTTTCTTCAGGAAATTCGCGCTCGGGTCGCAGCTTTAGCGTGGGTAGGGTTGGGGTTGGGGTTAGGTTGTGTTTTGTCTACTGCGCGGTCTCGATCACATGATTTGCGTTGTAAAAAATATCCGAATCACCAAAACCCAGAACTAAATCGATTTTTGTTGTGGCTACAGTCCCGTTTTGGGGGCAAGGCACTCAAATTCCAAGTAATTTGATCCCAATTAATTGTCCCCAAAACGAGACTGCAGCCCTAAAAGGGTTAATATAACCACAGGTAGCTGTGTACTGACTGGATGTTTAAGACTGCTCGTTTTTGTTTGTTGTGCTGGCAGTTCTTGCTCTTCTTCTGTCTTGTGAAAGTGCCATTCGTTCCGTGCCTGTGTAAAAGCAAACGTGTGTGTTTGGGTCCCCATGCAGAATCCTGTGGGCCTCGCCAACCGAATCAATTCGAACTGTGGTACGAACGTTATATTTTGCTCATGCCAGCGCACATTGGTGTCCACGTCCATCTTCGGTGGTGTCCATCTACATCAAATATGATAAGTTCCTATTTGCTCCCCTTCGGTCGGGCCATTCGGTCCTCCCAAACAAGAAAAAGGGGTGCAACGGCGGAGCAACACTTATTCTTCCTCTTCATATTAGATACCAGTATTATAGTGTACCTGGTACTGTTTTTCTCTGACTGACTGCTCTGAAGAATCCATTCGTTTCCCACAACCAATCAGCACCAATTCATGCAGGAAACAATATTACATTCGGTTCGTTTCAATGCTCTTTGGGGGGGGGGGGGGCTGATACGGGATGGTATGCCACATGCCACAGCTCGTTAGTATACCGCTTCATTTACAGGCTGGTATGATACTGACGTGCGCACTATTTCGTACTGGTACTTGCTTGTTTTCTCCCATCGAGATGCATTTTTGTCACCGCCTGTTTTGTGGTGACCACAGGCAGGATTTCAGGGAAGAAGCGAGCTAACGTGAACGTGAGTACATCGTCGTCATCATCATCATCATCATCATCATCATCATCATCATCATCATCACCACCACCATCATTATCATACACCGGTACGCATATTATTCCTGGTACACGTCCTCGCACTGTTGATACTTCATCTGGTACGTTTTGGTGATACGTACGTTATTCCATACTATCAATAGTAGTAATTGGTTGTATGAGGCGCGACCTCAGTGCCTGCAGTATATATATACAGTGAAATCTGCGATGCATACAGCAGTAATAATGCTGGGGGAATACAGATTATTCTGTACCAGGGTATTGTGTTGAACCAACACGATCGAACATCTACGGACGTGCGCGGTCGTATGTATCCGTGACGCTTTTGGGTTCAAAAAAATGTCAGCAGCAGCAAGCAGCAGACGTGGCGGTGGCACCAACAACAAACAGCAAACAGCACCACCAGCACCAGCACCAGCAGGGCACACGGGGCCAGGGTCAGCGTCGCTATACGCTCGGATTGTCGGCCTTACAGCTATTTTTTCTTCTGAGCGTGCTCGGTTGGTACATCCCTGGCCTCTCTGAGCTGCCACTTGGACACCGCCTCCTCTTCTATTATTAATAGTTGCCGGACCTTTCCAGCGGTTCTTTGTTTTCTCCTTTTTTTTTTGCACTTTCAGTTCTTTCAGTTAGTTTTGAAACGAGAATCTTTGATTTCTCTACTTTTTTTTGTTGCGCTTTCAGGATTTTCAGCTTCGAACAAAAAAGCACCCACACAGTTTTTTTCTGGTATATATAGCTAGATTGTTCTACTGACACCTTCAAATTCGGTTTTGTTTTTCTCATGAATCTGGAATTAGTATTATACTACGTAAGCGCTGGAACCTGTCCACGGTAGCATGTATAACACACACCCGATATAGACTGCCAACTTCTACTGTAAAACCTATATACCCTACCTTATCCCCAGGGAGGGGGCGGGCGGGTTCTTCTTCGGACTCGCCGACCTTCTTACCGATCGCCAGACCCCTGCTCGTACACACCCACGAGTAGAATGCTACTGTAGGTCGTCTTCTTCCTCACTGTTTCAACCATTATTCCCAGCCGCTGTCTTCCCAGTTCAACCAACAGCACCCGTCATCAACTCTATGCCCCTCTTGCCCATCCCCTCTGTTCAAGCATGCCAACGATAATATTTCCTCCCCACAAACCCGATATTTCCTCCGTTCATTCTTCCACTTTATTTTGGCCATGAACCTGCAACTATTCTTGATAAATAAATGCTGGACCTTATCCACACTTAACCTACCGTTGAAAATAGTCTGCAAACGTCAGGCAGCTTTATGAGTGACGTTTGTCGAAGGAGCCACTCAGACCGTCGCCAATACGCCTGCAAAGACTCCCGAACAGGTCGTTCCGCTACACTTCCCCAAACTCGCCTCTCCTGCCAATGCACATGCGGGTGAAAAGGGAAGGCAATCACGAATTCGTATTTTCGCGAGGCCACGTAGAAATGCCATCAGCCAAAACATTTTTGACTCCTGGAATATACGCAGCTCCAAAGCACCAACCAGCTTTCTCTCTCTGCTACCCAAATATCGCATCAAAAACGCAGCTCTCGGGTCACGTCTTGAAATTTCCCCGCACTCGATATAGCCTACGTCACCGCCGAGACGCTGTTGCCAAGCATAACAACGGGCGCTCCCACAACGTTCGAGTGGTCCGACTCCTGCACCACCATCACATATACGCTGTCATTACCATCCCCAGCGGTTCGAACAAATTAAATGAAATCGAGTTATTCTGCTTCGCGCACTTTACCCCTAATACCTCGGGCCTACTTCGCTCGCGCACTTTACCCCTACCTCGGACCTACTACTTCGCTCTTCAGTTGTTAAATCGTATCTCCACCACACTCCTGTCTCTGTCTCGGCGCCAAAAACCTCCAACCGCGCTCTGAGTAGCATTCGAGAGGCAATGCCGTTCAGGATCCCACTGCGTTTGGGAAAAAACAAGGTGAACGTTTAAGACACACCGTCCACCGACTATGGTTCACGCAGAGCCCGACGTTCCCACCAATCAAAATCTGCGTGAAACTCTTGGCCTAATGATACAACACTAGCCCCATTCGTTGTGCCGCAGCCAATTGCGTGTCACCAGACTCCTGCTGGCCTTCCAGTTCTACCATCAACAACAGCCTCCACACAAAGAAACGCGACCTGGCCCCATGACCACGGCCATATGACGCAGGTTCCCTGTCAAACTCCACATATCGTTAGCGGCTGCGGTCTCTCTAGTCGACGGCCACTTCCTTGTTTCGTTTTTCGTTCCGGCAATTTCGTCCCCAGTCGTTGCGTATCAATGTCAACACCCCAAACTTCTTGACACACGGCTCGATTCGTCAATTTTATTTTTGTGACGAAACAGGCACACGGGGGGTTTTGCTACAATCACCAAAGATGCTGAAGTGATCCGAAATCGCAGAAAGTGTTACTATTAACAACCGACTCTCGTTTCGAGGCGTTCTACGGTAGAGGCTCACCCTAATTTTTCTGAGGCTCCTCACATAAGGAGCTCAATAGCTCACCGGAAAACTGACTTGAGCGAAAGTAAAATTTCATCCCGATAAATGATCCCATGGTCCAAGTATACAATAACGCCATTTTTCGGAAGAAGATTGGCATTGAAGAAGATTGGCATTCCGACGATTTTGGGTTAAGGAACCCCGTCATTCAGAAAACACTTGAGCGGAAATGTGCTACCTCTATCGTAGAACGCGTCTTTCCACGCTTACATGCTTCCAAATGCACCATGTCGTCGACGTACCACTCACCGTAAAACTCCGCCTCTGAGTTTCCCTGTAGTTCAGGCACGACAACGACTCCAGGAGGAGCACACATCGCACTTAACCCTTCTGCAGGGACCAAAACCTTAGCATCCTTTGCTATCAATCGCGCTTCTGGCAAAACATATTAACGTCAGTGTGTCGATGCGAGTCAAGAACAGCCGCAGCCATCAAGACGCGTTTTACGATAAAGGTAGCACATTTCCGATATTTATTTTCCGAATGACGGGGCTCCTTAACCCAAAATCGTCGCAATGCCAATCTTGTTTCGAAAAATATCGCTTTGCATACTTGGGCCATGGGATTGTTGATCGGGGTTCAAAGTTATTTTTGCTGGAGTCAGTTTTCGGGTGAGGTATGGAGCTCCTCAAGTGAGGAGCCTCAGAAAATTAAGGGGGCTTACCGTAGAACGCCTCTCAAACCCCACCATCCAGGTGACGAACGCCATCCGAATGCCAACCTGAAATCAATGACGATGTACTCCCCTACCACACATGAAAAGTAGGTGCCTTGTCCCACTCGATGTGAACTCTTCTAGATGCGTCCTTCACGTCCTTTTTCGAAATGTAAATGCGCATCTCCGCGCCAACTTTTTCGCGACGAGCGCACGTTTGCGCGATAAATCTGAATAGAACCTCCCCCGAATCATACATATAGGCGCTTGGTCCAAATCAGTGTATGATTTTACTCCACGTCCTACTGAGGTGTTCTACGATAGGGGTTCACCCTGAATTTTCTGAGGCCCCTCGCTTAGAGAGCTCCATACCTCACCCAAAAACCGACTTCAGCAAGATCACATTGCATCTCGATGAATAATCCCATGGCGGATGTTATAAGACATAATTGCTCGAAACAATATTGGCCTTCCGACGATTTTTGGGTTCAGGAACCCCGTCATTCAGAAAACGCTTGTTGAGCGGAAATGTGCTACCTCTATCGTAGAACGCGTCCCATCCCATTATAAAATCAGCAAAACTTCATTCACTGTGTATCATGGTCCATGCATCCCATCACCATAGTCAGCGAACGTCGTTCAGTTTGTATCATGGTCCGTCCATCCCATCGCAATAGTCAGCAAACATCGTTGACTTTTTGTCGTGGTCCATCCATCCATCCCATCATAGTAGTCAGCGAACATCGTTCACTCTATGTCATGGGCCATCAATCCCATCAAAATAGCCAGCGAAACTTCGTTCGTTTTGTATCACAGCCCGTCATGTTTCCTTTTCTATTTGACGTCGGTGACACACCTTATTGATAAGTCCTCATGTTATGGTCCTCCTTGATAAAAAAAATAAAAAAATGGCGTTACCATTTTCTGTAACCTCCTCCCTCCATAATAGTCTGTAAACATAGTTCACTTTTTGTCATGGTCCATCCTTTGGCCTTCGTAACATTGATGACAATAATAGGTAGAAACATATGCCCACCGCATGTTATGATCCTCCTTGTAGTGTAAATAAATATATACCAGACACACATTAATTTTTTCTGTACCATTTCCCCATAAATACAATATCAGGACACCTATTAAAAAGTCACTTTTGATCATAGTCTGTCCTTTGGTCTTCCTTCATAATCTCCGGTAAAACATATATCCCCTCAGTATGACCCTCCTAGATAATAAAAAGGATGAAAAATAATTACCAGGTATTTAATTAATAACATTATTTTACGTGCACCATTGTCTTCCATAATACTCCATCGACGTATAGCATGTATGTACCTGATATAACCACCTTTCTATCATGGTCCATCCGTTTTATTTTTCTTCGTAACCCTTCAGTAAATATAACCCACCTCATGTCATGATCCTCCTCGATGAACATCCTCATCATTACCGTAAATTCAATTTTTCCTGGCAAGCCTCATGATATTCTCAGCAAAACCATTACTATTCGCGGTATGCGCCATCCCCATTCCCTTACGAAGTACAATCAAAACAAAAAAACTCCGTGACATCCCAAACCCCCCCCCAAAAAAAAAATATATATATATATATCACAACGAAACATCAAGCATAAGAACAAACCACCACCCAATTCATTTTTCTTCCGAATCATCGTTCACTCTGACGTTATAAAATATGTACCTTTTTACGGGGGACCATAGTCAATGGGACCTATAGTATACATAAAAACCTACCTGGTATATACAACCATTTATACTAACAATATTTGGTCCTATTAACTATGGTCCCCCGTAATAGTATATCGTATGTAATATACTCGCTATATTCATGTCGCCCTATTATTCCACTCACCCATCACACCCCTCAACGAAACCGACTTTGGGAGAGGTGTACCCTGGTGTTCCAATGGCCTAGACGATCCGTCCAAGTTATTACGGGGGGGCATAGCTAATAGGAGCTATGGTATACTTATAACAACCTATATATTTACCCATTTACAGTAACAATGTTTGATCCTATTAACTATGGTTCCCGTAATAATAGTCTACGATTCTGGTCCCTATCTCCCCCCCTCCAGTACATCTCCTGCTAATTCGTCTCATTGTCGGCCCCGTAAAAGAACGGAGCCCGTGTCCTCATCCTCGAATGTTACAACCCCGCCCCCGGCCACCAAAACCGCCTCCCCCCCCAGACACTGGAGCTCCGAAACGAAGGAATCCCCTGACGGCGCCCCCCCCCTCCCGCTCCCCTTCCGCTCCCTCCTCCAGCTCTTCCTCCACCTCGTCCGAAACCACCGCCAGGAATGGAATCGCCCGATGCTGCCCCCCCACCCCCGGCACTGCTGTTCATCGCCTGTATGTCGTGCTTAGATCGATACGGCTGCCCCAACAATCACCCCTCACACTTCCAATGGTGAGTGCATGACATGTACCGCGTGGGTATCCAGACGCTTCATGTCCTGTTACTCTCGTTGAAGCGCCAAGCGCTCGTGTCGCCTGTGCCGGCTGCCGTGGATGCAGCACTCCTCCCGCCGGCGCGCCCTTCTTCCCCAGCGGGCCTCCTCCCTCTCCCACTCCTCTTTTTTTGTTCCCCCAATCACTGATTGAAATACCACCTGTTGCTGCACCCCTCTAGTTCGATCAGTGGCTGAGCGAGTCCTCGGAAATTCCGTCGGCGGCAAATCTGGAACACTCCGACCCGGCACCGGCATGGGCGGACCGTTCGGGAACAGCGACGTGATGGCGGCAGCTGCGTTTCCGACCCCTTTTACGGCGTCCACAAAATCCTGGTCAATCGACGCGATAATCGCAACAGATACGTAGAGCCCGAATTCGCCTGCAAGGACGCCCTGGCATCTCGCTGCGTACGTGAACAACAAATAAATGTCGAATCTCGCGCAATTCCTGAAGCAGAGGCCCCACCCGAGCGTTTTCCCCCAAAACGACCTCGAAGCCTCTCGTCATTGCTGCGAAACGGTCTTGGGCAGTCACCTCCTTCACTACCGACGACAACCCTCTCTCCACCGAACCCCTCCCAAACCCCCGTTCTCGGCGCAAACTGATTGATGCGGACCCCAGGATACGTTGCCAACATCTTCAACACGGCGTCGAGTTCACTACCAGATCTTCCCCGAGCTTTTCTTGGATTCGCTCCTTTGTGAAGGACTGCACACTACTGCTGACACTACATAGAATCGCTTAGTATTACGGGGGGCCATAGTTAACAGGACCAAATATTGTTGGTAAAAATGGTTAAACATATAGGTTTTTATGTATACCATAGGTCCTGTTAACGATGGTCCCCCGTAATAGTATCCCTGCTCCATGCCGTAAATGCATCGCTTTTCCGCCTCGCTTTCTTTGATGGCCTCGTTAGGATTCGACAAGACAACCACCCCACCCTCCCCCTCGTGAGATCCCCCTCCCCCCGACGGTTGTTCTTCTTTGAACTCGCCGACCTCCTACCAATATGCCAGACCCCTGCTCGTACACACCCACGAGTAGAATGCTACAGTAGATGGTCTTTTTCCTCGTTGTTTCAACCCCGTCCCAGCCTCTGTCTTCCTAGCTCGACCAACTGCACCTACCTCCTGTCATCAACTCTGTGACCCTCTTACCCATCCCCTCTTGTTCAATCATCCCTAACCCGATTCAATACCTCTCCACAAACCCCAGATTTCCTCCGTTCAATCTTCCACTTACTTGTTGTGCCAACTTCTGTTCAACATTCTCGGTATTTGTTATGTTTTATTCTAGTTTTCAAGATTTGCTTTCTTCGGGAGTTGAACCTGCAAATTTTCGGGCTCCGAGGTGCGCGCGCGAAAGTAAAACTCACGAGCTTTCTGACGGAGCGCAGTAGCGTCCACACACTACAACACAAGCCTAACTCCGAGCAAGTGATGACGTCTATATATCGGAGTTCCCCTTCTAAGCGATCCGAATCTGGAGGGGTTACGAAAAAGGAGCAGGTGGAGATGTATCTGGCCGCACAGGTGGTAGAGGGGGCGGAGGGGCGGGTACGTGGACGCTCGGGGGGGAAGAGCCCCAGCAGGGCAATCCCGATTGGCCTTGCCCGAGAAACAAGTCCTCCTGCGGGGGGCACATCCTCGCGATGATCGACGTCAAAGTACGGCGTTTTTGCGATACTGGTCGCCTTGAAAATTAGGCGAGCGGTCTGACATATTACAACATCAACCGCAGCCGACACTGAGGGACCGGGGACAACGCCAGACTGGCTGTGCGACTGGTGTGATTGGGAGACCAGCGATTCGCCCTCGATGGGCGCGGCCAACAAAGGAGACAACAGCTCTACCTAGCGTGGGTGCCGTAAGGCGACGTTGTAGGTATGGAGAAGTCAGGATCACTGTCTTGTTTCGACCTGTGTGGTGGGTTGGCAGGGTGGGTTGGCTGGTTCTTTGTGGGGCGTTGTCCTCGTGATATAGGTGTCGAGAAAGCACGTAAGAGAGTACGTTCTCGTACTACATAAAGTCCAATGCAGGAGTCTAGTATGGCAGTAAGTTGTAAGTTGTAGGTTTGCGGAAAAATACCGTCGTAAGGCAGGTATCAAGAAAGTACGTACTCGTACAATAGCCTAATGCAGTAGTAGTAGGTTGCACTCGTAGGTTTGGGGGAAAATAACTGCCATGTTTCGACACGTCGGACTTCTGGTATTGCTTTGGTTTTGGCACTATGAATGGTAGGTACCTTAGTACAGGTAGTAGGAGAATAAATTATCACTGTCTTGTTCGACCTGTGTAGTGGGTTGGAAGGGTAGGTTGTCTGTCGTCCTTTTTTTGTTGTACTCGTAGGCCGTTGTTGTGGTGGGCCGTTTAACTCCTGTCGCGGTCGGCCTTTTTTTTTCTTCAAACTAATTGGAAACAGTTGCTTCCCTCCAACCTCTTCCTGGGAAATTTCATGTGCGATGGACGACGAAACTCTTCCTTCATGCCGCACATTGTCCGATGGGTCAATGGTGGCCTCACAAATGGACACTAAATATTGGTAGCTACCAGGTAAGTAAACCTAGGGAATAACAGAAGTGTAGAGTTCCTCAAGTCGGGAAGAAGCCTCGTATTTTTAGAAGCTACCACTATTAGTACCACCGTAGTAGCACGCGCGTCAACAAACAGCAGGTTGTTCGGCAACTGCCACCGACGCCTCCGCTCTTCTTGGCTAAAGCCTGCTCATCAAAACAACGGCGCCTACCAGCTCTTCCCGCTGTAGCGACGAGACCTTCACGAAGCGAACGTCGGACTCGCTCGAGTCTCCTCTTTTCACACCCTTCCCGAACACTGCCGCAAACAAACGTCCCAGGTCACTATTAATAACTCTGTTTTGAAGCACCAACGGCGTTGTGGCAGGCCCAAGGACAAGCCCACACACTCACCCACCCGACGCCCAACAAATTTTCGCGAATGCAAACAGCGTCGAGGCTTTTGGCAGGGATGGTCGCCGCCGGGGGGGAAGCACCGACATGCAGCTGAACATACTTACGCTCGCGCAGCTGAACAACATTCCTCCACGCCTCTAAACGTACTCGCAAATATCCATATATTCTCCATTCGCACTCTTTCCAAAACACCGCCGCAAGCAAGTGTTCCAGGCAGGGCTCCTTGTAGGTCGCTGGCGCGTGCTCCCCGCGCAGGAGCCCCAGAATTTTGCCGAGACGTACGTTAAAAGCCGGATAATACAATTCTAATATGCATTTTGCCAGACCGCTTTGACCGTTCTGGAGAGCCAAATCATCCTTTACCGGTATGTGGGTGCACGTACTATTTCCAAGTTTTTTCCCCCAAAATTGGCTGGGACAGCAGTTGCGAAAGTAGTCGTAAAACTACCACACACTACTGGGGCGAGCACTTTCCACCAACAAATCGAGCGTCCGGCGAAGAAAAACTCCCCCTCAACTATTTGCCTACGGCGCAACAGGCTCCGAAACATTTTTTTCGCCACCGACGAAGCGAGGTGCGCAGTTCTAATTGCGTGTAGCGCATATGCTCGATCTCTCGAGAATAGGATTGCGCTGGCGCGACAGCGCAACACCTAAAGGCAGCCCTGGTTCTGTTAATAGTTACTCTAACTATGTTCGACCCCTCGCCGCTACCAAGATAGAGCCAAGGACGAAAGCACACGCATCGCCCCCCGCAAAGTTTTCGTGAAGGCAAGCGACACGAAGGCCTTCGGCACGGATGGTCGTCAGGATGAGCCACCGACTTGCATCTCAACATACCCTCGCGCATCTAATAATAAAACGTGGCAAAGGTGCATGCATGAGAACTCTCAAGAGCTACGTACGAGCATGGTGTAGGGTATATGTTAACCCTATCCTTTCGAGCCCCCGCGCGCCCTTCGCCGCACAGAAGAGCCGTTGCGCGCAGAAGGGCCGTTGATTGCGAAAGCGTTTTCTTGCCGCTCGACAACCTGCATGAACTCGTTCAGCGCCCTCGGGTTACCTAGCACGGCTCCGTGGCCCATTTTCGGCCAATACACAAGCTCCGCGCGCTTAACCCCGGCATCGGTTCTCCCCTTGTCCCCGCCGCTGGAGAATGCGGGAGCGGGGGAACCGCCACCGTTTCGCCCAAAGCCGTTACGCCCATTGACACCGCCCTCTTGGGCACTGCTCCCCGCACCGTGCGCTGCGCTGCCGCTGCCGCCGTGTACTGGGCCATCCCGGTTACAAACACCGTTATCGCTCCAACCGATGTTGTTCCCGTCGTGCCCATCGGAGGGATTTCCCGCGGTTACGAAGGCATTCGTGGCGAAGGAAGGGTGGGAGAGCAGAAGCCGTCGGAGGGGCTTGGCGGGGACGATCGTGTCCCGGCCCGCCAGGCCGACGACTATCGGACACCGGATGTCGTCCGGCCACATGACGTTCTGAGAGGTCAGGAAATTGGGCAAGCATTCACGACGGAGGAGCGCGAGGCCACGGAAAGGGGAGGGTCAAGCTAAGAGGCGCGGGGTAAACGTTGCTCTTGGTGCCAGCAGAACTCGGGAATACTGCACGCGACGGACCGGAGCCGGGCGAAGTAAACTATTATCTCCGGTAGAGCCAAATGTGTGAGCGGTTCTACGGGCCCGGTCCTCTCGCGAACGAGTCATTTGTTAGCACCCAGCTAGAAGTAGTAAAAACAGAAAGTAACGCCTATCAGGTACCGAAACATACCAACGCGCTCGAAAACCGAATGTCGGTCTTGTCCACAAGTTACGCAGCAAAGTCGCCTTCCCCTTGATCGACGCCGTCGGTGGCAGCTAGCGGGCGGATCAACCGTCGGGTTTCTGCTTGTGCAGTATCACCACTCTCGACCTCCGGCGGTCCTCTGGCGAGGCGGTACCGATGACCCCACGGCCAAAAATGCCGCAAAAATAAAGCCCAACTCCCGACCGGGTGCTCGTATTCTGGGGCCCCCTTCCCTGTAACGTAAATAAAAAGCATGTCCCAACCGTGTGCCCGAAACCTGCCCCCCCCCCCCCCCTCCTGGAAAGTCGCCAAAAATATGTGCAACTTCCAACCGTGTGCCTATATTCTGCGCCCCCTTTCGACAACGTCGCTCACCGCATACCACCAGAAATGTCTCCTGAGGGTGTGCGAGATGCCCTTTTCCTGAGTGACGAGGTTGAGCATCAGCTTGTCGACAATGCTCAGGCCAATTTTTTCGGGGTGGAGGAAAGCCCGCGCCACGTTGGGGAGGAAGAGCAGGAGACACACCGGGTCGAGCAGCACGACCTGAGACACAAGCTGCGCGTCAGAACCATGGGAAACGCCGGGAACGGGATGTCAGTATTTTTTTCTCCTGGTGGATTATATGAATAACCTGTGAAAAGCGTCATACCCCTCGGTCCAGGAAATTTTGAAAACCCATTTGGGTATAAAATGAGACTGACTAAACGGTCCTTACTTGACTAAACGGTCCTCATTTTTCCGGACAAACCGAAAATGTAAGAACCGTTTCAGTGTTAATACTAACAATCGAACGATCCTTACTAGTACGAACAACGTGGTATCTGACAAGGAGGAGGTGCGAGTGACAAGGCGGCAAGTTCGAGGGCATGCCGTTTAACGTCGAGGGTGTCTGACGTAGACGCCAACGTGTGGGACGCGATCGCGGAATAGGTTCCCTCCGGAACGTAGGTTGTCACGGAATATTTTCGCCGTGACAAGAAGGGTGTCCGCGCTTTGAACACCGCTGCCACCACCGGAATCTTCTTTCGTGCGCCGACGCACGCCCACAAAATACACATTCACCATACCCAAAACAAAAGCGCCTTCTTCCGAATAAGAACTGACCCGGGCAACGTCTGCATTGGCATCGGCACTCGAAGCGCTTCCAAAGGTCCTCCTCCTTCCGTCCGCAAGCGCAATCGTCCAATAGAGAGCATACTCGAGAAAAGGATGTGGGTGCAGCAATGCCGGCCCCATATATACTCGCCCTGCCCCCCCCCCCCCCCTCCCCCCCGCCACAATCTCAAAAAAATATCGGGATTCGATGCTGTCACCCATATGCAAGAAACCCCGCCTCAAAAAACGGTTCCTAGTAGGGTTGCAGCTCACCCTTCATGCGACTCGCCGAACGCCTCACGGCGCTTCGCGCTTGTTGGCGCAAGCAATGCCTGCCTGGCCGGCGGAGCCCGACGTGCTCCGTCTCGGCATTGTAGATAGGGGTGCGAGGGTCTATGCCATTACGACTACGGCCATGCATGAGATGAGAACACCCCACCCCCCACCCCCTCCCCCCACCCCCCCCCCCCGTCCGGATCCAAAGAACAACCGCGGCCTCGTAGGTGTGCACGGTCAAGGGATTCGAGGCTGTCCGAGAGCGCTGAGACCAACGATTCGCCATTCTACCGCAAAATATGAGACATCAGTAAACGGCAAAACAGGGGGGGCGGGGGGGGGGGGGGGGGAAGCACGGGTAAAATGGTAGCAACCGCAAACACATCTCGGAGAAAACAAAAAACGATTAGCAAATCACCTGCGGCCGTCGTCTCGCCATCCAAGCGACAGCGATGCTCCCAAAGCTATGGCCGAAAAACGCCGCTCTCGACAGCCCGTGCTTCTTCATGATGCCCTCCACGCTTTCCACCAGCTGCGCCTCTGACGGCGGGCGGTGCCCTCGCAAAAGGTGCAAGCTCATTGTTATGGACGGGGACTCCACCACTATGGAGGTCTACAAGGGCACCGACATTGGGAGTTAAAAGAGGGGGGGGGGGGGGGGGGGGAGGGGAGGTCGGGGAGAGGTTGGGGTTAGAAGCACTTTTCGCACGCCTCGGGCGGTTTGGACGTGGATCAGAAGTCCTCGGGGGGAAAGGGTACTGCTCCTACGGAGGACAGGAGAGGAGACGCGTTCTAGCAAGCGCCAGCGCAACCCTCCTGGAGCGCCGAGAGCGTGCCGCGACGGTACGATGGCAGCGGAGCGTAAAAAAAAAAAGTAGAAAGCTGAATTATTGTAGGGATGGGGATGGGGGGGAGCGACAGGTGGGTACAGGGAACATGGTGTATAAAAGGGCACTTGAGCCGAACCTGCGGTTTTTACTTCCGAACAACGTGACAACGTGCGGAAACTATGGAGCGACACATTTGAGCCTGGCCCTCGTACGCGTTAGTTGGCTGAGGGTCCCATCTTGACACTGTTGATACTATGCGAGATTGATTCCGTCTCGAGAACTCTCTTAGTAACTACCAGGTACGCGACAGACCGAAGCAAAATAGAGCCTCAAAAACTGTGTCGAAGTATCCCGCCAATTCCGTATCTGTCCAATCCCTCCCCCCACCCCCCTCCCGTCCGCCGCCGGCACCCAAACCCCATCCCGGTCGCTGCCACCCCCACCAGAGACTCACCCTCCTGCGGCACACTTGCCAGATAGCCAAGATATACCACGGTAATCCCGAGCCCACCCCGTGAAAAAGAACGACCGGTCCACCGACCGCGTTCCCATCCCCATTTCCCGACGCCACACACGCCTCCCGGTGCCAATACGAAAAGGTCCCGCACGGGGCGAGACCTCGACGAAAGCCGCAGACGTTGAGGAAAACCCGCACGGCGGCCCGGCCCGCACCGAGGAGTGCGTAGACAGTCAGGGGGCGGTGCGCGAAGGGGACGACGGGGTCCAGGGTGTGTCGTATGCACCGCACGTCCGGGTTGTGACCCTGTCCGAAAAAGCGGTGTCACGGAAGTTGGAAAAAAAGAAGAAAAGACGGAGGGCAAGGGCGGTGATGAATGAGAGGGGTCGACGCGTCCAATGTCTGTTCTGACAGTAGCTCGTAGCCTGATCTTAGTCCGTGGTAGTCCAATAGTTCTGTACAATGATACGGAAGAAAATAAGAAAACTATGAAAACAAAAATAACTACAATTAGCCCTGAGGCACATCGCACCCAGCCAACAAATAATAGAACACAACTAAAGGCACAACATTAGCCTAAACGTACCTCTCCGGGAATACCTGAGAAGAGCACATAAAAAAAACGCACGTACGTCAAGCCCAAACTCTTAGGCAGTAAAGGTGTCTGGAGAAAAGACACAGCTGCCAGGCACGGGAACTACTGCTGCGCTGATCATTTTCGGGCCGAACACGCGGCCCTGCCGACCCACGAAGCATCCCTGCCTACGCTTGTCCCGATACAGTAATCCAACCACCCCGCTATTTTCCCGAGACAGTAATCCAGGCGCCTCCCGGGGACGGGACGCCGCGGCACCAAAGAGAAAAAAACACCGATCAAGAAAATCGGACGGAAACGTCGGCGCTGTCCGTAAACCTTTATCACGGTCGGACCAAGCTAGTCGGGGGCCGGGATTGTTCCGAACTAACACAAAAACAACAGCAACATACGAATCGGACACAGGTAGAACCCGCGGGGCACGCAATGGCGGGAAGCAACATCCTTCCCGCGCACTCCAGCGTCGAAGCCGATGTTTTGGGCGCGGTATACAGTGCCGGACACCTACTATTACGGGGGACCATAGTTAAAAGGACCAAATATTGTTAGTAAAAATGGTCAAATATATAGGTTTCATGTATGCCATAGGTCCTATTAACTTTGGTCCCCCGGAATAAGATACAGGAAAGTTGTTCCAGGCTGGATTTCGTAATTTGATATTGTATGCGTTCCACACTAAACCTCAGCATAAAGACTTGCGAATTTCTTAGTTCCCTGCAAATCTCAAGCCTGCCTTTCTTATTGCTCGTTTTCGCGATAGTCGCCCTGTACGGTAAAGCTCTTCCTCATGATAAGAACCTGACGACAATTCACACTTTTAGGACCGCAGTCCCGTTTTGGGGGCAAACTACTTGAAAATTGACTGGTTTGTCCCCAAAACGGGACTGAGGTACTAAAGGGGTTAAGGTGCACTACCCCCTCTACAAGGACATGGCTCTCCAGAATGAGGAGCGGAGCGAATTCCGACACTCACCGGCTCGAGGGTGCGGCCAAGTCTGTCCTCAACTATCTTAACCTGGACAGACCAAAACAAAATGCGGCGCAACGCGACGGCGACGGACGAAACAGCAACATAAGCAGCAGCAGCAGCAGCAGAGGCGACATTCTGAAATGAAAGAAAAAAAAAACTGCGCTCGCTCGGATTATCGTCCCCTGAAACAGACCAACTGAAGTTTTCGTACTATTACTTCAAGTATTTAATTACCCATTTTTACCCCATACCCACTACCGGTAATTTTTATGATTCGATGCTTTGTGTATGCTCGTAACATACGTAGGCGGGACGGTTTTTGGTGCGAGGGAGACGCAGAGAGCGGTTTCCAAAGGTGGTAAGAGCAGTTGTCAGCATGTGGTGGGGAGACCGCGTGGCGGAATAGGATGACCGGAGCGCTTGCGGCCGTGACCCGCCCCTCGCTATATAACGGAGCACTGCTGCTGCTACGTAATTACCGAAATAATCGCGCACGGGAGAAGCGACGCCGTGCACGTTACATGGGGGGCGGAGATTGGTTTGCCGTAAAAGCGCGTGAATAAAGCCCCGTTCGCCGCAAGCAGCAGCAATACTAGCTATCGGTTTTTGGCCCACAGCGTACGGCAAGGGTAGTCACGGTGAGGATGCGACGGATTCGCAATAACGAAAGAGTAGGTGTTGTCACGGCTGACCTTTGTCTGCTGTAAATCCAAGAAATTTGTCCCTCGAAACGTGGGTGCAGTTCTTCAAGGGGTCGATAGAATGGACAACGGTATTGGACACAGAGTGCGGTCATTTTTGCGAGGGTTGCTTACCACTCGTTCGAGAAAATGGTTTTGACACACACTGTTTACTCACGACTATTAATAGGATGAACCCTAACCCCAACCCCAATCCTAAGCCAATCACAGCAACCATAATCCTGACAATAAGCCAATCAGACCATTTCTCGAATAAGTCGTACGCTCTACTGATTTTCGCGGCAGTCGGCGAGACAGCTACTAATAGTGTACTCGCTCAAGGGGAAACGGCGAACATGTATATACTGGCATAAAAGACATCGCGTGCACCCACCAACACGTCGGTTGTTTGCATGTGCCCCCTCCCCCCCCCCCCACTCCCTCCACTCCGTGTCGAAAGGCATGCGTGATCAATTGTCGAATGACTTAAGGCAATGAGACAAACGAGTATAATGGTCGAATGAATTAAGGCAAGGGAACAAATGAGTACATACGCCCCCTCCACCCCCGCCCTCCCCTTCCCACCTCCCACCCCGCCTCCCCCCCGACACGCACCATTTCAAGGGCGCTCTTTCGCTCTCCCTTAGAAAGGTCCTCGATCTCCTTCGCATACATGGCCCAGGCCAGAAACGAAACCACGTTGTCGCGCCTGAGCGCTGAGGTCGGAGCGCCTAAAAACCACCCTTCCAGGAAGGTGTGGAAGTCGTACTCGGTGTCTTCTTGGGATGCCAGCCAGTCCAACGTATCCAGCACCTTGCGCATGAGCCGCCTTCCTTCGATCGGGTACTGAGTTGGGGTTGGATTGAGTTGGGTTGGGTTGGGTTGGTTTTGTTGGTCTTGGTTTGACTCGGTTTGGTCTGTGAGTTTGTTCGCTTTGGTTCGGTTTAGTTGTTTCCTTTATTTCTTTTCTGCATCATGTTTGTTTTCTACGATTTGCAAGCCAAGGGTTTTTGGGGGAGAGGCGGCGAAGGGGGAACGTATGAAGACAAGGTAAGCTGCGCTCTCCAAGCAAGGGGGTGTATCGTGCGGCCTACGCAGAGACGGGATTAACTTAAGACAGCGTGGCACGACGAACACGCGCCATGTACGCTGCAGCATTGCCACCACCCTGCTAGGAAACGTATCGACAACCGTGGCGACTTCTTGGGCCCGCTGAGTCGTTGGCTAGCTGCATGACGTGCATATGTTCACCATAAACGAACACACAGTGCGCCGTCGGACCCCAGTCGAACGTCCGCATAAAAGGCATACACGAATCAAAATCGCGATGGATGCGCTGCTTTCCACACAGCTTTTGATAAACAGCCCGTGCTTGTCTGTGTTTCTGTCGCAGGGTCATCGGCGAAAAAGATACCTGGTTCAAGCCCACATCATGTAGATGGGCGGGACTTAAAAGGGTCTCATTGAAGGCTTTTCTCCTCCGGGGAGGCACGACACTTTCTATTTTTTGTTCTAATTTCATTTTTTTGTTCTCGTTTCTTTCGTTTTTGTCTCTTTCAACGTGTCTGGATTGCTGGTGCGTGTATGTCGTGCCTATAGTATCCAGCACAATGCCATGGCGTTGCATTTCCTACTCTTCTTACGTGCTGCATGACAATGTTGTACCTCCGTGTCGTGATTCTGTGACCGCGGAGCTTGTATGTCTCGGGGGAAGAATCGGCACAGACACTGGGCGTGCTGGTTTCCGACGGGTAGAAAGAACGGTTTGACGGAAAGAACACACACACACTTTTCGTCGAAGAGGGCAAACAGGCAACACAACGTTTACCCGATGAGGCGGCGCTCCTTTGCCACCAACGCCCGGGGACGAAATGTGTGTAACCTTAAGATTCCCAAGACATAGTCGTGGGTACAACTAATATCGAAATGATGAATGAGCCAGTACACAGCAGGGGCTAACTCCACGAGCCGGTTGTAAAAATCGCGTCCACAGATGACCGGACGTGTGGATAATCAAATAGTAACCGACGACGGAACAGCAGTCTCCAAAAAGGGAGGAGGCCGTCCGACGGCGGTACGATACTCCAAAACGAGGAATACATAGCACTACGTCATATCCCATAACTCTGTGTTTTCCGCTCCCGTTTTCGTAGCCTGTCCTGTGACCACGGACTCGACATTTTGTACATGAGTTAATGTGATAACAACGACATAATACGTGTCCATCTTGGCGCCCATGTTTGTCCAGTAGAGCTCACCAACTTCTTCGTCTTCGACGCTATGATTGAAAAACACTGCTGTGAGCGAGACGAACTTGTTGACTTCCCGGTAAACTCGTTCAACTCGTTCAATGGGTTTAAGGATAAGGTTGCTCCTGTATGTATCCAAGGCAGTAGTCGTACCGTACAGACTGACCCTGAACGATCGCGTCGAAAAGAGTGGTGGCGAACTTTCCTCGCGGGTACCCATCGTAGGGTAGGTTACCCTGTTTGATAAAATGTTCGACAGCAAGAGAGACTTTGTCCCCTTTCAAGCCACATTGAGGCGTGACAGTATATAAGGCCCCTCGGACGGCTGCGCACGCCTTCCGCCCACTTTAAGGTACCTTCGCAATTGTCACTTCAAGGCACCTGGTGCCTAATAAAATCGGCCACCACGCTCCGTCGTTTCTGTTTAACCCTTTTAGGACTGCAGTCTCGTTTTGGGGACAATTGGGAAAAAATTACTTGGAGTTTGAGTGGATTGCCCCCAAAACGGGACTGGAGTTCTAAAGGGGTTAACGTCGCATTTAATGACGAATCGGGTCGGACATATCGTATTCACCTCCTTTTCGTCGACCGCCACAGAAACATGAAATTCTAAAGGACAAGCAAGGCGGCGGAACAAGTCGACGTGCAATTCAGGCGATTCGATAAAATGGTCGATAGGCACTGCTGCATTCGGGCATTTTTCTCCGAACCTTGTACATCGGTACCTGGTGAACCTATCTAAAATGGGGGTCGGGAACATCTTTCGTTGGGCCGAACAATTAGGGGAAGATAAAAAAAAGGTACACCGTCACTCGCAGAAGTGACAGCGCGTTGGTTTAGCGGGGATAGTCACACTACTGGTAACGGTTACGCTAACGACAGGGGGAAACCACGTGCCGATTCACTTTCACGTACGTACATAACTGGTATACGAATACATACCATGTGCCTGTACGGGTACTACATAATACGATACCGGGTACTGCTGTACTATATCATGTTGTCATATGATCCTGCTTATACCTGAGTTCCTGGATCCTACAAGGTCAGAGATTGGACTGAGATACGGGTAAGTTTCGACAATCCGAGCTTCGTACGTGCCTGCTGCTGCTGTCGGGGGTGGGGAGTGAAATCCATGGTTGATGGTGCACCAACCATCGTCACATTTCACATATACTATCATCACGATGTTTTTTTGTCCCCCCACCCCGGTACTACTCATACTACTAGTCTAATATGTAAATTTGCACTATTTAGTATTACTACTGTACGTAAAGTCCAATAGCCAATAGGTTTGTCTCTTCGTATGGAAGAATGATCGAAACGTTGAAACTGATAAACTCTATATCGAGAACAAAGATGGCTACTGACCGTAGTTCATCAAATGGCCGTACCGCAAATGGCCAACCCGCCGACCTGACGGCAACTGACGGCAAAGTCCGGAGACAAGAGCGAAATGTCCCCGCTTTACAAAAAAAAACATTTTTTTTGCCGTTTCGAGATTTTTTTTTTTTTTTGCCGTTTCAGAGGGCAAGAAAACAAAAATTGCGACATGTAGGGAAAAGGAAAATCACATCGTTTGACACTATGCTACGAGTTCCAAGCACAGATATCATCGGCCGCTATGTATGCCGTGACACCAAGGCAATTTTTACACGTCACGAGACAGCTTTGGCGGACTTTCATAGCGCGCCGCGCAATGTATATGAAAACCCTGTTCAGGCAGGCTCTGAAGACTGGAGACAGCTTCTATGATAATCCTCGGCAGACATCGATCGATAAAATCGACGACTCCGTCATGAAATTTGAACGGAACGCGCTGGATAGGGTCCCCGACCCACCCCAGTGTCACAGTGCTCACTCTTCGGTCGGTGATATGTGGCGTGGGCCGGCCAGGCATCTGAAAATAATATTTTGGCGCTATTCTGTAGAAAACGGACGGCAAAAAATCTCGACCCCTCTCCGATGGAAAGAAATAGACCATTTTCAGGTTTGACAGCTTCTATGATAATCCTCGGCAGACATCGATCGATAAAATCGACGACTCCGTCATGAAATTTGAACGGAACGCGCTGGATAGGGTCCCCGACCCACCCCAGTGTCACAGTGCTCACTCTTCGGTCGGTGATATGTGGCGTGGGCCGGCCAGGCATCTGAAAATAATATTTTGGCGCTATTCTGTAGAAAACGGACGGCAAAAAATCTCGACCCCTCTCCGATGGAAAGAAATAGACCATTTTCAGGTTTGACATCGATCGACAAGGTCAACGACTGCGTCATGATTTCTGAACGAAGCGCGCTGGTTGTTGGCTCCGATCCACGCTCGTGCCACAGTGCTCATACCTCGGTCGGTGATATGTGGCGTGGGTGGACCAGGTGTCTAATAAAAACACACTTGCAGCTGGTGTGGAGAAAACAGACGAGAAAAACTCTCGATCCCTCTACGTTGGCACAAAATATAAGTTTTTGAAAGTGTGGAAGAGCGTGGGACACCGCTGCCAACCTCTCGTCCCCTAGACCACAGCTTCCAATGATACCTTCGAGGCCATCATGTATGCTCATTGGCCTTGCCCGGTACGAAGCGCGTTGAGTGAGGGTTGATTACATGTCGAGATCGAAGGTCAATCGTCGCGTGACCGAGGGTGTGCGAGCTGCGAGCTGTGTCCGTCTTCTTGCTTGTGTGCTGCGTGATTTCACGCTTTGTGTTAATACAGCGATTTGATTGGTATATAGCTGGCGTCAACTGCCCCGTGTTATTATAGACTTGCCCAGGTGTTCAAGGGTTCCGATCCGAACCCGTGGGGTTTCCAGAGATAAATCGAGGCTTTGTTTAGTAGGTATAATAGTGGATAGGGCATGCGGTCAGCTGACGGCAAAAACAGCTGACCGCACGTTCGCCGGCAACTGACCGCACTGACCGCGTATATACCGTCAGTTATCATCTTTGCTACATAAAGAATAGCGTGGTTCCACTAATATTCGAAGAACTGGGGACCAAGCAACGCCCGAAAAAAAGCGAAAAATCAGCAACAGGTTTTGCTCAATTTCGCGCCAAGGGCGTCGATTTTGGCCCGTCGTTCGCGTTTGAGATAGATTCAATGATATACGGTACCTGGTATGATACGGGTCAGGGTGAGGGCCAGATCGGGTTGGCAAACGTACCAATTACATACTTTCGTATGTACCAGGTGTATACGTACCTCGTAGATGACACGAGGAATATATTTTCAAGTCAACAAGCTTCTTTGACGAGGTTGTAAACAGACCTCCTCATAACTTACTCCTGGCGCATGCATACCTGGTACCAGGTCATAAAAAAAGCGTTGAAGAGAAAAAGATGCTCATGTTCCATGTTTCGCGGCGAGGGACGAGAATGGCGCGGGGTGGGGGCATCGCACTCCTACTATGCCGGTAGACAGGGCGTACATAGCTGTAGAATCTTCCAGCATGTGACGCATCCCAAGCGCGCTTCGATCCGCTAGTAGGAGTCCGAGCGTGAGGCGGTACGGCGGCGTAGCAGGTGCTACTGCTGTAAAGGCAAAGGCAAAAAAGCTACCAGGTACCTGGTACCTGGTACAGGTTTTTGTCTGCTATTAATAGTCTCCTTTTTGCTTCCCTGGTGTCCGCAGTGGTGGAGTGCGTATGCTTGTTTTTTGTTCTTGCCTCTGTTTTACTTGAGGTATTTCTTCCACTCCAGAGTTATTGGAGCCTGTCCTGCGACCACGGACTGCATTGCATTGTGAGTTAATGTGAGAACAACAACAACAACAAACAACAGCAGTACCGCTGATGGTTTCCGTTGTTTTATGGTTTTGTGTGAGTTTCATGCACGTCGAAAATCGATGCCGACACCTCTTCAAGATATGTTGAGTACTGTAACTGCAAGGATCGTCCATATCGTCTAAGAACGACCCATCAGACCCTGCACCGCTGCATGCTGCATGCATCAATCGCCCCACCTTTACCGGAGCCTCAAGCCGGTTCATCCGCGGCGCCAGGTAGAGCATGGTGACCCCGAGGAACGCCAGCTCAATAGAGGCCCATACAAGGATTGCCGCGCAAACAACCCCCATCGTCAGGTACTCGTGGAAGCTCCTACTGCGCAGTCCCCGATATGCAAATCAGGATAATATCGGGTCGAGAACACCAGACGACGACTGCACTGAAAGAACAGGCGCACGCAAAGGGCGCGGGTCTCCGAGCGTGACACAGACGCGCAGATTAGAGGCGACATCTGTGCATCATTCATGACGGGGCCTTGATCATCCCTGTCCGAAGTGCGGCGTAATTAAAAACATACCGTAACAACCTATAGGCCTGCCATCCCTCTGGACTGTTGTTTTCTCGTTTTTCCTCGTTTTTCGATTTTCCAAGCACATTTTCGATTTCCGCTCGATTTCCCCAAGCAAACACCACCAGAATCACCCATATCGACCGAAAAACTATCGAAACTTGGATTTTTCATCCCAGAAATCCCGAAACAGAGGCAGGTCAGACAATATCGCAACACTTTTAGCCATATTTTGCCAAAGGATCAGTTGTTCTTGCCTGGGCGCAAACCGTCGTGTGTCGTGTCGCGCCACGTGCCGCTGCTGTGCAAGGGACAGGCTCAATCCCTCTAGAGCGGAGCCATGCTTGCCTCGCTGCTGAAGTTGCTTGGTGGAGCGGTTATTGCAGCTCTAGTGGCGTTTCCTACTTCTTTCCTGTGAGCTCACAAACGCATGATGTGGTCGTGCTCGTCATGATTCATGATACAGCAAGTACGAGTACGTGCGCGAAGCAGCCAGGCAGTACGAGTACGTAGCAACAGCGGTAGAGCAGATTGCAAGGGCTACTTGCGCTTGATGTATGGGTGCGTACGCATTTCTGCCGATATTACCTATCACGGAGGGTGCGCTGAAGGCGGTACACCTGGGGACTGCTGTATGCATTGGGGTGCAAACCAAGTTTTCGTCAGGCGGCAACTACATGGGCTACTTGGCGTGACAGCAGTAAGAACTCTGTCATTTAGTGTGGTACGTTGCCCCCCGTAGGGTGGCAATGCAACGATGCGGCTTAGCAGCACCCAGAACAGCAGGACAGCCTGCTGTCCAATCACCAATCGCACCTAACGATTCAAATATTCAAACGACATCGCAATACACACCCGTGCGCTTCGTATAAAGCAGCGGCTACAGGAGTACCAGGTATACGACTTCGAGCACAGGCAGGCAGGAGTGACGCCGGAAGGTTTATCTACATGTAGTGCCGAGTGCCGAGTGAGCCGGAGCATTTGAAGTTTGAAGTTTAGAGGAACAACCTGATGGGCTACTTGTTAATTTATACCAGGTACTCGTAGCATATAAATGTCAACAGTAAAAGGCCGGTCGCCCCGGTGGTTCAAGTGGTTAACCTCGAATTCTACTTGTGTTTGAGTCCTGGGTTCGAGCCCGAGGTGGGTCGGACATTTGACTTTATTTGCAAAAATCAAAATCAAAAGGATTCAATTGTTGAGAGCGCCTTGCAGCGTGGGTAGGCACAATTCGATGCGAGTCGACGAGGGAAGAAAAGGCTGAAATCTTCTCGCGATAAAAATGAAGGCACGTACCGTAGCGAGAAAGGGGGTAGAAGAGCCTGCTATGTGACCCCGGATCTGAGTTACGAGTTGGAAGGAGAGAGAGAGAAGAAGATGTGCGAAGATGATAAATGGGATGAGCAAAAAAAAAGAGCAAAAAAAAAAGTAAGAATAGTGGCATTACCGCCGTATTTGCACCACCCTTCTCTGAGGTATCATTCCATATTGGGGGTGGCGCCGAAAAAAACAACTACACCAGTGGGCGCCCGGTGTTAAGAAACGCCACTTTGGTGTCCGGGCTGAGTGTCTTATTTTTCCCGACCTTGATCTCACTCTATTGCATACCAGGTAGGATTTAGATTCGTTCCCGCTTCTGCTGTGTATTTTTTTTATTCTTCGTGCCGATCTGAGCGCCTATTTTTCTTGTCATAGTCCCTTTTAGGACCCCAGTCCCGTTTTGGGGACAGATCACGAGGAATTAGAATGGTTTGTCCCCAAATCGGGACTGCGGTGCTAAAAGGGGCGCCCACTATTGTTGACAGCAGCAGTACGTGAAAAAATAAAATAAAATGGCTAGGTTCATCGACGGGGTTCTTCGTGAGGTACCAACCCCCTGTCGCGGTAGGGTTTCCGAACAGTGACAACTAATGTACACCCGGGGTCCACACTAAAGCATCGCAAAAGTGCGGAACGACCCGACGAAAACCGCACGTGGAGAACAAAAGCGAAGAGAGGCGGAGCCCCTCGGCCCGGGCTGTTTTATCACCGTGGACAGAATGCGCCTACACCTTGTTAATAGTAGCCTTGGGCACCGCGTGCCGCCCCGCCGACACCGCCTGTTGAAGTGCCCCAAGCCAGAGGAGTGGAGCCGCGATCGCATGTGTTTTCGCCCGCCCTCAAACCAACCTCTACCGTACCGCATCTGCGCCTCAAGCTCCCACAGTACATAGTCCTCTACAGCAGCAGCAGCAGCAGCAGTAGCAGCAGAGCGGTGCCTCCAGCTGACCCTTCCAGATCAAGTAGTACTCGAGTTACCTGCGAACAATACGGGTACATATTGTGCACGTTGTTATCGTCCCCTTGGCACCTCCCTGCCTGGAAGTAGGGGTCATTGTGTACCTGGTACCGATTGCCGAGCTTGATGTCTCACCCTCCATATTTATCACTCCCGGGTGGGTGTACTTGTAGCAGATGCGCCAAGTATATACCCGATGGTTGGGTATACCCGCGGGTAGGTTACCCGGGCACCCCCAAAGCACACACCCTATACATATATATACCAAACATACCCTTTGACTTAATATTCAATATTTCCTTATCGTACTAATATCGCCCGCCCCCCCACACGAGAAACCACCCCGGGTCATAATCAAGGACAAATTCGAGTAAAACATGCTATATATTTTATCACCGGGGGGGGTTCCATGCTGATACCACACCCGCCGCGCGGAAGCCACCCGCGGGACGATTAAAAACGAAAAGAAAGTTTGTATCACCCGGGCTGGTTCCTTGGGCCAGACACGGTGCTGTAGTTGCTGGGGAGGTTGAGGAAAGGCCGAGAGCAGGGGGGGGTGTACTCATGCCATGCATGGCCGCAGTCGTGTGTGTCAAGAGTAGAACTGGGAGTGTACCCACTTGCGGCGGACACGCGAGAAAGTTGAAATGGCAGTATAAAGTGAAGAACGTGCCAAAGAAGAGGTTGCCAGCCATAGCTGATAGAGCTGGGAGAAAGTAACACAAGGGATGCGTAGTCAATGGCCGAATGGCTATGGCAAGCAACAAATGAAAATGCACCCCCACCCCGCCCGGGAATAATGAAATACCGAAATGCCTGGTACTTCCGACTCGGTGCAAGCAATATCTGCCTGGTCGGTGAAAACCCGACATGCTCCGTCCCGGCATTGTAGGGATGCGAGGGTGTATGGTCATACGACTACGGCCATTCATGAGATCGAGTACATCTCTCCTATCGAGTGCACCCCCCCCACGCATTGAAACTGTTATCCATGTGCAAGTCCGCCTTAGTAGGATGCAGATCACCCTTCATGCGACTCGCCGAACACCTCACGGCGCTTCGCGCTTGGTGCAGGCAATGTCTGCCTGGTCCGTCCCGGCACTGTTGGGATGCGAGGGTCCATAGTGATACGACTACGACCATGCATGATATCGAGTACACCCCCCACCCCCCCCCCACCTCCAACAAAAAAGTACGCCCCTACGCCAAAGTCTTACGGGCCGATGAAAACCCGACGTGCCCCGTCCCTGCATTTTAGGGATGCGAGGGTCTATGGTCGTACGACTACGACCATGCATGATATCGAGTACACTCTATGGTCATACGACTACGGTCATGCATGATATCGAGTACCCCCCCCCCCTCATACGTTACATAGTACTTCCGTTGCTGTCTCTGGAAGTGGCTACACCGGGAATTAAATCCACCCATTGAAGTTGTCATCAATATGCAAGTCCGCCCCACAAGCGGTTCTTACTAGAATGCAGCTCACCCTTCACGCGTCTCGCCGGACACCTCACGGCGCTTCGCGCTTGGTGCAAGCAATGCCTACCTGGTCGGTGAAAACCCGACATGCTCCGTCGCGGCATTGTAGGGATGCGAGGGGTCTATAGTCATACGAATACAGCCATGCATGAAGTCGAGAATACTCTATGGTCATACGACTACGGCCATGCATGATATCGAGTACCCCCCCCCCCTCCCCCCTCCCTCATACGACTACGACCATGCGTGATAATGATAATGAGTACACCCCCCCCCCCCCCCCCCGGCCTAATGCGGTTTCAGGATAAGCGTCAACACCCTCGAGAGACCCGCGTACAGAGTATCGAAAGTCCTCCACGGCCGTGGAATTAAGGCCGAGATTCGGGACTACGAGCCCTACCTGATCGCAGAATCGGTGGTCACCGGCGACACCATGAAGGACGGCACGTCCAAGGGCTTTCGAAATGTCGCCCGGTGAGGAATTCCCGGCATCCTTGCATCGTTTTCAGCTCGCCCACGTCTGCGGGGAAGCCTTAGTATCCTGCGTGTTGTTTTTGTTTGTCATATTTCGCACTATTACGGGGGGCCATAGTTAATAGGACCTATGGTATACATAAAAACCTATATATTTAATCATTTTTACTAACAATATTTGGTCCTATTAACTATGGTCCCCCGTAATACGTGCCGCTGGAAAAGAGACAAGCGTGTTCTTTCTACCTTGGGGCCGGACTATGTACCACTCTGTATGCACGCTGTCGGTAGGACAGTGAACCGTTATCACGGGGGGCCATATGAAATAGGACCAAATATTGTTAGTAAAAATCGCGAAACATATAGTTTTTTTGTCTGTACCGTAGGTCCTATTTAATATGGTCCCCCGTAATAGTGGTTTACTCCGAGTTTATACCATGGCTGTGCGAATTCGTATATACATAGGGCAATCATGTAGCAAGTCGACGGGGACAAAGGTTTAGTGGCACTCTCATTCTCCCTGCTAAACCAGCCCGCGAGCATGTGGCCCCAAGGTAGCCGGGAGGGTGTTGATTTGCCGGAGCCCGGAAGAAGGAGAGAGAGCGAAAAAACAAGACTGGAGGCCTATGTTTCCGATGCATACGGGAAAGCGTTTGATCAAACTGAGAGTTTATTTTTTTTTGTTCCCGGCTTTTGCATGCTGGATTTACCACTGCTGCTGCTACTGCTGCTACCACTCCTGCGGCTACTGCGAAGCATGGTTCACGAACAGAAGGGGAGTCAAATCCTAGTCTCTACCGGCCTCATTTTCCTGGTGCAGAAAAAGGACGCTATTTGCCTCTGGTGTCCCCGGCGGAGGTCTGGTGGCGTTTTTATCGGGGGCGATCGGCTAGAGAACCTTCAGTTCACTGCATTACCTCGGCGGCTGTCGTTGTGCGTCTTCGAAGATGAAAAAAAAAACATTGTTTTTCAACACTGAAATGCGTGTAGGACACCCTGCGTGAGACAATCTTCTTAAGCTTGACCCCAAGACGAGAGTTTACTATGTGGCGGCGCGTACTGTGTACGTATTACGGGGGACCAAAGTTAATAGGACCTATGGTATACGTAGAAACCTACCAGGTATATATTTAACCATTTTTACTAACAATGTTTGGTCCTATTAACTATGGTCCCCCGTAATAGCTGCCACCAATCTACAAAACGTACTTTTTTTCTTGTTTTTGGCAGCTTTTAGTGTTTATGGTAGTTGCTGCCGGCCTGCATTTTCAGAACGTGACCTGATCGGTGTGCGCAGAAGAACGCATCAAACGGTGCGCGCAAGCAAGTCCGGGATGAAACGCCAATACTGTACGCCCGGAGTTGCCCCGTTTACTTCGTGCTTCTCAGTGCGGGAACCCCCCCACCCACTCCCCCCCGCCCATCATTACGCTCACCCCGTTTCCGCTATTGTAAGTATTCACGATGTCATTATTCCTTGTGCTCACTGCGGTAACCCTCTCCCCTCCGCCCCTCCCCCCTATATATTATAGCTGGGTTGGCGTCGGTTGGCAACGACCCTGTAAAACATCCCGCTCGCTACCTCAGATAGACACCCAGGGTACCGTTTTGTGTTTGTTTGTTTTCTTGGCGGTCGGTCGCAGCTGGCGATCGAGCTTTAAATCGTTTGTGGGGGGTGGAGAACCTTTACTCTGCCCAAGGGGAATGATCGCATCACGTACTGGTAGTGTTTATGGTAAAGCACCCACAAGGCAGTGACTTAGTTACCCCATTCCTGTCTCTGTAAGTGGCCACACCGGAAAATAGGTGAACTCATTGAAGCGGCCATCGATGTGCAAGTTCGCCTCACAGAGCGGTTCTTGGTAGGGTGCAGGTCACCCTTCATGCGACTCGCCGATCACTTCACGGCGCTTCGTGCTCGGTGTAAGAAATGTCCTTCTGGTCGGTGAAAACCCGACGTGCTCCGTCCCGGCATTGTAGGGATGCGAGGGTCTAAGGTCATACGACTACGGCCTTGCATGATATCGAGTACACCCTCACCCCCCCCCTCTCCCACCTCCGTTCCCGTTTCCACCATTGCCGCGCCAACCCCGATTCTGCTGTTGACGTATCCCCGTTGTGTTTTACTCCGCACGATGTGACGGACCGTGCGTGGGTTCAACTGGAGCAGATATATTTTCGGTGATAATTCTGGTGGGCGTTTGACGGAGGAGGGAGGGGTAGAGCCGCAGAAGGTGGCGATGACGGCCCCAGTGAGGACCGAGCAGCCTCAGAAAATCGCCATGACCAGCCCTGTCCAGACTGTGTTGAGAGGCGACCTGCGAAAAATGAAGGTGTCGTTCGTCATGCCGAAAAAGGTGCGTAAGGCTTGGCAGGCGTGTGTGCAGGGGGGGGCAGGGTTAAGGAACGGGGCCGCAGATTATTGTTCGTAGATGGCCTTGATGCGGAAATCAACAACGACAACAACAACACCAACACCACCACCACCACCAACAACAACAACGAAAACAACAACGACAAAAACAACTTAGAGCATGCTCTTCCGGAATTCCGGAATCAGAGACGGTGGTCTATGCCTTAGTGTTTCCTGTCCTGCTGATGAGGGATGGCACGTATTGGAGATGTATAATATTAAGTTGCCTGTGAAGCGAGGAACATATTCCTGTCTAGCATGGCATCCATGCGCTTGGTACCACCTGATGGCGCGGCAGCCCCTTGTAAAAAACCAGGGCCTTCAGGTCCACTGCAGCAGTGCTCTCAACCCAAGAATGACGCGGGCGCGGCCGGCGCTTACGTTCCTCGCCCTTTTTGGCTCTCATGCATGTCGTATCTACCCCCGTTCCCCCCTCTGCCAGACCCCTGATTTTTTGTGGAAGCCCTCCTCCCGTGTCAAGCTGTGCCGCTTACGCGGCGTAGGTCGTACTCGCAGTCGAACCTTGTTTTGCTATTTTTGCGCAGCAAGTAGTGATGAATTCATGTGGTAAAACAACCACTTGCCTACTCGGCGCCCTGTGTATTATAAAGAAATGTCCAACCGCGTGCAGTTTTGTTCGTGTTATAATTCAATCCATATAAAAAACACTAATAAATGCAAAAAAAAAAAAAAAAACTGAACGACCAATGAGGCGGCCGGCAAATAGGGAGGGGGGGTGTACTCGAGAGGGTGCATGGCTGTAGTCATATGACATAGATCCTCGCATACCTAAAATGCCGGGACAGAGCACGTCGGGTTTTCACCGACCAGGCAGACATTGCGTGCACCAAGCGCGAAGCGCCTTGAGGTGTCCGGCGAGTCGCATGAAGGTGAGCTGCACCCTACTAAAAACCTCTTGAGAGGCGGTCTCGCACGTGGATGACAGCTTCAATGAGTTAATATATTTTCCTGTGTATCCAATTCCAGAATGTAATGGAGGTACTGTGTAACTGCCTCGTGGGTGCCATACCATGAACCCTACCAGGGTACGCGATGCGATCATTCCTCTTGCGCGGAGTGAAGGTTCTCCACCCCGCACAAATGATCTATAGCTCGATCGCCAGCTATCTCCGACAGCGAAAAAAACGGTACATTGATTGTCTACTATAGCTCAGGTAGTGAGCGGCATGTTATACAGTGTTTTTGCCAACCGGCGCCAACCCAACCTATACAATATATAGGGGGGGAAGGGGGGCGCGTACTCATCGTTTGCTTTGCTTAGTCATTTGACCATTGACCACACATCCCTTTCGAGACGGAGCACCTTTCCTACTCCAAATCTAGACGCCCCCAGTATGTGGGCGCTCATTTTTTTTTTGGGGGGGGGGTGGGGTGGAAATGCTCGAAACTTTGTTTTTATATCCGGTACAGGTCATGCCACCTCGCGGATCGTTCGCACCCTTGTTTTCACGCCGGTGATTATCTCTTGCTGCGCGTTTGTGTTTGTTTTCGCCGCTAGTACAACGCGGCGACGCTGCCCAAGCCCAAGGGCAAGGACGTCAAGATCAAGAGCATTGCCGCGCATCGTATGGTGGCGGTACGGTTCAGGGGACGCTCCCCCGACGAGGTAAGACACCGCGCCGCGCCGGGCGCCTTGCCCTCTGAGGCAAGTCCCACAATCTGAGCACTCGCGAAAGCTGCTGTTGTACGGGTTTATGTTCATGTAGCGACTGGGCATTGTTTCTATAAAAAAAAGCACATGAAAATAAAGGCAGCTGGAAAGATTGCAGACGCGGGTTGGTAATTGTAGCACTGGGGTCCGCCGCCTCTATTGGCACCAACACTCTGTATACCTATCAAACACACACGCCATGACCAATGTTAGGTACCCTTGGGAGTCTCGGTGACACTCGAGGCTGGGGGTTTTAGGGCTCCGGCCAGCCATTTTTCGATGGGAATCTCGAGACCTGTCAATAACATAGGGGGCGATAGTAATCAGAACTCAGAACCCACAATGGACATTGAAAAAACAAATATTCCTCTATTTCCTCTATTTATACTGACCGCATGGTTCTGACTACTATGTTCCCTCCGTAATAAAGGCGCTCGCACGATTCTAGATATCCCCGCGGCACTTCGCGGGATAACCTGACCCTGTCCTCCCAGTTTATTTTCCCTTCTGGACCACAGAGCGAACAACCTGCTGCCTGAACTGCCCCCCCTCGAACGACAGCCAGCTTATGACACCTTCTCCCCTGGGTATAGGAATCTGCTGCTGTCGTTTGCTTGCGTACGAACCCGGGGTCACTCAACAAGGCCCATCTTCCGCTCTCATAGTACTTCGTGTAAAATACGTTGTTTGCGGTACATCGGCTCCTGCCTTGTGTGCACTACTGCTGTTCCTCTTTTTCGTTTTTTTTGTTTGTGTTGGGTCTGAGTGTACTGCTGGAATCTTCACTATTTGCGCTCTCGCGTCCGATTTTTCATATCTCCAACCATGATACACTCTCCAGCAACGTCGCTTGCCGCACGGAGGCCATACACGCAGACTCAATTGCCGCAGCATGGTGGGAAACGTATTCAATTTTTGCGTTTCTACCTGCCGCTGTGGATGGAAATGCAAGGAGTGTTTGGGGCTTTCATCAATACTTGAATAGTCCATACATTTCCGTCCAGAGTGTAACAATTGTTTTGAACTGTACCCCCGCGGACGTTTTTTCTGTCCCCCTTGCCGCACACTCGACACCATCAAACTCCTCCAACCTCCAACCCCAACCCGGCCCGCCCTCCCCCTCCTCTCCCGCGGTGCCGGCGTACCGATGACAGGCCAAGGTGGTGAAGGTCTCCCGCGGGTTGTTCGAGGTGCTCGAGGCAGAAGGCCTCACGCCCAAGGGAGGCATGATGATTTATCAGTACCACCCCCCCTTCATGCCGGGGTTTCTCCGCAGAAACGAGGTCGCGGTCAAGGTTTAGCGTCAACTATGAAACTAGAGGGCTGCCGGACGTCGAGCGTTTTCGTAGCGTTGTTTTCCAGGGCTGCTCGCGGGTCATGACCCAAACTGTGGGTCGGGTGAAGAGGAATTAAAAACATTAACAGCAACAACAACAACAAACTTTCTGAATGAACCGGTTCCAGAAACAGTACTCCAAGGCACGTTTGTATACTTAATTTGGGCAAATAGTCGAAGAACTGACTGCGTAGGATCATATCACGAGCTGGTTAATTCGCGAGCCGGGTCGGGTCGGGTCGGGTCCGGAGGAATTCGAAATTCCACGGGTCGGGTCGGGTCAGAAGGAATTCGAAGTATCACGGATCGGGTTGGGGTTAGGTGACCCCATCCGACCCGACCGACCCGACCCGCGAGTTTTGACCACCCCGAGACTCGTGCACAGGCCTGTTTTTTTGTTGTTCCAAGATTTTTATGAGTATGTATTGTACAACAAGCGTGTCGTTGGTCTTTGCGCGGGCAAAGATTGTGCTGAATTGTGCTCTGTTCGCACTGGCATTTGTGGGTGGGCAAATGTAACAAGAATCACAACCCACGATGGGCCCAAAAATCATGTATCCCCCTACTGTACGTTTACAACACCATATTAGGTCCTGATCCCTATATGTTCCCTCCCTCGCAATACGAGCTGTTTTGCCTCCTGTGGCATGCGGCATATACGGCGGCGATCATAATATCTTGTCTGGCTTATTGTTGCGCACTGCTCATTTTTGGGGGGGGGCAGAGGCGGGACATGAGAGGGTTTGCGCCGAAGCGGTAAGAAAAGCGTTTTTTTTTTTTCCTGGATGAGACACCGAAAGCGTTTCATAGAAGATTTTACATATTTCACACATCGGGTAGATGGGTAATCTACAGATCTTCTAGATCCTAACCTGCCGCCATGAGACGTTGTGCAGGATCTGTGCAGCACAGACCCATCCCAGGAAACACATCGTAGATCACGCAGATTATTCACGACTTCCACGCGGCAACATGAACTAGATGATTCAGACAAGGGATCGAATTGCCCTGAATTGCCTAGACCATGACGTGGGGATCGATGATCTGTTTCCGATGTGTGAAATCTTTGATGTTGCGGCTTTGGCTGCCTTGACTCGTCTGCCCCACCTCGCGAGTGCTTGCCCAACTTATATGTTTTAGCACTGCATGGAATGAGCCAACTCTACGAAAATCTGAAAATTATAAGCGCTTCTATGTCCGTGAAAGATAAAGGGGACGCCTGTTCCGGGAACGCTGAGATCAGTCCTGTCCGAGCTCTCTCTGGCGGGCGAGAAGTCGACTACGACGGCGAATCCAGGGTGTGATTTCGCAACGACCGTGGATTTATGAAACGTGGAATTCAAGACGACCCGCGAGCGGACACAAAGCGGATACATACGTAGTCTGTTGGCACCTACTCGTATCCCGCAAACCGTCTGTCCACCTCATTCAACGCTTCCGCCATTTATGGAAACGTTTATGGAAATAACGAGAGACGCATAGATGAATAGCTCAAGAATACAAAACTCGTTCCCGTGCAGAGGCAAAGCCAGTTAATTATTCACGCCCGACTTACGGAGATCCCCGATATTGTGCAGCCACAAGAACCGTTTTCTGCCCCCAAAAACAAAGCTGTTGGTAGTAGATACGTTCGTCTCTTCCACGGTGTTTATTTAACCTCCTGCTACATGTTGCAGTGTTTTCGTTAGCCTCTCGCCCACCCATCGCTGTGCAGAGTGCGCTGTTTGCTGTTGAGGAGCCCCAGCACCGACACCACCACCGTCGCAAAACCAACCTACCAATCGAACGACGCCCCCCTTCTCCTCCCCCCGCGCACCTCGAAAACGAAAACAAAGTCAACGAAACCTGCGTACTGCGGAGAGAGGCTTCGGGGTGAAGAAAGCTTACAAAAAAATAATCACACCCACTCCGAGCAGGCCGAAGCTAGCAGGCGTCGGTCAACGGTCGATACTAATCGCAAACAAGAAGCAGCGAACAAAAAGTACTTTCGCGACGTCACGGAAGCAGTCCCATGCCTTACGAGCAAATCCCGGGTACGATACCCATCGAAATCCCTGCACATATTGAAACCCTCCCGGCACAAACTTTTCGGACGCGTTTCGGCGGGCCGCAACTCCGGCGGAATCCGTGATGAGGTTTTCCCCTTCGTCCACTCATAAGCCCCCAATCGCCCCCCTGGCTTTACATTTTTTTAAGGTCAGACAATGGCGCAACGACACAAAACGCGCTAAGGTACTACTACTCCTCGAGAAAAAAGTCGACAAAAAAAAACCAACAACAGAAAACAAAAATGCCCTGAAATAACTATCACACGTAACTACTGTTGCATGCTGCATGTAAACTATAACGTAACCCACACCGTGTCGAGAACGTGAAGACACACGGAAAACGCGCTGCCCACCCTCTTCCACGGAAGAGAGAAAAAGCAAGCCGTGCACCACGCAGGGCTATCCCCCCGAGGTCTCCTCCCCTCGAACCGCAGCAACGACTCATCTATCGACGCCTGCCTCCTGCCCCAACCCGGCCGTAGTGCTGCCCCCCATACCCGCCGTGGCGATAGGAGCCACCGCCACCCCCACCGCCCCCGTATCCCCTCCTGTCCTGCACTCCCCCCCACCCGCCACCGCCTCCTCCGCCGCCACCACGCGCGCTTCCACTGGACGCCTCGATGTGGTCGACCGGCATGGGGGTTGTTCTTGGTCCCACGCCGTCCGCCTTCATCTTCTTTTTCCGCTCCCCGACCTGCGAGGTTGCGAGCGCATGGCATGGCCGCAGGGGTCAGGGCCGTTTCAAGAGGGTTTTAGTTTTGTGTGTTCGCCGTGAGCACAAAACGCTTCCGAATTACCGCCCTAACTACTGTATGGGTCCGGCAACAAGAAACGTTTACTCTGAGCAAGGGTGAAACCTTAATGTGACGCCAATTTCGTCCATATATGTTGTCATACACCGGCACGTAGGGTTTTAGTGTAGAACCACTGCATATAGCCGCAGAGCAAATTCTTAGCATATACCGGTATATGGAGGCGTTCTCTTGACCAACTTTTCTTAGCCGCCCCCTAAAACCTGAGTCTCTCGGTTTCTCACTGGATGGTTCCTCGCTTGTGCGCCTATGCTGTTAAGACAGCGTCGTTTCCTGTTCGAGGGCCTAGGCTGTAGGGCAGCGGTGGCGAACAAACGACCCACTGTAAAAATTGTGGCTTCCACCCCCCAACATCGAGCGATCTCGGCAAGGAATACACGCGACACACCACGCACCGGTCAAACTCCGACAATGTAGCGAGGGAGGCCCACAGAGAGCGAGAGAGCGAGATTTACCACTGTCTCGTACCAGTACATACGAGCGAAATAACTGGCCAGGTCCAGCTTCAGCGTTCATCAGCGAACCAGAACCACGACCGACCGCCTGGGTGTCTGCAGTTTTGGGTGGACGAGGAGGCCCCCGGGGCGTGCCCAACCATTACGCGAGATGGGGCCGGGCCGCACTTTGACCGTGTGTCATAAAAACGAGTGAAAACAATTACAGAGCGTGTCCCAGCAACCCCAAGCCCAGGCAGAAGAGGCTGCCCGTTTTCAAACTTCCCACAGCAGGGGCCCGCAGCAGACAGCCTAAACAGACCCCACCCCGCCTGGCTCACCTCTTCCTCCGAGAGCGGCAGCCAGTACAGCGACGGCTTTGCGTCCGTCTTCCTGAAGATGTCGTCAAGAATGATCGGCGGCTCTTCCTCACCGTCCCCGCCCCCCGCCACCTCGGCTTCTACCTGGGCCGCCGACACGCCTCCTTTAGGACCAGAAACTCCCGGTGCATGCACCGCTCCCCTCCCTCGCACACCCGCCCCCGAAAGACGGCCTGCGGCGGCCGCCGCCGCCGCCGCGGCAGCCAGCGTGCCGGTGCCACCGCTGGCCGTCGGAGCGGTGACGTGGGAAGAGCCGTTAGCACTGGCTTCGGCGGGAGACCGGAGGGATTTCGTTGCCGTGGCTGCTGGGGACGAAACGCGAGGCCCGAGGCGCTTCGAGAAAGGTCGAATCCCCCGCTTGGCGTCGTCCCGCCCCCTTGCCTGATCGTCCCCGCGCCCGACAAGTTGTTGCCAATTGCGGATGGGGTGGTGCGCGGGGCCGGGGGGTGGGGGGCACAGACACGGACGGCGATGGCGACGCGGGGGTAGAGAGGGGGAGATATTGGGGGAGAGTGGGGGGGTGGGCGAGAGAGAGCGAAGGAAAGACAGAGATATAGTATAGAGATGCACAAAACGGGAGACGGAGAACTTCGTAGCTCAGCGTTCGCGTCCACTCGACGACAAAAAACACGTTCGCATTGCCTGCTGCTGCACCCCTCTCGCGCCCGCTGGCACACGGCGAAACCCACCAAAACCCGTTCAAGTCAGGCGCGAGAGACAATCGCACCCCCGCGGCAACTCATGTCTTGCCTTTTCCCCCCTCGACACTGCGCCGACTGATCACGCCCAAATTACTGCGACATCCCCCTCAACCGGCGGACGCGCACCCGCTGCTACTGCCATACTGGTACATCTATCTCAGCACGACCCAACCACACATCCCAGCCGTTACAACCAAGCGGGTTTAATCCTGAAAATGTATCAATTCCAAGAAGTTTATCCCCCCAAACCGTGGGTGCTGCGCGCGGTGTACGGCGCGCACGCACACAAATGTGAATACGTACGGTGAGTGCTTACGCAATAAAAACGCCACCCACCTGCTCCGCAGACATGTCGCCCATCTTCGCCTCGAGCCGCTTGAAGCTCTGAACGGGCCACTGCAGGTCCTGCAGCGCGGCTATTGCCCTCTCGGCGGCCGCCATGCTGCCGAAGGTGGCGTAGCAGTGCGTCTTGATGCTGTCCATCCAGAACCCACCCTCGAGAACCGGGGCGTCCGCCTTCTCCTCCAGGAGCTGTTTGGCGTTTCGGTTTGTGGCCCAAAAAAGCAGGACAAGAATTAGCGTCCACGGGTGTTGTTGGCGTTCTCCTCTCTACTACACTTGGACCTTTTCATGATTTTTCATCGTGCTGCTGCCAAAGTACGCTCAAAATCCGACACGAAAAAGAGCAGGGTACGCGAAACAACACCTGGCGTTGGATATCCTTCTCGTATGCGAATAACATCAAGGGGGGTCATACGGTCGGTCAGTATACAGCCTCTAGACTCTAGACATGAATTACAAAATACTTTCGTATCACCTCGTAGGTAAATAGGTGAGTAGATTGGAGCGATAACTACAACTGCAATACTACGGGATGATACTGTCCCGAGTCCAGAGTGCGCGAACGAAAAACGGAATAAAGTTGCGAGCAGCAGCAGCAGCAGCATCCACACCGCGCAAGGCCACGAAGCAAGGACAGGACAGAAACGAAACAAAAAACACAGGCTTCCCGCTCTCACCTTCTTGGCTTGCGGGGCAGTGAACGGCCGCACAAAATTGTCCACCCGAATCGTCACCGGCTCCTCGACCCCACTGTCGTCGCCCTCACCCTCCCCGTCGCCCCCTCCCTCCATGCTCTCAGTGGCCGCAGCAGCGGCAGCCTCATCACCATCAGCAGCAGCAGTACCATCATCGTTAGCAGCAGCGTCAGCAGCAGTAGCACGAGGACCCGACCTCTCTTCTACGCCCGTCGCAGCGGCGGCGGGAGCAGTGCTTATGGCGCGGTCAGGCTCCGAGGACGGCGCGGCCACATTTGCTTCGTCCATCGGGTCGCCGGCCGCCGCTTTCTCGCCCACCTTGACGCTACCCTCGTCCTCCCCTTTGTCGGGCGCGGACTGATCGTCCATCTGGGCGCCCCTCCCCCCCTCCTCTGCCTCCACTCCTTCCTCCGCTCCCTCCGCTCCCTCCGCTCCCTCCGCTCCCTCCGCCTCTCCTTCCGCCGCTGTCGCTGCCTGAGCTGCTTCCGCTTCCGCAGCTTCAGCAGCCGCCGCCGCCGCAGCAGCAGCCTTCTTCCCCTTGCTAGACGACGACCTCCGTGCATGTTTCGTCTTCCGCTGTTCCGGGCTTGCTCCGTCGACATCCGCACGGTCGGCAGCATGTTCACCGCTACCGCCGCCGCCAGCTGAGTTGTCGCCGTCCTCGTCCGTCCTGGCCGTCCTCTTGCGGCTTTTGCGGGGGGTCTTGCCAGCCGTCCCGGGGGTGGTCGGCTGATTCTCATGCTGCGACGGCGCATCGGGGGGGCTGCTTACGCTGTCGGCCACATCCATGGGCTCGGCCTGAGGGTCGGATTTCGTTGGGGAGGGCGGTGAATACGGTATCTTGACTAAACTCCACACAAAAGATACATTTTTCAAATTCAAACGGTATCTGTGGTTGATCTCCCCCCGCGCAAGGGCGGGATCGCGGCAGGATGGTGCTGGGCGGGGGCCGCGGGGGGGGGGTGAAGAGACGACTCGCAGCATTGTTTGTAAGTATGGCAGCGATGCACCGGCCGTCCCTGAAGACAGGTGGATACGTTTCACGCTGCGCATGCGGCAAGCGATCGAAAAAAAAAAAGAGAAAAAAGGGCACCTTTTATGCTCTTGCTCTTGCACGAATCATACGATAATCGAATGCCGATACGTGAAAAAAAAGGGTCGCTCTTTCATCTTACTCGCACGTGTGAATATACCGGTATACGTGCTGTTATATACCGGTACCAAGTATTTATTCTATCATAGAATCAACAGAGCTGGCTCTATATCTAAATTGCTACTATTAATATGTAATACTGCTGTATCAATACTTATTCTCATTCTCGCAATTTCGTTGATAATGATACAGAAGCAAACAATACCACGTCGAGTTCGATTTTGAAAGGTGCCCTGCGTGCTGCCTCCGTTTGCACCATGAGCTTTCTTTGAAGGTGTACTGCACCGGTGACTTGATCGCTTACAGCAACAGTATGTACATTCAGCCATCCCTTCACTCCTCCGGAATCGCCGAGAGAAGGCGGTGGCAGGATAAAAATAAGAAAAATACCTGGAACCTGGTATCCTGGTATACCTTGGAAAAATGGACCGCCTGTGAGCCTGCCACTCGTACAGGCTACACGGGGATCGGGGATGGATGGATTTATGTAGAGAGCGTCGAATCTCACGATCGCTTAGACCATCATCGCGACGTTCCCGCGCGTACCAACTGCATATTTACCACAACAACAGCCCAGACCCAGTGGTACACATATATACCGTAGCGGGAAGGGGGGAGAAGAGCCTGCTACGTATGTGACCCCGGATCTGAGTTACGAGTTGGAAGGAGAGAGAGAAGAAGATGTGCGAAGACAATGAATGGGATGAGCAATATATATATATATATATTTATTTTTCATTTTTCTTTCATTCCCGTTTGTACCTCTTTGTGTCTTTGTTAGTATGGTCCGTTTTGCCTTTTTTGCGTTTTGCTATCTGCCTCTGTTTTTGTTTTGTTTGGTTTTTTTGCTTCGCATCATCTTTTTTTTAGGTTTTTGTCTGCTATTAATAGTCTCCTTTTTGCTTCCCTGGTGTCCGCAGTGGTGGAGTGCGTATGCTTGTTTTTTGTTTTTTGCCTCTGTTTTACTTGAGGTATTTCTTCCACTCCAGAGTTATTGGAGCCTGTCCTGCGACCACGGACCGTGCATTGTATTGTGAGTTAATGTGAGCACAACAACAACAACAACAACAACAAAATAAACGCAGCATCACTTCGTACACAGAAAGTAGACCTACTCTGTAGGCTGCCGTACGTACATACCAGGTACACATGTAGCACCTTACTCGTGCAAGTACTGACAGCAACAGCAGTAGTGTACCTACCAGGTATTACTATTAATAGTAAACACTATACGAAGATATTATTACCTTCCCAGTGGAACATGCAACGAAAGGACACAATCCAACGAACAACAGGCATACCGTACCCTACACAACAGTAGCAGTAGTCTATGATGAGTACAGAGTATATGCAGCGGACGTATACAGCAGCGATCAACAGCGGTCTCTCCTCATCCCGCACCTGTGGGCCTCCACCAACGGCCATCGCTTCATCCGCAAACGTCTCAGGCATAGCCTCCGGCAGGGCCTCCGGCATGGTCTCCGGCTCCTTCTCCGTTGCCGCGGCGGTAGACTCGTCGTCGGCTTGCTCTTGCACGGGCCCAGGCTCCTCTTGCTGGTGGTCTACCTCCTGAGAGAATGATTCCTCTTGGTAACTGTTACTCATTTCCGGGATGGGCTCATCCGATTGTGCTGCTGTTGGAGCCGTCATTGTGTCGACGGCCGCCGCTGCGGCAGCAGCAGCAGCAGCAGCAGCAGCAGCAGCAGTGGTAGCGGCGGCAGCAGCAGCAGCAGCCTCACCGCTGTCGGCTAGAGCCGCTTCTACTTCTTCTCCTTCGTCTTGCTGTTGCTCTTGTTCTGGGCTAGCTGCGGGAGACGTCCAAGGGTTTTCTTGTGGCTCCCCTTGCCCGTCCTCCTGGTCCAGGTGCTGATGTTCCAGCTGTTGCTTTGCCAGATAGGCCTGGCGCGAAAGAAGGCGACGGGAGATACCGGGTCGACGAGGATGGGGGTCGAAAATTTTCGCCAGTACCAGTATGTACCTAGTACGAGATACCTTAGATTTCTTCTTGTTCTTGCCCTTGCAAGTCTTTTCCTGGTTTCCTGAGAGAGTGACCGCCTTTTCTATTGTTAGTAAATTGTTACCGACACAAACGCGACTGCTTTTCGGTAGGCCTGCATTGTTGGCGGATTGGGGAGAAAATTCGGTCTCGTAATCCACAGCAGCGACCAGCTTTTCCGTGCGGTGATGACAGAAGATCGACAGCAGAGCACGGAAGCAACGAGCCAAAACTAAACACCATGCAGACGAGGGAGTACCAGTAGCCCCATCAACCTGCCAAAACTGTGAGTCAAAGCGCTGAGCCAAAACTCGCGATGACGATACTACGTGAAAAATTGAATAGTGAGTCAAAGATCTTTGGCCCCACTTCCGAAAGGAACTCACGGTGAGTGCGTCGACCAATTGGGCCTTGCGTTTCAAGCCCGAAACGGGTTGATTCAGCCTGGATAGCTCTGCCTTGAGCTTCGGCACCGTGAGTGATTTTATGTCCTCGATGGACAGGGTGGGCGCCGCATCGTCCATCGTTGAAGTGCTGGGGAGGGGCGCGCGCAGCGAGAAGTCTAGTTTCACCTGCCAAACAAGCAGAACACAAGGCAAATCCAGGCACACGCAAACGTCGGGCAAAACAGGCACACTCCGCGCAATATTTCGCTGGTACTCGCCCGTACACCCTCGCTCAAACAAGTACAGGGGAGACACCATATCTTCCCCTCCTTTATCACGCCTACTTATCATGTTAACTCCAAATGAAGGAGATTTCTGAAACCTACTGCTACCCTCCGCAGTAAGCGCGCCGGCACTACCCGAGGAAGCCCACGACCGGGCATCCCGATCAGTAGTAGCTGTGGTGCCTCACGTGTGTGGTGAAATAACTTGAAACCCATTTTTTGTGTGAGTGTGGGCTAAACATGTTTGAAAGGCGGGTTCAAGTTCAAGGGCGAGATGGCCGAGCACACGAGTTCGTGCTCCCCGACACCGCCCTCCCACCGGCCCCGGCGTCGTCCACGATGACGATGCTGCGGCTCATCCTCCCAGATCTCTCGCCGGAGGAGCGCGCGTCACCTTTCCCGTCATTCTTTCGCCAGAGCCGCGACGCATCCAACCTGGTCATGATGCTCCTCGATCCCGATAGTTGGTTAGAGTTAGAGATTACGTCAAGAGCCTGCCGATCTGCGGTCCTTGCGTCGAAATGCTGGGCGGCACCCGTGGCAGGTGGGCATTCGCTGAGGTTTCCGCCCAAGGGTCGCAAGGGGGCGTACGTGCGGCACCGTCGGGCCGTCTGGCGCGTGGCTAGGGGGTTTCAGGTGATTCGACTGCGTTGAGCCTTATAGTCTCGAACTTCGCATTGTTGAACTGCCACTCTTTACACAATTGCTTGGCAGTGCAATCAAACTTGTACTTGTAATACTCTTAGATACGATGCCAGAGGAGTATCCTCTGGTACGATTACTTACCAATGTTTTGTAGATACGTAGATACCAGGCACCAAGAATGATACAAATTCAGTGACAAGATCAACAGCAGTACTGCTGTGTAGTATTAAAGCAGTACTGCTGTGTAGTATTAATAGAACATCATGTTGACTTTTACACTCGAAGTGTTAGTGCTTACAGTCCGCGTTCCTGGTAAAAAGTGACCAATAGTGGTTGCCTCCAGATAGTGAATCTTCCCAAGGTAGGCTATTTACGCACTCCGATTGGCGAAGGGGTGTTTTGTAAGCGGCCCAACCAACCTATCAATAGAGTTTTTCCGAGCCACAGCATCCCGACCCGGCCAAATCAGCTTCGAGCCTTTGCCAAGCACAGCATCCTAGGCGGCCGAATCAACCTAGAGATTTCACAAGGCACGGCATCCAAGTACTGGCCACCCCATAGCGTTCGGGTTAGGGTTAAGGTTCGGGAAACCCCGGAAAAAATCGCTATCAGGGTGCATCCACGGCTCAAAGTGGCTGATCGAGAACAACTATTATGGGTAGCAAGGGCATGCACCAGGCGGTAGAACTTCGGTGTTCACACATGGCTGAAGCTTCCAGCATGAACGAAGCTTGCGTGTCCCTCAAGTCTCTGAAGCCTCTCAAATCTCTCGGATTTCCTACACAGGACCTCCGGCGATTCGCGCGCTCCCCGGCGAGCGTGTTCAACCCCGGAGCGAGCCTTGCGGACACTTTCCGCGCCGAGAGGCGGACTGGAGTCGTCTTCCCGGACGAAGCAAGAGCCTCCTTCGTTTATTTTGACGGCCAGGCGCGCTCGTCTTGGCTGCGCTCTGAGGCAAGTAGTGCTTGGCGTGGTGGCGTGCTTGTCGATGATGTATCAGGCTACTTGCAAATACAACACGGATGTATTGGACACCCTTTTCGTTTTCCCACCAGGACGTACAGCTACTTCAGTCATACTCATACTTGTTTTAATGCTTAACCGCCACTGCTCGAAGTTGCAATCTACAGCAGCAGTTGGTACGTAGCAGTAGTTTACTGTAGTCTAAAACAACAGTACGACCTACTGAGAAAACGAGCAAACAGCAGATATTTACCGGAAAATAGGAAATTCGGGAGCCGTTATTCTGAAGTTAGTGCAGAACTCGCCCATCCTCAAATAATAAATCCAACCTATCAATTGGACAGCTTTCCCTTTTATTATTTGGTGTGCGGTACTGTATATGTGCATCAGTATATTAATAGTAGCTTCACCCCAAGAGTCCAGTTTAGTAGTAGTCATAAATATTTTCCAGATAAGAGATGACAGTAGAATGAGGGACATCAACGGCAGAGGACAGCAGGCAGCCAGTGGGGCCACGACACGACTAGTTCACGCGAAAAAAACACAAGGACTCGCTGCTCCATCGCACAAGCCGCTTTATGAACCCACGCAATTTATCCAACTGCCGCGTACTGGTATAATACCAGGTATACAGCAGTACACGACAGCACTTGAGAAATTGGGAGTTACTCTTTTCTGGCTCGACTTTTTGCACGGACCTGAAAAACACGTCTGTGTATACTGAAATTGGTGTGTATGGTATATACTGCAGACGACATACCCTTCCTCGTATAGGGGATCGAACCTGGCCATAAATAAGAGTGTCTTGAATTATAGTTTTTGTCGTGTACGAACACTGCTGTACTGCAGCCCTCATTCCTGCTCTTCCGTCATGTTACTCTCTGCTAACTCGCCGCTTCGTTTTGTCTGGTCATGCTACACCATCCAGGGTGTAATCGGTGGGTTTGAGTTGCTGTCCCTGGAGCAATCGGTGGAGCTCATGCTTGAGGAGGCGTGTTTCCGTGGGGCTTCGGGGCAACTGCCGGAGTTTGTGCCCCTGGCGGACCGGAGGAACAACAACCAATGGCTGGCGGTCGCGGTCGAGGGGGGAAGGGTCTGCGTCATCAAGCCTCTTAGCAGGCCAAAGGTTGTCGCAGGCTCGTGGTCTAACTTCCTTCGCGTGCAGTGAGGTGGGGTTGTGAGAGCAGGTGGTGTAGCAGATCATGTGCAGATTGTCCACCAGATGTATTTATATCGCACAAGTAAGTTGCGGTCGGTATTCATACGTTATGTGTGCGGGACTCGTTTTCCTGCATGACGTGACACGAGCGCTACAGCAGTTGTGAAAAGTATGCGCCGCCGATGTATCTTTGTATTAACTTCAACGTTTTTTAGTTGCGATAGGGGGGCGCCTTGAACGTTCAGACGCGCGAAATTCGATAGTGATGCGGCTGGCGAAACCGCCCAAACGATAGATACACATGTGGACGGGCGACGAACCACGAGCGAGACGGATGGCGCATGTAAATACCACACGCGCTGATATAGGTTCTAGCGCAGTAGTACGTGGAATTCAAGCTTACAGGAGTACGCCGAGCAGTTCTTGGATCATCACGCCACCGCAGTCTGCAGTAGCATCATATGCGTGTAACCAGTTTGAACCTCCTTGGCCTTGGCAATGCCCAGCGACAGTGCAGGCACGTCAGGCGTCCCAAGGTGTGTAGGAATGGGGCGCTATATTGCCAAATTGTGAGGTTGTTGCAAGGGTCCTAAACTTTTGCTAAGGTAGTATTATACGATTGACGAATGCCCCAAGTGAGGGAAAAATTGTTTGGCTGCTGTACCTACAGAGTCGACAGAGTGCTTGTATGCATATGTGGTTTCTTGTGATTGTTGGTGTTTGGTGAGGGGCTTTGATCAGGTCCTGGAATTTTGTGAAAGTGGAAAATCCTTGGTCGACTTGCAGAGTACAAAAATACGCATTGATCGTGCAAGAACCCAGGCCTCGTACCGGTACAGCGGTAGGAAAACAATGCAAGTTGGGAGTTCCAACTGCATTGCGACGCACTCTCAATTGAAAGCACACATTATTGTGTATGGTTTTATTACTTTTTGGGACCCGGGTACGGCAACTGAAAAAGGGCTATGGTGTTGGATCATGAGACCGTCTAGTGCGAGCGCGCAGCAGAACGAGTGGCGTCATGCTGCGTGTTTTTTGTCGTACATCTCCTTGCACAATTGTTATACGGGCATCCCCACCCCCGAGCGGTCGAGCTTCTGCGTACGGCCGATCCCACACGAGTAAGACCTATGCCAATGGTACAGCGAAGTTGCAATAAAAAGTTTGAATTTCAATGATACCCGCCAAAAAAAATCAGAACACGCTTCCTATGGGCCACGTATAAAAAAAAAAAAGTTCCTAACTTTTGGAAAAGCCCAAAAAAAGCAAATCTGGGGCCGATGTTGGGCTTGAGAAAAACTCAGGCCGATCTTTGGTTCGAAGCGGCGAGATTCCGAGTCCTCGACAGACATCGATCAACAAAACCCGCGATTGCGTCATGAATTCTGAACGGAGTGCGCTCGTTAGGGGCTCCGACCCACCCTAGGGTCACCGTCTTCACACCATGGCCGGAGTCATGAGGCGGGAGCTGACCAGGCGTATGATAAAAAACATTTGGGCGCTGGTTTGCACAAAACAGAAGACAAAACTTCTCCATCCGTCTCGAATGGCAAAAAATAGACTTTTTTTCAGCTTTGGGAGGATACCGTAGGACGCCGCCGGCAAGCTCTCGCCCCCTAGACCATGGATCCACCTGATATCTTCGAGGCCGTCATCTATATTCGTAGGCCTTGCCAGATACCGAGCGGGTTGGCCTTGGGCTGGGTCTATGTCGAGATCGAGCGTCGATCGTCGCACGAGCTGGTTTCGATCACCGTGTTGACAATTTGCAACCAGAAAAACACAAGTTGCGCCGCCTGCAGCCGTTGGGGGAACAAAAAAGAAAAAATCAAACATTTTTCTTTTTTTTTTCCACAGCAGCGGTACGAGAAATTTTTCGGCTGTTTTTTGCAAGCGATATATTTGAAATAAAACTTTTGAACTTCGCGTTTCCATTGGCATAGGTCTAATCGTCCTTGATTTTCGTCATTTTTTTTCTTTGACGTCCCAAAGGAGTGAAACAACCACAGTGGTATGGGCCGTCAACGTAAGGTCAAGCAACCGGAGGCTCTTCACCCATTCGACCACAAGAAAACCGCTTAAATGACGTGTTGTGGGTCAACAATAAGATTTTATTTCTGCGTCATTTGCTGGACGAGGCTACGTGGCGATAGCCGTATGTTTTGTAGGTGCAAAATGGCTCGCGGGCGCCACTGGCTGCTTCGTGATGACGTATTTGTGTACCCTATACTGAGCGTGCGGCCGCCGTCGGGGCTCGAGATTTTTTGTTGCCCCATCCTAGTCCAACACTAGCCTTCACCATCCAAGCTCGCCTGCATGGCCTTGGGTCGTGTCACTGATCACAGCGGGTGCAACAGGACTGTTTTTGTCATCAAATATCACCGATACATGAAGCTCCCGCTTTGCCGTCTCTACGATTTTTTATTGCTGCTCCGGTAAGTGACAAAACAGAGAGTTCCTTAGCGCTGCAGAAACCGCGTACAAGGGTGCAAAGCCGACCCAAGATGGATAATAAGTCCTGGCTGCTTGGAGTGTGCACCCGGCGACGAATATGCTTCATCTTCTTTTTTCAGGTTTTTGTCTGCTATTAATAGTCTCCTTTTTGCTTCCCTGGTGTCCGCAGTGGTGGAGTGCGTATGCTTGTTTTTTGTTTTTGCCTCTATTTTACATGAGGTATTTATTCCACTCCAGAGTTATTGGAGCCTGTCCTGCGACCACGGACTGCATTGTATTGTGAATTAATGTGAGAACAACAACAACAAACAACAACCATGTGAGAGCGGAAACCGAACTGTGAGGAAAACACGGCATGGTGATAGTATTAGTTTTCGCTATTCATGATCCCGAGGAATCTTCTGACGATCCGAGGTCCGTATTATCTCCTTCTGGCCTACCCCGGCTACACTGCCTTTCATTTTGGTCGCACAGTGGGATCGGCATATTCCCAATGCTCGCCGACTATGCCGCGTTGAACTGTGCTTGCTAACACACTACTTGTATACACGTCACCGCTTTCCGTGCAATGATGCTCTCAACGACATGTGGCTGCAGTCTCTGAGAAACGCGGGACGTAGGCCAAAAAACATCGCGCCCCCTTGGCAATAAGGGAACTCATGAACAGATCGCTCAAGAGACCACGTGCACATGAACCGTGGCGATCGGCAATGTAAACCGCGAACTAGCACAGCGGAAAGTACTTGACCGTGTTTGTCGCACAAACGAAAACGAAAAACGAGGCGAAACGTTATATAGCTTACACGTTCGGCGTGGGGACTACCGGTACTATCATCATATTAGTGTTGTACATCGGCGGCATTCCGGGCTGTTCATTTCCATGCAAGGCGTCGAGAGGAGCAGCACGAGGTACAATGAAAAACCGAACCACGCCGAAATAACCGCCTAAAAACGATAACGATATCAACGATTTCCTGATCCCCCACGGCCATAAATATTCCCGCTTTGTTGACATCAACCCATGCCAGACGCAAGGCCAAGCCCGGCGCACTCCCCCCTACCGTGCTTCCCGCTACCGCGCAGTCGCCGTGGTTAGAGCAAACATTGCTGGATCTATCATATCTACCGCTTGTCTTCGTTGTCCCCAGACTCCCCAAGCTTCGACACGACCCCGCCGGCGATAGTGCCACCCATCAACACCCCCAACGCCGGCTGGACAACCGGCGTCCACTTGTCGTTGAACTGGTCGAGCAGAAAGGTGTTGCTGAAGCCGTATGACGACACAATGCCGGCGATGAACCACAACATGAAGACGATCACCACGAAAAAGTCCACGGAGATGATCGTCGAGATCAGATCCTTCGCGCCCAGAGTGAACGACTCCCCGGCACCTATCGGCTGCCGGTTCTCGATCTTACGGAACCGTTCGATATCCGCGCCCAAATCCGCCAGTTCCGCCGCTGATTTTCCGGGCGTTGTCCGCCGCTGCTTGTTGGCGCTCGGGGCCGGGATGTTGTCGATGTCGAAGTCGTCGGCCATGTCCCCCCCCCCTCCCTGCCCTAATGCCGACATTGCTGCGTTCATTGCGGACTTTGCCGCCCCGCTCACCGCGAACGCAGCACTTCCCGCCGCCCCTGATGCAGCAGACGCTGCGTCTGCTAATTGTTCGGAGATGTTGTCGTCCGAACTGTCCACGCGCACCTGATGGCCACGGCGGTGTGCAAATCACGCTTCCAAGGGTGAAACAACGAAAACGGTCACCACTGATAAAACTCAGAGTCGAAATATTTAACAGGTACCTGGTATACATAGAGCTAGGGTTGAAGGTATGATTGGACGGTTTCCAGGTCTACCGCGCATCGCTGGCTCAACTCAACCGCAACCGTCCTGGATCGCATCGATGTGGTTGGGGTACAACAGCGGCAGCAATGAGCGGAGAAGCGCAAGAGCTTCGGGCGTCCGCTGGCTCTGGCGCATCATATATATTAACCACAAGAGTCGATACAAATTGCACTCCATCATGCACCTGTCTTTGTACACCAGCAGTGCTGACTGTTACTTCTACCAGGTATTTAATACCACCGCAGTCTTGCGACAGCAGTTAATATTATATTGCCAGTTATGTCCCTGGTAGCAAAATGATCATTACCTGTCACGGGTACTAAAGCGTACATACAGCAGAACGAAGTCATCAAGTCCGCACAAGTGCATGTTATCCACAGCGAAATCGCCTTTCCCACGCCAACAAACTCTCCTGGCATACAATAGCAAACACGTCACCTTTGTTCCTCTGGTGTCCCCCGCCGAGCGAGGAGTCTCTTCGACCGCTCGTTGCACCCTTTGAGCAGCAACCGGCACTGCAACCGCTTGCGGCTCGGCCTCCTCCACCGCCACAACGGCGGCCGCTTCGGCGCGGGCGGACTCGAAATCCACAGCCGCCGCGGGCACCTGCTCATCAGCCGGAGAAGGAGCTGAGACGCCTTCCTCATCTTCTCCCGCTGTCGCTATCGAGCTCGCGTCTTTCCGCCGCTTGCGCACCCTCTTCAGTCGGGGCGCCGCCTCGGCCGCCGGTTCTGTTTCCCCCGTCCCGTCTGCTGCTCTCATCGGCCGCGTCCTGATCGCCTGCTGCTTGGTGAGTAACCGCCATCCTGCATCCAATTGCGGTATTCGCTGTCTCGCCAGAGGCTGGTACGAGGCGCAAGCGCGACCGCAGCTTCCTGTGCCGCGCGATGGCGTGGAGATAGGGCCTGCGGTGAATCCTGCGGTGCTGTATATGAAGGACAGGCCGATCAGGCCGCTGTAGGCGATCATGATCACAGCAGCACCAGTACTACAAGTGCGAGCAACAAGTTACCCAACCTTGTGGGCAAGGATGGCAGGAGAGGCAAGGTGGGTCAATGCAGCTTCCTGAGTCGGAGATTCTCCAATCAAAGGGTGAATACTCGCGTGCAGATCAGCGGTCTTCCGGGTGTAGAGGGAAAAGGGCCTTTCAGAGGATGGCTCCTCCTGCGATAGGAGGTAGCAAGTCTAGAGGGCTGTTCAAGATAGGACTTCCACTTGCATCGAAAGGTCCCCGTTTTTCCGCCATGCAAATTTCCAAGTTGGTGTGTGGAAACCCATGGGCCGCCGACAACCAAGTGTAGCGAACACCTGAGACAGGAGACAGGAGACTGGAGGGACTGGACAAGAGCTTGTCCCATCGCCACCCTGAATAAGTATTATATTCTCCGGAATAGCACGCGAAGGTGAGCCACCGTGCTTGTCCTGAGTCGGAACCCTGCCGATGCCATCCGCAGCACGCCCAGAATGTCGCTACCCCAAAGCAATGATCCCGGACTAAATAACCCTACGAGTAGCATAAAGCTTGGGGCCTTGCGGTCTCACACAGACCTGGAAGCATCCGCCGGCACAAGGCCAATACTATTATGTAGGGATATGCTCCTTCGCTGCCTCCGTGAGCCTGCCTAAAAACTCGGACTGAGCAATTTTCTTCAAGTCCCACAACCACTACGTACTGCTGGCTGGTTGTATGTGTACCAGGACTGAGGAGTGCCTAAGACAAGTGTAACGCGTTGTACCCCTGGGGGTAGTTTATAACCCATACCAGGTACTTACTGCTGCTGTACCTGGTACATATTTACGCTGAAAGCTGTCAGCACAGAGCAGAGGGACACGCGCAGCGCTGCGAGACACACTGCTGCGCGTATACACCTCCAACCGTAGCCCCCAACCACGCTTTCGGGTATCATACTATTAATATCATGTACCAGTATCAAAATGTCCCTCGTTGTCCCTCGTCAGGCGGTCGTGACTCGAGTCTGAGAGATCAAGCTGAAGGGAGCCCTCTGCAGTTATCTGAGGGCATAATTGGGGGTTTGGGTCTACTATAGTTGTAAAGGTATACCATACGAGGCGCTTCGCTCCGCGGGCGGCCTACGCCGCCCGCTACGCTCACTCAGGAAGGAAAAGTACATCAAATTACTATGCGAAGCGGACAGAGGTCCAAAATATAGTTTTTTATTATGATCGTAGTTGCAAACTGGCGACTTGATAATGCCAGGAGTCCCCGCCGCCATGCTTCAGGAGGAAACAGCTCGGACGCCACATACGCTTCGCATCGCGGGCGGTTGCCGCACGTACGTACATACCCCAGGTAGGGTACTTAATTTCTTCTTTTGATATGCTGTATGTACGAAAAAAGAGAAAGCACAGCACGGCACAGCAGCACCGCAAAAACAATGTAAAATGAAACCGAAAAATTCGGCAAGAAAAAAAAATCCCGTCCCTCTCCTGTAATAATCTTCTGCCTGATTGGAACACCTTGCACAGTCAAAAAAAAAAAAACGAACAGCAGAGCTTCTCTCTCAGCCTCATACACCGCCCGCCCCTCTCGCGACCACCTCGCCACCGATTCGATCCGAGTAAAGCTTTCCTCACTCCCTGCCACAGTCAGCCCCGTCGCCCACCTCGCGTGAAGCCCGGTGCTCACCGTGACCGTCGTTCGCCAGCTCGACAGTATTGGTACTCAGACTGGGAGCTCCCTCTTTAAACTTCAGCGTGGTTGCAAAAATAAGCACCGCTTGAATCTTATCTTGCAATTTCGAACGACGCTTATATCTCGTACATACTCTATCCACAATCACAAATGGAGGCCAGACAGAGCCCGTTCATGCATCCCTCGTGTCTCGAGGCACACGCGACGCCTAGGCACGAAAGTGGCGACGGCGCTCCTTGCAACCCCCCCTCTACCCGCCAGCACCCGCTGACACCCGCGACGGCGCCGGGCTCTCCCGCGGTGCCGTGCCCGGAGTACACGCACGCACACGAAACGAAAGAAAAAAAAAGAAGAAAGGACCGAGAGTGCCAAGAGAAATGGAGAAAACCAAGAACCGCTGGAAAGGTCCGGCAAGTAATGAAGGAGGCGATTTCGAAGTGGGAGCTCTGAGAGGCCAGGGATGTACCAACCGAATACGCTCAGGGGTTGTGATCTACTTAAGTAGTTCTATTATAGCAGAATAATCATATAGTTTTACAGCAGTATAGGGTTGGGGTTGGGGCCGTGTCTCCCGGCTCTTTCAGCTCAAGATTCCGCATACGTTTGGCAACCTGTGGGCTGCAAGTAGGTGCTTCCGCACGTATATAGTGCCGTTTTACCTTTTGACGTGAGACACCACCCTTCGCTCACAGCAGGTTCCACCCCACCACAAGAATCCATCCCCGGTGACAGGAAAATTTAAATTAAAATAAGAGGCCAGGTTTATCAACGGGGTGCGTTACATACCACCCCCCTGGGCCGATACGCCCCAACGATACACATTATATTGCCACCCGGGTCCACACAAAAGTAATACCGGTGGTATTCGGCACCGCACATCGTGGAGAAGAGCAACAACAGTACAGTGAACAGGGGCAGAGCGGGCGGCCCATCACCGTGGACAGAACGCGTCTGTGGCCCCGACGAAGCCTTCTGCCCGATCTGCTCGTAGCAGCAGGTGGTTTACTACTGTAGGCACCTGGTATAGTATTCCTGCGGTACCCGGTACTATCTAATGAACAGCATAAATTCAAGGGTTTACTTGGTACTCCCAGTGATCCCAGCGACCTCGCACCGCCGCGCCCATGTGCTTTGCCTTCGTCCTTCTATAATCGCCCATCCGACTATGAGTACTCTGTACAACGCTCCGAACTTCCCGGGTCGAAAGTGAGGACGTTCCTCTTACGCAATGTAAAATCGACATCAGCCCTTGACGCACCGATCGCCCCAAACCGCTCGCGCGATCGACGTTTGATGATTCGCGAAACACGTCTGCCTCCCTTTCCCAACGCCAAGCAGTACGCACTAGCGCTCAGAAAATGACGACGGATGACGCAGCACCAAAAGAAAAGCCTACCAACCTCAGACATTGTCATGCCAAGCACCGTGCGTTGCTAACCCCCGACAGCACACACCGTCTACTTCCGACACGACGAGGACGAATTCATGCTCACATCCATGAGCTGACCGCCGGCCGTTCTTGATGCCAGGTACCGGTACCTGTTACAGCCTCAGCCTTAGAGCAGTAGCCGACAGACGGCTTCGGCGATGGCGGGAGTCGGACGAAGAACGCTGTATCGCAAGTCGGTTACGGATGACTACCTGAACAGCACGCCCGAGCCGGGAGACAACGAGGAGATCGTGCTCGTGCGAGCTCCCCGGGGTTCCAACATCATCGAGGTGCGTCTCCGGCGCTCCGAGAAAAAAATAAAAGAAACACCACCCGGTGACTCTTGCGATGCCACCTTGCGGGAAAACTGTTGTCGAGTTAAAGGTAGATGTTCAGCAATGCGATCCAGGGGCGCGTGCGAGCTCGGAGAACCGTTCCCAACCGTGCCGCGAGAGACTCAAAGCGGCTGCGGCTCTGTTGACCTCTCGTGTGACCGCAGCGCAGCTGAACGTACCTCTCAATTATTCAAAAGGCCTGACTGACGTTCACCCGTTTGCTCGTCTCCTTCTCCGTTATTGGTATATCAACTTGTACAACTTAAAAAAATCCCAATTATTAGTATAGTATATTTTCCAGTACGCCAGGGAAGCAGCGGTAGATTTACAGTACCAAATTTGTGGTAGGTTGGTTTATCAGGCTTATTCTGTGTCGATTCGCCCCTCGCTTGACACCCCCTCCACTCCACCATAAAACCTCCTCAGATTGTGCTGTTGTCCGGGGAACAAGCACTTGCCATTCTTCCCACGAGGTTCCGTAAGCTGATCTGGGTGAAGCGTGGCGACTACCTCATAGCGTCCACCTCGGTGGGCGATTTCGAAACGAGCGCGGGTGAAGCCGGAAAGGTAAGCCGCATAGCAGGAGCAGCAGCAGCGGCAGCAGTCCTCAGCAGATATTAGTGGGTAGCGGTAGCCTATACCCCATGTTTGTTCCCCGTTCGGCCAACCTTTGGACCTATTTCGTTGCAGCAACTGAAGTATTACTGACTAGCGTGTGGCGGCGTCATCCGGTGAAGCAGGTAAATGCGGCTTTGTTAGTCGGTGATGTATAGGAGCCGACAGCAGAAGCCAGCAATGATAGTCGGCATTGCTAGACATCCGATAACAACCACCGACAACGGTCGCCGGTAAACCATGGACTAGGGCGGGAAAAGTCAACCGCTATGAACTTGACGGCTTAGTGACGGCCCTGCTTTTGCCAGGAACAAAAGCTCCGCTTTCCAGAGACTAAGCTTTGCCTCGCCCGCCCGCCCTGTCGCTGGGTGCCGTCAACACGCCTCCACAGGTGCGATATCGCGTCGAACACATCCTCAACAAGGAACAAATTAAGCACCTAAAGAAACGGGGTCTTTGGCCCGAGCCCGACGCTTTCGGCGGAGCTCTGCCACTCGCAGGTCCCGGCTCGGGGAATCCGAGGGAGGGGTGGGGGGACGCGATTGCTGGCGGCAACCCTGACGATGAAACAAAGGGAGTTGCGCCCTCGACGGTAGTTGCTGATGAGGGGAATGGGGTATCGGTGGCGGCGGTCGCTGCCGGCGTGAGTGCTTGCTGCATCGGAGTGGACAAAGGCGCGGTAGGAGATGGGGGAGGAATTGAGGGGGGAGGGGGGGAGGAAGAGGAGGAGGAGGAGGAGGAGGAGGATGATATGAGTGACTTGTTTGTAAATAACAATAGGGCGGCCATGATGCAACTGCGAACGGACCACGAGGACGAGGAAGAATCGAACTCGGAGGACGAAGACGAGGACAGCGACGAAGAGAGCAGTAGATGACTTGTTTTCTTGTTATGTGTCGGCCCGTCAATGGAGGGCGGTAACCGCCGGTATTCTCTCTCCTGCACGCTGCCGAACGACTACCCGGGAGGAAGTGCTGTGTCTTCAATACCTTTCTTGATCGAGAGAACGATCGAACGACCATTTTTTTGTGGTCATGTACTCCCGGGTGTCTTGGTTCGAAGACAATCGAAACAGTAGGTGTTGTCTGTCATCCGTGGATGCTTGGCTCAATATTATTGCCTGCGGTCGACTTACAAGTGCAGCGCAGAAGAATGTCAATCGTGAGCAAACATTCCATAAGGTCCTTACAAACTGAAACGCCTGCCTGCCTTTTCGCTCACCGTCCAATAGGAAATCAAAATGTGAGGGGTCTCGTCCACCCCGTGTGGTGTCGCTTTATGTTAATGCTACGAGTGGTCGAACTTGTGTAGCAAGCGTTCACGGCGGTGTTGTCAAACGCTTGTACTCCGAGCCACGTTGTTGAGGTACCGACCGCGTCCTTTCCCCCCTCCGAGACTGTAAGTAGATTCAGTCCGATCTTGCATCTGGGTGAGCCGAGAACGCGAATTTCCTGGACACGCTTGGAAGGCGTTGCGTCATTAGTGTTAACCCGCTGCTGAGGGTATTTACTGAAGCGATACCAGTACTGAGAAGTTTGTTCGAGCGGATTTGACGGCATCGTGCTCCGAGGCCGTTCAGGGTCGAAATATGGTGGTTTTAAAAGCTAAAGTGGGCGACACCGAAATAATAGTGCATAGTAACGTTTGTATGATACCGGTACAGCAGTACCCCAGTTCGCCTTCCGGGTCTAATAGATTTGGACGCCTAATAGCTATGTTTGTCCAGAAGAGAAAACGAGGAAAAGCGATGGGACGAATCGCAGCCTGTCAAATGTTCGACAGTAACATATGACCAGAGACTTGTTCCTGGCACGAGTAAGATGATAACGAGAAACGTAAACGTCGGTGACGGCTGCTTCTCCTTCCGCTTCCACCCTGGAGGGCTCGATATAAACTTAGGTCACGCCGCCCAAAGTGGCCCGTTCAGGCGGCAGGGGCAGGTACGCGCCAACTGCGGCAGGCCTTGCGTCCAGGTTCTCCGTGTGCCTGCGTTGCACCTAACGTGTCCACCCATCTGCTTGCTGTATTTCGAAAACTATCCCCGAGAAAGGTTTTTCCTGCCCGCAGTTTTTCCCCCATTATCTGGAAAGCTCTTAATTTTATTCAGCCAAGTGTCGTCGCGGCGGACTTGGTTCCATGGGAGCCTCGCGCATTACTATCTGCGTTTGGTGACGCGCCGGGGCGCCTTCACTATTGATTACCTGGTATTTGACTATCTGTTGAGTGCCTCATAACATGAGGCATACGGGGAGGCTATCAACGCGCTTGTCACATGCTCTGCCCGATTTCTCGAAGCCTGTGCGACGCAAGGCGAGTGTGGGCGAAACCCACACACCCCAATCGCTCAACAAGTCCTGTGGGTGGATCCATTGATCTTCGACGGGACAGCGCACCATCATCTCATGTAGCAAACCCTCCACGCCGGTGAAAAAATGCGCTATATAAAAAAAAAACAATATTGCTGGAACGGGGCGGAGGAGGCTACAACTCGCTCTTCTCCCCCTCTTCTAGAGTCCCCGCTGCAACTGGATCTGTTGTCGCATCTGTCCCCGGTATAGGCGCCACCTCCGTGGGTTTCAGCTCCACAGAGAGCAGCGTCTGCTTGCCTAGCTCGGTCTCCTCGATCGTGACCGCCGCATCGTTAGGATACGAGAACGACACCTGCGGAGGGCCGAGGCAGTTGCGGATTAGCGGCAGTGGGAAAGAGGGACGTGCCGGTTAGCCGGCTGCGGGCCTCGAAACCCTCTCTTATGTAGGGCCGGGTGCTGCAGAGGGCGTGCGTGTTTCGGGAACGGAGCAAACAGTATCATCGAAAAGGGGTAGTACGCTCTCTGGTGTCATACCCTGACAGCGGACGCGTTACTGCTGGCGCGTGGGCAGACCTCTCACGCGGTTGTGTCTTTCTGCGTCTTACCTTGCGGGTAGGAGTGTGCGCCGACGGTGAACCAGTCTGCCGACAGCGCTTCAACCCTGTTGCTACTGCAAAAACTGTGCTACAAAAATTCCAAGACGTTTGTCCTCAAAACCGATGGGCGCATTTCTGAAGGAGTAAATAGCCATGACTTTGTCGAGGCCCCTCGCTGAGCCTCTACCTGCTATCGCTGCTACCTGTTGCTGCCGCCGCCGCTGCTGTTGCTGCTGCTGCACACATGCCCACTACAGAGGACCGTGTTGGTGTCCTCCACACGCAAATCATCAGCAACTGGATAACGCGACAACGTTCGCGACCTCACCTTAGGGAACGTGGAGGACAGCCTCTGGGACTCCAGGTCCACCCCCTGGACGTCGGCCCAGTCGAGGACCTTGCCCATGGTATCAGACCGCAGGAATCGCCGGCGCACCCGCGATCCGTCGGCAAGCCGGAGCATAAGCGTCGCGGCCACGCCGTCCCCCTTGAGCGCAGACTCTGGCGGCTCTTGCCCAAGCTCGGCTGCCTTTCGTTCTCGCCTGTTCCATACAAGTGGTCGGAAAAAGCAAGGGCGAAGTCATGGGTGCATACGACTAAAACGCTGTACCAGGTACACGGCTAAAGTAGTATGGCGTCGGGGGTTATCGTTGGAGGTTGTCGTGCTTGTGTACGAATGCAGCTTTCGTTCTGGCTCGAAGCACCGACAGCCGATGGTCAGCACCGCCAGCGGCTTAACGCTCACGCGCAGCGGCGTAGTGATACCTCAAAACCAGAGCCGGAGTACCGGCGGTTTCAAGAAGAACGCACACGGGACACGTTGAAACCCCGCAACCGCACGTACACAGGAATCCGGGTAAAAAAGCACTTCCTCGTAGCCCCATGGGAAACTGGGCACATATCGCATCGCAACCAACTCTCACCGCTCGGTGTCTTCCCGCTCCTTTGCATCCCTGATCTCCTGCGCCTTCCTCTCTTCCTCCTCGAGACGAGCCCGCTCCGCCTCTTCCTCCCTTTCCAGCACCTCCCGCTGTGCGTCGTCCTTGAGAGACTTCGAGTAGCCCTCCACTCGCTCCGTGTGGATGGTTATTTCGTCTTTCAGTCTCCTGTAATACGTACGAGGATTCCAGGAGTGTTCGGCGGCGCGAGCGGGATTGAGAAATGCTGCAGATGTTGGCATGGGTTGGGAAATGCCGCAAATGTTGACGTGGGTTGTTGGGAAATATTGCGGATGTTGGCGTGTGGTGGAGTGCTTCACTTTTATGCACCGGAGGGTCGGTGTCGCCACGGTTAGACACATGTGGTCTGGGCGAGAAGGGGGGTAGGGGGCAGGGGCAAGAGACATCTGTGAAAAGCTGTGCAGACGCACTCCAGTAGACAATGACTCAAGTTGAAGACATTAAATGTGTCCCACGACCGTAATTTCTTGACACGACCCCGGCTGCCCCCACTTCCCAGATCCACGCCACGGAAGCAAGCACAACCTGCATCATAAATAAGAGCGGCATCTCAAAACAAAGACGGCGGGGCATCCCTCGAAACGCCGCGCCCGTGTACGAACCAATAACACGATGCCGCGGAGTGAGCAAGGGGTCGGAATCACGTGAATATGGTCGATGCCCGCTCAACGTGGTGCGTGTGGTGTCAACTTACTGCTGCTCGACGAGCTCGGTCTCCAGAAGCTCCTTCTTGAGCTCCAACACACGAGTCATCCAGCTGACCATCTGAAGCAAAACAAGCGGGGCAAAGTCACACCATGAGCGTCACAAGGCGCCAACACACGCTACTCGTATATACGCACGGTCGTTATTTCAGCCCTCACGTAAAAAAGGATGCCCGTTGCTGAGTGCGCACTTCATTTTCTGGCGGGTCGAGAGAGGTTAGCTGTTCAGGCCTTCGGTACTATGTGTGCCATTCTTTTGCGAACAACTGCATATAAAGTTGAGCATTCTATTACGGGGGACCATAGTTAATAGGACCTACGGTACACAAAAAAAACTATGTGTTTCCCTATTTTTACTAACAACGTTTGGTCCTACTCGGAGTATTTACTACGGTCCCCTGCAATAGTCTGTAACCTACGCCCCAGCCCGATATGTACGCCAATTACGAGCGCATATTGCTCGCCTTCCCTCCGCGCACCAACCTTGGTCGGAGAGAGCAATTCACAGGAAACGGAGAGGGAGCCAAAAACGAGACCCCTCACTCACCGACACTCAATCAAGGCCCTTCGACAAACAAACACACATGCATCCCAACCACGGACACGTGGTCAAGGCGTCTCGACAAAGCAAACACACACCCAGACAGCGCCGTGGCTCGTGCTCAGGATGCACCGTAAACCGCTTACATCGAAAGTTCTTCCTTCCGTCACTACTCGAGAGCGTTCAAAAGCGTGCGGTCACTTCAACGCCTGCACAGCGCAACGAAACACCGCCGGGCAACCAGCAGACACCCCCAACGCAGCACAAACAAGATAGTTGCACAACAGCCGACCCTTTCCACCCTCTCGCCCCCCCACGAATCGAACCTGGGCTGGTGTTGGCGGCGGGTTGCAGTGGTGCAGCGCCACCGTCGACCGCTTCAGCTTCTGTTCCGAAGACATTTTGTCCGTCACTGAGGCGCTGTTCACCACCCCAAGGAAAGGCAAGGATCGTGCGCCCACTCGTTTTGCCGCCGCGGCGGAAGCCGCCGCTCGCTGAGCGGAGCTCTTGCCTCCAGGGACCCACACCACAAAGTTCGAGTCCACGAAAGCAGTCACCTGGACGCCGAAGGAACACAAGGCGAGAAGGCAGGAGATATATGCTTATGTCGGGGTTGAACTTCGCGCGAGTCCGGTTCGAGATCGGTGACGCTGTCTAAGTGAACCCTTGAAACCAGCTGCGAAACGTATCCCCACTAATACCAACTATTTTGGGCCCGAAACGTGGGCGCAGTTGCAAAGGGATAAAGGCTTCAGGCGTCAAGTACGTTTGCACCCGCAGACGCGGATGCACGCGAATAGCACAGTGAAACCATCTCCACCTGAACGGCGCACGCTCCTCAGAGTAAACCTCCGATGTTTCAGCTTTGGTGGCGGCAAACGATGAGCAGCACACAGCGATAGCATAACGAACGTGTATTTATAAACACCGCTCTACAGCGCCTAAGGCACGTCATGCTCACAAAAAACAAGGCTTAAGGCCGCCATGGAATTGAGCGAATTTCATTGTCGCATCGTCACCTTCGGATCCGCGAAGGCCTTGCAGATCGCGTCATCCACTTTAGCCTCCTTGCTGCCACGGCCCCGGTCAGCCGCGATATAAACCAGGCAAAGGCGGTTGCGCTCCCACGCATGTTCTGTTGCCTCGCCAAACGATTTCTCGTTGAAGTCGGGGTGACTTCCGGGATGGCCACAACGACAAAGCGGAATCGCAGAAACACAGTGCGGGGACTTAGCAAGAACAAAGTCAGCTACGAGTTTAGTTTGCTTGAGACCATTTCGACCACTGCGACGGACCGCCAAAAGCTACCCGGGCGCACAAGCCGAACAAGGTTATTTTCGCCGGGGAGTTACGCGGAAAAAGACGAATGCTCCACCAAAATAACGCACGCGTGCACGGACGTTACGAGTTCTGCCCATTTTAGTGCGGATACTCCAACCCCCCACCCTCTGGCCCTCCCTCCCCACAGTGGGAAGACCCCAGCACGCCGAAGTGCGTCGTGCCGCTGCTGCAGCAAATAGAACGCAGCGGTGGAGGCACGGGCTACACTGGGTTCGATATTACTCGGTTGCTCCTGCGAGTACAGGAACAATCTTCTCACCCCTTGCCATACTTCGCTTCGAAAACCTCCTTGAAACCAGCACCAGAGGTCTTCTTCCTCTTTGCCTTGGAAGGTTTGGCCCTGGCCTTCAAGCCGCCGCCGCCTCCACCGCCGCCCTCCTTGTTCCCGAGCAAGGTCCCGACCACGTCCAACAGCTTCGAGAGCAGTGTCTTGACCGTTTCGGCCAGGCCGCCCGCTCCCACCGTCGACGCGGCGGCCTGATTTCGCGGATGAACGAGGCAGGGAGCTTTGTGGTATAAAAATGCGATGCACATGGAATGATGGGGCACGTTGGGCGGTACGAGCCACGGCGGGTTTAACGAAGCTCAATCAAGCTTCTGTGTAGTCATGCACACCAAGGATTAGAGGGTGTGATCCCGTGTTGCCTTATCATGTGTCATGTTGACTATAATACCAGGTATCTGGTATCCAATACAGCAGTATGGATAAGGCAAAGGCATACCAGGTACTTGGTTGGTGTGGTCACGAGGCCACCAGGGTGTTTCCGGTCGCTGTGGGCCTCATCTCGTCGCGCCAAGGCGCCACACCGCAAACGTTTCATCTTTGGTGTGCCCAAGGTGTCGCGCAAGCTTGGTTCCTTCAACGTCTCACGTCTAAAGCTGAAAGGCTGTAACCCTAACCTTCACTCGTACTCGTTCGAAACACTCACAGTACAACTCGACTATGAAGGTCACATATGCACGAGGATCATTGTCGATGATCGCACCGCCCATCTCAACGAGAAAGCGGCAGTCCAGTCTACCCTCTGCTATTTTGCACGGCGGACCCCGTACCTCGTGGGTGTCGCCTTCATCCTCCCCATCCTCGTCGCTTTGAGTCGCGCCGCCTCGGACACCAACCGCCAAGCGTCCGGCAAAGGCCGACGGAGTTGAGGTCACATGCTGGATGGAGACTCTCGCTGTTTGCGGTGGACCTGGTGCGGCTGCCCAAAGTGACGCCGACGACAGGTCAAGAGTCGTCAGCGCGACTAGTATCGGACCAGAGAGAAGATGCCGCCTCCATTGTGGCCGCCGCCGCTGCTGCAGCTGCTGAGTTGTTGCCGAGCTTGCTCGGTGAAGGAACGCCATCCGACGGTGCGAACTGAATCGGTATTTCGTGTTTTAGGAGTGGTGTGTTTGTCTCCGCTCTCGTAGCCTATGCTGTGTGTGGAAAAGCGAGGCGCTGCAATACGCTGAAGATCTTCTTGGGTAAGTGGAGAGCGTGGGCACCGCGGTATCAAGGACAAAGTAACAGCGAGCGGAGCCAGACTCTGTTGGCAACGACACGTGTTGTATGTTGCACATTTCAGTTCAGAACACAACAGGAAGATGTTACAACGATTTGGAGGCGTGTTTTTGTAGGAAACACACCCCCCGAGATATTTTGAATCTACGAGCGGCAGCAGCTGGCAGGAGTAGCACAGGAGAGGAGGAGCTGGCATCCGCTCTGCCTCTGCAGTCGGAGCTAATCGACTTGGTTGGAAACAACGCCAACCAAACCGCCGGTAACGATGGCGACGGCGATAGCGCGAATGAGGCAGCAGCAGGAGCGACCGACAAAGGCTAATGGACACGTCAATCACCTTCCGGGGAAGCAGCAGAACAGCGATGGGCACGGACACTCGCACGTGTTTGACGAGTGGAGCGCTCACGTGCGCTACTTTTTAGCGCAGTACCCCCTCGATACGAGGCCCTTCGTCGCCCAGGTACGGAAGTGTACGGTGGCTTCACGGTTGGCTGTCGGTATCGCTTGCTTCTAGCTTACATTGGCTCCATTTATAGCGTTTAGCATCCTACCATCGCCGTTTATCCCCAACGGGCGATGTTCATTGTTCATTGGACCAAGAACTAATACCAGTACCAGGTAATACACAATATTAATACCAGGTACGAACAGAAGCTTAAAATTTCGAAAACTTGAAAAACCTAAACCTGCCTGTGGTGGTTACCACCGTGTCGTTCGTACCAGGTACGTTTTGGAGCTTTTTAGGGCCTACCAGGTGTATACCGGGCATCTAAAGCTGGACTATACCAGTATGCGTATAGGTTCTGGGTGCATGGTGCAAAGCCCACGTACCATACGTATGTACAAGCTCGCTGCAAATACTCCAAGTAGAACTGCAGTGTGAATACAGCAGTTGCAATACGCAATTCGTAGGGTTGGTACTACCAGTACTACTACTATTAATAATAATAGATTAATAGTGCATTACCAGCAATGTTGCTTGTTGTACTGGCTGAGGGAGCTGCCAGGGTTTACCAGAGTGCACTGAATTTACGTACGCCCCATAATAACGCCTCACAACATACCGGAAACCCGTCAGAATGTACGGCGCCGAGCCGAGAAAAGGCTTGTATACGACGTCAATAGAATAGAGAGGGGAGAGAGGGAACGGGGCAATGGTTATGATGGACGAATCTGCCTCAACCGCCCTCCGGTATCACCATATACTTTGTCCGCTTCTCACCATCTATCCTTCTCGTAGCCTATCTATGAATACCAAGGAATTGCCTTTGAAAACATAGCCCAAAAGGAACGCATGTTTTATCTGTAGTAGTGAAGCCAAATCTCGTACCAACGTGCCCCAGGCCGGGCGCCTCCTGGGGCGCCTCTGGCGGCCCCCCCTCACCAGCCGGGGGGAGGAGCGGGTCACGCCTTCGCCGCGACGGGTCTCGTCTTCGTCAAAACAGTGCACTGTTTGGGTCCAGTGTACTGGCATCAGATGCAGCCAATGCATACTGTACTGGCTGGAACTACCAGGCTCCATTCAGCCGTAGCCATTCGCCAACAGCGTACGAACTGCTGCCGCCGTATATGTTCAACGCACGTATGAAGGGACGTTTTTTTTTTTTAGTATGCGCTCGGGTACTTTGCTTGTTGTCTTTTTAGGGCATCATGTCGAGATATAGTTTTGGTAAAACCACACTACTTCTGATATTGTGCACACCGGTCATGATATATGGGACGCACGTATCACACCACGGTGATTTCCTCGACTCCAAGAGCTACTCCTGGTAGCGTTGTTTGTCGGTGTCTCTCCCCATCCATCCCTCTCTCTCGGCTCTCGGTGCTCTCAAATGGCGGGTTTTCACCTGGTTTGCAATCTGGCGGCTTTCGTGAGGGTGTTGGCGAGTAGGCGGGTTTCGTGACCGCGTGCTGGAAAGCGTTTCCCGCGGTCAGGACCCGACGAAAGTTTCTCAAACTTTTCAAAATGATCAGAATACTGTACCGTTAACTTCGAAACGGCAACCCTGCTGCGGAGGATACATGACAGGCCGTTGGTGCTCCGCGACCGTTCCGAAATCAGTTTCGGTTTCTGCGTTCGGTGATGACTAGAGTTGCTCCTAAAAATAATAATCCAAACACGATGAGAATATTTTATTCTGTTGTGGGTGTGACTCACACGCGATCCAAGGGCACAAAGCAAGTGTGCCGGTCGTTGACGAGCGTCTTGCATACTTACCTGTGTTTTTTTTGTGCTTGTTTGTGTCCCGACGACGCTTACAAGCCGTTTTTGTTTGTGACCACGGGTTGGATTTGAGGGAGAATGAGCAAAGTGTGAGAACATCGTCATCATCATCATCATCATCATCATCATCATCATCATCATCATCGCTCTCCCGACTCTGCAGTATTGGGTATACCGAGCCTGTTTCTCAGTTGCATGAGGCACTATATAATCACGTCTCACGCCTCGTCCCGCCGTCGCGACCCCTCTGAATCGTGCTGTGCAGCGTCTGGCCGCGTTCGGCATCCGGAGCCTGCTGTCTTCCCACCGCCAGGAAAGCTTGACCCTCGACGCCTTAGCCTCCGCCACAGGTTCGTTCTTGGTTCTCTCAGTGTGCTGGCCGGGTTACTATTAATACTGTACGTACATTGTGTACTATTAATAGCACGTTGCGTTGGCACCTGCATCAAGGCAGGGTTCTCTCTGGGCAGACCTACGATTCATATTAAATATACGAATAGTACCAGAAATGTTACAGAGGAGACCGCTGTTTGATCCCTTGACTGACCGCCCCCTGCAATAAAGTTTGTATAATAAGGCCAACAGAAACCGCCTTGACGCGCCCCAAAAGGCCGACCTCTTGTTTCGGGAGGCCATGGTAATCCGAAGCCACGATCTAACCAAAAAACATGTATATTCTCGCATGCTTACACTCTCTGTTCGGTTCTGATTACCATGTTCCCCGTAACGGCACATTTTCAGATATTTTTACTAATTATTGCTGCTATTATTTCGCTATTTCGTAGTGCTGTTTGTTGTAGGGGTGGGGCTTCGGCTATCAGCAGAAGGCGTTGCTGTGCTGGTGCAGAGCCCGGGTTGGCTACGTGGTCTTCCGCGCGCCCCTTTTTTGCTTTCTTGGATGTACGGAGCTCTCGCCTGACAAGCAAGCAGTTGCTGTAGTTGCGTGTGCTTCGCTCTCTCGCGATTGTTTTGGCCAAATTTTGTATATATGGTAGCCCGCGTCAAAATAAACCGCGTGCTGTTATTTCCTCGAAGATTGCACTCCCGTTGTGTGCTCAAAACACTTGGAATTTGAGAGAATATTCAGGTGTATGTACATTACTGCAGCAAAAGGGTGCGTTCTCATTTTTAGGGGGACACGAGCTCCGCGCGATTGATCCGCCGTTCAGCCCCCCCCTCACCCCTTCAGCTGCCCGCGAACCACTCCCCGCTCGACGTGCAGACGCCGCGGACAAGGATGTTCTGTCCTTGATGAGGCAGCACGCCAGGGGTCGGCAGAAGCAGCGGGGTGGCGGCGGCAAGGGGGCAGTGGCAGGCTCGGGCTTTCGGCGAGGCTTCCCCACCCGCGAGACCACTGCCGCCGCTAACGCTGGCGTGGCGCCGCTGCCGCCGCCCCAAGTGCTGAGGGAACGCGGATCAGCGGTAGGTTTCTTGTTCGTTCGTAGGCGGCTGTTTGTTGTTGGGGATCGGAGGACGGATGAAGGGGCCACGCGCAGTCGGGGCGGCAGAGGAGGAGGTAGATGTTGATGTTTTGATGGCGTTGAGGTTGCCAGCGCTTGTCCAGAGCGTGTCGGTGCATCTCTGGGGTGAGGGGAAGGGGGAGGGGCACCAGAGCACGGGTCGGGTAGTTTTCGCGACTAAGTAATGAGGCCTGACTGAGGGCAGGCACCAAAGAACAGAAGCCCAATTCATTTTCACTCGGGTTGGTTATTTGTGGTTCTTCCCGCGAGACCTGGTCCTATCGTATCGGATTGGCATTGGGGGGTCTTAAGCTCCCTATTTTAGCTTTGACGACAAAAAAACTATCCTTCTCGAAGGGTGAGTGCTGTCTTCGTAGGTCTCCCGGGCAGTCGGCCCTTTTCAAAATAGTAATCCTACACGATGCCAGGCACTCTTAAGAGTATGTGCATCGTGACGTTGGATTTTTGTTGCGTGGTTGATCCAACGCGTATTCTGTCGCAAGCTTCGCCGTCGCCGCCGCCGCTTGTAAACAACCTAGTTACTGACTGACGTTTTCCATCCAGGTTGGTCTCCGCTTGCCCCGCGCAGACGCCTGAGTAGCGCCGGTGCCGCTCCTACCTCCCCTTGCGCGAAACGGTGCGGTAGCCGGTAGCCGTCGCTGAGAAAGTCTAAACCCGGCTCCGCGATTACCGGATCGCATGCCTATCGCCGCCGCTTCCGCCGCCTCCACCACTATCGCCGCCGCCGCCACCGCCGTTCTCTTTCCTCCGCCGCAGGGTAACGTTCAGGCAGGGACGAGGGAGCTGGCAGGCGGTGCGAGGCATCGTGCTGTCGCGGGCCGCCCCGACGTCCTAACGCGGTACCCGTTCGTGGACGACCTCGCGGGCACAGAGGGGGGCGGGGTCGGGGCAGCCCTGCACCGGGCGACGCCGACGACGCCCATACAAAACCTCGCCAAGCGCGAGATCAAGTGAGAGTCGGAGTGTTATGCGAAGAAGCCGGATACGGAGTGGGCGTGCCTGGGCAGGGGGTTCACCCGCCTTGTCCCCCGCCCGCCCTCCCTCCAACCCAGGGAACCCATCCAAAGGCTTAGGCGCCTACCCGAAAAATCAGCACTGCAAAAATTTTGCGAAGAAATATCAGTAAAAACGCCTCCGTGGTGTGGAAAAGTGTTCATGGTCGTACCATTGGGGCACTATTAATAGTACTCTGGCCGAAAACATAACCTTTTTTTGAACTCTGATATGAGTTTAGCAAGTAGCTTATATTTCCGAGCAAGGTGGTGTGTATTTACCAGGTACCAGGTATGTATTTTTGAGTTCAGGCATTTTTTTAGGAGTCTACCCGACAGCAAGTCGTTTTAATAATAGGCATAGCAGGGCGACCGTGCGGAGAGGCGGTAGAAAAAGCAGCCCCCCCGAGGATGGACTTGCTGGGCTTTTCGGGGCCCGTCCCTGGTTAGTTTAGTTCAGGTGCGTTCGTTTTTCATCCCAGGCCTCGCGTCCGAATCACGGCGTCCTCCTGCTTTATTTTGGTGCGCGCGTATGTATCTACAACCAACTTTGCTTCTTATGCATCCGAGTGTCATGTCCAATAGGTTGTCATTTTTTAAGCCCTCGTGTCTGTTTTTCTGCGTTTCGTGAAGCTCGCGTGTCTCTTGTGCTGTAGTCTTTGAAGCGCGCGTGTTTGTTGTGACGCTGTGTTCGAATTGCGCGTGTTCCCAATGTTAGCATTGCTCCTCTTGTTTTCGCGCGTTCTGTGTTGTCCGGACTGCCAGGCGGCTGGCCCACGAGGCGTTCCGTGAGCTGAAAGCGTCGGCCCTGGGCATCCGCCTGTCGGACCTGCCCTCCGCCCTCCAATTCCTCTTTTTCGGCGACTCTGCCTCGTTGCTTACGGCCAAAGGCAGCGCAAGAGGCGGCGGTGGTGGTGGTGATGGTGGTGGCAGTGGCGGGGGGCTCCGGGCAGCGGGCAGGAGTGCAAAGGATGTACACCTTGTCATGTGAGAAGGGTTAGGTTAGAGCGCGGGGGGGGTGTGGGGGGTAGGGGTGTCGGGGGTGTGTGCTCACGTCATGCATGACCGCACGTAGTCGAATGACCCTCGCATCCCGACAATGCCGAGAGGAAGGGGCGGGGGTTGGCTCCACGGCTGTAGTCACGGGAAGGCTTGGCTACGTTTCATGGGTCTGGCCTGATGGAACGCTACTAATAGTTTAGTCTAGGGTATTGTATATAGATTCGACGACTGTTGTAGCCGTTCGATGCATGTGAAGCATATACCCATATATTATACACTAGGAAGGTATTGTCTATAATAGCTGATATTGCTAAACCTTTATCGACCTCCAGCCCCCCTCCCCCCACTCACTTCTCGTCACACGTCGAACATGACTCGTCAGCGCTTACTCATCGGTAAAATACGACCCGCATGCATGTTTCACCGTTTGCATAGGGCTCTAGCGCGGGAGTGTCTCCCGCCCACCCTCGCCCTAGCCGCCCGGGACACGAGCACGCTCAGCAGCGCTAGCACGCACGGGGGCGTGGAGGAAGGATGGGCGAGCAACGGACAGGTGTGGTGGTTGCCCCGAGGAGGGGCTGTGCAGACCTTGATCGACCCTGCTTCGACAAGAAATAGTCAAAATATCGCACACCTCCGGCAGATCATGATCTGTCTGATCTGTTTACAGATAGATCATCTAGTTCCTCACCTGCCGTTGTGAGGGGTTGTGCAGGCTCTGCACAGTACAGATCCCATCCCAGGAAACGTGTTCCAGACCATGCGAATATACGTCTCCCACCCGACAATATGAGCTAGATCATACAGATCATCTGTCCTGAAAGATCTAGATGATGATCTATCTGTAGATGATGTGTCCGAAGTGTGAAATGTGTTTACTTTAAACCTTTTAGGGCAAACCGAAGTCCCGTTTTGCTTACTTTAAACCTTTTAGGGCGAACCGCAGTCCCGTTTTGGGGGACAAACTACTAAGGATTTGAGTGGTTTGCCCCCAAAACGGGACTGCAGTTTCGCCCAAGGGTTAAATAAAACCTGACCCCAACCTTGATTATGCCATCAGTGTGGGATATCAACCATGTTGTCGAAGCTTGGCCGAGTCGTACATACTACCGTGCCCGCCGAGCGGGATTGCTCCCGGGAGTTCCAGTGCTTTCTTGGGGCGAGAACGCTGACGGGGCTCGGTCCGGGGTTGCCGTATCGTAGAGCGACGGAAATGGCGTCCGGTTGCCGTCGGGTTGCTGGCGGGATTTTTTTTAACCGGTATGTCTTTTGTTTGCAAAAGCATAAGTTTCCGCGTAATTTTTTTGTTCGCGTGATAACTTCGATGGCGTCGACTCTACAGGCGGAGCGAAGCCTTTTGGCCTTCCACGTAATGGTTGGCTGTATAAATAATATATAATTATGGTGTTTATTTTTTTTTGTTTTATAATAGTAGGGTACTGTATATCAGGGCTCTTCATGAGTCACCACTCAACCCACGGTCGGGTCAGGAACATTTTTTAACTATCACGGATCGGGTCGTGTTGGGTTGGGTTGGGTTTGGTCGGCTCGGGTGGTTTTCGAACTCTTACTGGTCGGGCCTTGTCGCCCTTACCCGACCCGACCCGACCTTCCCTGCTGTGTATTCTCTGGGTTTACCCGGGTATATACCCGAGTATATACCCGGGTATGACCCACACAGCCAGGTGTGGCACCCGAGTACCCCAAAGTGTATATCCCATCAATCACACCTTGATATACGGTGTTTTTTTGTTCAGTTTTTTTTTGTGTGGGCGTTGTGGTCCCGCGTGTCGTTCGAATGCGGCGGGCTGGTGCAGAGCGTGCGACGCCCCGGCCCTCCGTGTGTGTGTTTTCGTCACTTTTCTTGCCGTCACGTGCCGCGAAAAGTAAGCACTGGATTAGCCCTCTTTATGTCTTCTTTAGGCCTTAAGGACCCCCTTTGAGGTCTGCACTCCCGTTGTGAGGTTCAAAACACTTGGAGTTAGTGTCAGATTTAGGTGTATGTACACTGCACTACTTAAAGGGTTAGAGGGAAGGGGCGTCGGTACATATTCCAGTGGTTGCACCCCCCCGTCTGTCCCGGCATTGTAGGGATACGAAGGTCGGACGACTACGGCCATGCATGACACCTGAGTGGTCGGACGACTGCGGCCATGCATTGACATGAGTACCCCCTCTCCCCCCCCCCAAGAGGGTAAGCGGGTCCCGCCCGACTAAGATGAACGCTCTTGACCCTTATAGTACCGCAGTCCCGTTTTGGGGACTCACTACTTAGCATTTGAGTGGTTTGTCCCCATGGCGGGTCTGCGGTCCTAGAAGGATTCGAGAGCTGGACTGCAGTGTTAAAAGGGTTACGTAAAAATCCTGATGCCGCAAAGAAATCAACTCTAATTCTGAGTGATTTGTCCCCCAAAATATGGGTGCGGTCAGTTGTCGAAAGAGGGGTTAAATGAAATGCATCGCGCCCGACGCAAGACTGCCTTTGGCTGCCTTTTGGCGTGGAACCCGTTATCACGCCAGGCACCGAAACGACCCGCGCCGGCGCTCTCTTCCGACGCCTCTCCCCGAAAACCAGGACATGTTCATCAGCGAGCGCCGCTGGATAAAGGTCGTGGCCCACGTGGTGCGCCGCCTCTGGAGCATGGAGGGGGGGGTGTCCCACAACGTCCCCGCCCGGCTGCGCGGTGGAAACCCTTCTTCACAGCCGCCGCCACCGGCTACCGCCGCCGCCGCGCTCCCCGCGCCGTACGCGATGGGGTTTCAGCAGCCTGCATGGCGGCCAACTGGTGGGGGTGGTGATCGCGGTGGTGGAGGTGGCGGTAGGGGTGGCGGTGGCGGTGTGCACGCACCACGTTCCCGCTTCATCTGCGAAGAAGAGGAGAATATGGGGGAGTCGTTTTCGGGGCTGACTGCCTCGCGGTCCGATACAACGGGGTGGGGATCGGCGGCATCGGGCACCACGGCCCATGACGGCGGTGGCGGAGGATATCTTGCGGAGGGTGGCGGCGGGGGCGGTGGCGGCGGCGGCGGGGGCGGGGTGGCGTGGCGAGGTGGAAGAGGGGAAGGAGGAGCGTTACGGGCGTGGGAGGAGCAGGACGACGAAGAGGAGGAGGATGGGCGGGAGGGACTCGGGGGCGAGGACTGGGTGGGTGCAGGGAGGTCCTTGGCGTGGGCCCCTGGGGGGGAAGAAGGAAACCGACTTTTTGACCGACTTGGTGTTGACGGAGGCGGCGGCGGCGGCAGCGGGGGAAGAGGAGAGGCAAGAGGTAGCGGAGGTTTCACGCAAAGGCGAGACTCTGCCGCCGGACGCCAGCGCCACCCTAGCGGTGGTGGTGGTGGTGGTGTTGGCGGTGGTGTTGGCGCGAGGGGCAGGCGCGGTGGCTCCGGTGACGGCGGTAAACCGGGGACGCGGCCGGCTGGGATGTGGGAGGTGACGCCCCCACCCCACGTCGCGGCCATGCGCCGTGGGAGGCGTGTTCGAGACGGTGACAGGAAGGCGGGCCCGGCGTATCTGCGAGGGGTCCAGTCGAGGATAGGGCCGCAGGTTGACGCCCACAAAGAGCGGCTCAGGAAGGTGTGCTTGTGTGTGGGTGTGATTTTTGTGTTTGCGTTGTGTGCATGTGGAGCTCTGGACTACCAGCTGTGTCGATAAATTATACGGTGTTTTGGTTTGTACGTGCTCTTATAGTTTGTTTGTGTGTACATATTATATGTGTTTGTTGGTGTGTGCGTACTTACATATGGCATGTATTTGTATGCGCGTATGTGGGTGTATGTGAAAGCGTGTGGACGTACGTGTGTATGTGTATCTGCCCGCATATGTCTGTATGCCGCATAGTCTGTATGCGTGCCGGTATGTCGGTGTATGCGTATACTTCGGTGTATGCGTACACTTCGGTGTATGCGTCTATGCCGAAACATGCTTCTGTGTAGATATACGCATGTACAGTATGCCGATGTGCGTCACTTGTGTGTATAGTACGTCGGCATTCTTGTGTGTGTATGTATGTATATACTTGTACTTATAATGTGTAAGTGTACACTGGTGCGTGCGGCGTATCCAGGCGAACCGAGGATCTCGACTCGCTGAGGTTGGCGTCATTCCTAACAACGCACGGGCACCTGTCCGGGTCGCGTCCCCCGATACACGACGATGCAATGCAAGCGCTCCAACAAAGCATCTCCAAGCCACCTCTATAATGGGCAAGGGGTAGGAGCGCGTGTGCCGACGGAAGCCGGTACCGTTCCGCCCTGTCCGCACCCTGAAACGTGTGTTTTTTCAACATAATCAACCCCCCGACACACCTGTTCTGCTTGGCGGTGTGTCCACAAAACTGTCGATGCGCCGCTATCGTTTTTGGCGCCGATAATCTGGTTTTCAGTCTTCTTGCGTGGTTCTCCCGCGCGTGCCACACCACATCGTCTTGTTATATCCCCCTTGTTTTTTGCAGATTGCCACTGCTCGCAGTCATGCCGTGAGGGACGTCGTCGCTCGGCGGCGACTCGCCGATCTCGATAGTTCTGGCCAGGCGTTTTCTGGCGGCGGAGGCGTTGATGGCGGCGGGAGTGGGGGGCTGTCGGCCGGCGATTGGGAGCGTCTCCCCGGGTCGCCGCCCTCTAGGTGATTGGGGGATTTGGTTTTCGAAAAAATTTAGTGTTTCCGCCGTCGATGCTCGTTCTCGCCCATGCCTTGTGGTAGGTTGCGTTGGTCTTGCCTTCTGTTGTCTTGTCTTGCTGAGCCTTACCCTGCCTTGCCTTGCCCTGCCTTACCGAGCCTTACCCTGCCTTGCCTTGCCTTATCTTGCCGAGCCTTGCCTTGTGTTTCGTTGGTGTGAGTTGCGTTGCGTCGTCGCTCGGTATCGCTCTCTGTGTTCTTGAGCGCGCCGCTCGTGGAAGGCTGATGGTGTTTGCCAAGAGGAGCTGGCTCGGTCAAATGTCTAGCACGGGCGCGAGCCGACCGCGATCGCTGCGCGGTGCCAAAACAAACATCGCGTCAGGACATGAACAATAACGTACCTGATTTCTAGGTATCATACCTGGTAATTTCTACGTATAATACCCGGTAATTTTCTATGTATCATACCTGGTAATTTCTACCATGGTATGTATACACGATGCATATATATGGAAGTACGTGTTCACTCGGGTTGGACGTTAACCCTTTTAGAACTGCAGCCCCGTTTTGGGGACAAACCGCTCAAATTCCAAGTAGTTTGTCCCCAAAACGGGACTGCAGTTCTAAAAGAGAAAAGGGGCGCTTCGCGTCGAGGCTACTGGCGTGTTGTGGCGGTATAGAACGGTCCCGTCCCGCCGTGCATTGGTCGTGGAAGAAGGTATTATAGGAAGGTCCATTTCTTCCTTCACGGTTTTCTGTTGTTCTCTGTTTCTCGTTCGTTGCTTTGTGAGCCGGTAACGGTTACGGGCCAAGAGAGCGCAATCGATTTCTCCCCACGATACCAAAAAAGAGGGGGGGGGGGGTACTCATTATCATGCATGGCCGTAGTCGTATGACCATAGACCCTCGCATCCCTACAACGCCAGGACGGGTAATGCCCGGTTTTGACCGACCAGGTAGGCATTGCTTGCACCAAGCGCAAAGCGCGGTGAGGTGTTCGGCGAGTCACGTGAAGGGTGGGCTGCATTCTGATATGAACCGCTTGTGAGACGGACTTTCTTGCATATGGATGACAGCGTTGATTTTTTTTTTTTGTTTCGCGGTGTGGCCACTTCCAGAGACAGCAATGGGGGTACTCTGTAGCTGCCTCGAGGGTGCCTGGGGGGGGGGGGGGGGGGCAGCGATAGTCGAAAGCCCCCCCCCCGCGGTCGGCGCACCAGTTGACACGTTTAGTTTTATCCCCCCACACCCGCGCGGGCGACGCCTCCCCGACGGGTGCTGGAGTAAAAGGGTGGCACCAATATTTTCTGAAGATCCTCACTTGATCATAGTATAGGAGCTCTGTATCTCACCCAAAACAGCCAATTTTGACCAAAAAAGTAGGAAAAAAACTACGTCCCCGATGCAAAATTCCATGGACTAGGGGTCTAAGGAATATGAGTGTAGAGTTCACACCGGGTCCAGCGACATTGGATACCGGTAAAATATGTGTGATAAGATAACACACCGTCTAACAAACATGTGGTATCATATCACACCATATCACCCGTGTGATAACATAACACACCCCCTTGGACGAGGTTCGAAGCTGGGTTTCCTCTACGGCGGGGAGAGCGTACTGAGTACGCCGAGCGACGCGTCTATGGAAAGGTCTCGACGAGATATTTTATCCAAAGCCACCATTTCCGTTTGTGTTCCCCCCCTCTTCCCCCCGCTTGCGTGAGCCAAGTGCGCCCCCAAGAAAGGCCTGGGCGATGTCCTTGCCCCCGATCCCTGATTTCCCACCCGATGTTCCACCATCCGCGTGCGTGCGTGCGTGTGTGTGCGTGGGCGCTCGTGCTTTTGTTTTTTCCCGGCCGCGGCGGCGGTGGTGGTGGTGGTGGTGGTGGTGGTGACGGTGGCGGCGGCGCGCATGCGATTCAGGGGGCACACACCCGGGGAGCATGCTCTGGACATCGCCAACGCTTTCCTGGAATCTTCTCTCATGACACGCTTGGCTGGGGGTGACTGGTGAGTCTTCCTTGCCGCCGCCGCACTCCTGGAATGTTGGTCGGTGAAAACCCGACATGCTCCGTCCCGGCATTGTAGGGATGCGAGGGTCTATGGTCATACGACTACGGCCATGCATGAGGTCGAGTACATCTCTCCTATCGGGTACACCCCCCCTCGGTCCCTTTCGGTGGCCGCGCCGCATCCCCCCCCAACAATAGAACGCCTCCTGACTTGGCGTGATAGCGTTCCAGTAGGCCTTCGAACACGGGCGTGGCGGGGGCGAGGGGATCGTTCGCTCTAAAGCCCGCGTTTGTTTAGCTCCCTCGGCCCCTCCCCAACCATCTCTCTCTCTCTCTCCCCCCTTCCCCTTTCCCCCCCCTCTCTCTATCTCGCTCTCTCTCGCGCGCGTGCAGGCTTGACGGCGAAGACGGGGATCAACCCTCCACCGAACTATCGTCGGCCTGGGGTACGGACGGGGCGGTGAGGGCACCCCCCCGCGGGCGCCACCCCCCCCCCGCAGGAGGAGTTCCCACGGCGATGAGGGGTTTCGAAGCCGGGTATGGCGGGCGTTCGAGGTCACCAGGTAGCCGCCACCGCCGACACGGCGGTGGTGCGCTGGAGGCGGGAGCGGGGGCGGGGGCGGGGGTGGGGGTGGCACAGCGTCGAGTGCACACGGGATGGCTCGGGGACTTTGGCCCCGCGCATACCCACACGGTGCGGGAGATGGCGGACGATGGACATGACGACGAGGACAGTGGCGGAGGAGGTATCGGTGAGGGTGGAGGGGGCGGTGGGGTTGAGGATGGCGGTGGGAGGGGGGTGGAAGCGCTTTCTCGGTTCGGCTTTGAGCGAGACCGGGAAGACAGTGGCATGCACGAGGAAGAGGAGGAGGGGGGGGAGGTGAGGGACGAGGAGGAGGAGGACGAAGAGGGGCAGGCGGAGCGGGATATGTATACCGAGGAGGAGGATGAGGAAAGCGAGGCAGGGCGGCGGCGGAAGACGAGCCCGCGTGTTGAGGGCAGCGGAGCGCTGTCGATGACTCGTCGCACTGGTGGAGACCATCTCGGCCGCGGCGATGGTGCGGGGACGGGGGTGGGTGAAGCGGCCGGGGCGACGGCGGGTGCAGCTCGCGAGATCGCTGACACCACCGACAGCGCGGAGAGGTCCACGGAGAGGTCCACGGACATTGTGTCGCCTCGCGCCACCCACTTGGAGGGCGACCGTCGCGCTCGCAACAGTAACTCCGCAGGCAACGCCAACAACAACATTAGCCCTGTCGGCGGTAACGGTGTCGGCGGCAGTGGTGATGATGGCGGTGGCGGCGGTGGCGGCGGCGAGGGGGGCGGTAGGAACACCCACGGCAGTCTTGGCGCAGAAGCGGACGACAGTGTAGTCGGACCCTTTGATGGAGGGCTGGACGCGTACCTGCAGCTTGCGGACAGCAGCGCGATGCTTGATGGCCGAGAGGTGGACGCTGAGGTCGGTGGCGGTGGTGGCGGCGTGGGAGGGGGAGTTAGGGCGGGGAGCGGGACGAGCGGTGCGAGCGCCGGAGGGTACACGGGGGCTACGACTGGGAGTTGGTGGGAGGAGGATAGCTCGGCGTTGGAGACTGAGGAGGCGGGGGTAGGCGGGGGTAGAGGGGAGACAGGCGCCTATCGCTAACAAAATTCTGCGGCGGCAGGGAGAGGAGAGAGAAAGCGCTTATCGCTATATACCCTTTACTCCGAAGAAAGGTCTGGTCATTTTATTGCTTTCGTGTTGAGGCGGGGGGGGGTGCGGGTCAGTGTCCGTGCAATGGTGAAGGAAATGTTTGTCGAGGGGTTTCGACAGCCTGCGCGGTGGCTCGTTGTGAGGGTTGGAGAGGAAGGTTTTTTTTTTTCGATCGTTGCTTGTTTTGGGTCGGAGTCTGAGCGCTTGAGCTGCGTACGTATTCGTACCATCAACGCTTCAAGCAGGTATGCTAAACTTGATCTGCGTGCGTCTTGTTAATAGTACCGCCATTCCTTTTAAGTAAATATGTGAAAATGTGTGAAATAAGTCGCGCTTCTCGCTATTTAGGTCGCTAAACCTGGGCACACAAGGGCTAGCGCGGGCGGAGGGAACGGCTCGGCTTATTGTCGGTGTCGGTGATATACGTTGACAATAGCCAGGGCTGGTCACGGGTCACCACCCGACCCGCCGGTCGGGTCAGAAAGTTTTTTTGAGATCTCACGGGTCGTGTCGGGTCAGGAAATTTCAAACTCTCACGGGTCGGGTAGGGTCGGGTCACCCTTACCCGACCCGAGCTGACCCGCGAAGGTTGACTCGACCCCGTGATTAGCCCTGGTGATAACAGCTGTCACCATGCTGCGGAAATATCGGGGATGGTACTTGCGTTGTAGATCGCACTGGGCGGCGCTTCGTACTGTTATACTGTTCCTTGTTGTGACTTTGTCGTCCTTTTTTTCGTCGCTTTGTCGTGGGCTGCAAGGAGCTCACCTGGAGACGGAGCTACGGTAAGAGTGAAGCTACAGTATAACGGGACGCGCTTAACGTTTTTAGGACCGCAGTCCCGTTTTGGGGACAGACTACTTGGAATTTGAGTGCTTTGTCCCCACAATGGAATGCGGTGCTGAAGGGGATAGCGTTTTGAATCGCAAAAAAAGAGTGATTCCACAAAACGAACGCGCCAGTTTCCCAATGACTTACTGAACAAGAAGTTGTTAACTCTATTATTACGTGTTCCTGTATTAATACTGCCACTCCCGCCGGCCATGAACCATGCGCCCGACGGGGGGGGGGGGAACGATCGGGACCTCCCGGAACATGGCGGCAGCAGTCACAAGACACAAAAAAACTGCACTGGCATCGACACATCGAGATCAACCAAGGAAGCGCGGCACACAATATTATGCGACACAACACCCCCTCAACCCACCCGCCGTCGCTCCCCACGCTGACCTATACCTCCTCCCGGAAACATCCATGGGATAAAAAAAACGGCACAGAGCGGCCGCTCCGACAAAATTCACAGGAACCAGAGACGCTCGGGCGGTCACCGTAGCAAAAAATCAGCTCTAGGAGGCGACGGCTGCATCTCGGCCGGGCGGGAGTAGCGTGTTGCATCTACCGGCGGCTCGCCTCTAGCCAATTTGAAGTAAGGAAGAAGAGGAGAGGTAAAACGTCCTCCGCTGTTCGGGTTCGTCCTCATCACGTACACCCCCCTCCCCCGACCAGAAATTAAATCAATTCATTGACGCTGTCATCCATATGCAATAACACCCGCCTCAAAAGCGGTTCTTAGTGGGATGCAGCCCACCTTTCATGCGACTCATCTAACATCTCACAGCTCTTCGCGCTTGGTGCAAGCGGTGTCTGCCTGGTCGGTGAAAACCCGACGTGCTGCGTCCCGGCATTGTAGGGATGCGAGGGTCTATGGTCATACGACTACGGTCATGCATGATTATGAGCACACACACCCCCCACCCCCCTTGAAAACCCAACGTGCTCCGTCCCGGCATTGTAGGGATGCGAGGGTCTATGGTCAAACGACTACGGCCATGCATGATAATGAGTACACTCCCCCCCCCTCTCCCCCGAACAACGTATACCCAAACGGGAAAACAGATAGTGTATCGACACCTGGGCCACCAGCACGACGTGTTCCGGCTCTAGGTCCAGGTATCCAAGACAATTCTCGCTTATAATAGCAACCTCCTACCTAGAGGGGGTGGGTAAAGATTCCTCAGTTGCCCCGGGACCCTCGTCATCACTCACGCTCTTCCCTCCCCACCAAAACGAAACGTCCACGCAACACGGGAAGACAGACATCAGTGTACCGAAATCTGGCCCACTAGCACGACAAAATGCTCCGGCTCTAGCCAGGGCCCTCATCATCACCTCGCCCCCCCCCCCGCCTCCCTATATAAACAAACGTTAACACAAACGGAACACCATACACCTGTGAGTGTACCGACACCTGGTCCAGCAGCACGACAAAATGCTCCGGCAGTAGCCACCCTAGCTGACTCTCGGTGACAATAACAGCATATTACCGCAGAGCTATATAGCGCTGTCCGTGTCCTACGGATGTATGTAGCGATCTCGCTATCCAATAGCGGCCAGCGCTCTCGCATACCTTGGTTCTCTCCGCACTAGGTCAGCCGTCACCGCATCTCATCGTTGTCTGGGTTTCTACGCTAGATCGGGCGTTTCTACGTCTCTGGTTGTCTGGTTTTCAAGTTTACGCCAGACGTTGCTACATCTCGTCGTTGTCCCAGCGGCCCTCCCTGCGTACCCAGAGGGACTGGGACCGGAGGTATGCGGTGAGGGTGTTGATGAGTTCGTCCAGCTCGAGGCTAGCCGTCGACGACGCAACTCTCGATCCCCCCTTCCTCAAGGCAGCACAAGGATACATCGCACGGAAAAAGGAGGCAGTCGGTGAGCGGGGGGGGGGGGGGGGTAGCGTGAAAAAATATAAGGTAATCGGGAAAAATGGACACGGCATTCGTTGCTTGCCTTCGTCATTTGACCGATAACCACGCGTCCCTTTCGAGACGGAGCACCGTTCCTATTCCTAACAGACACACCTCCAACAGATAAGCGCTCACTACGTTGTTTCCATATATTATACTAAAGTTTTGCTTGCTATCTTTATCCTCTTCCTGTTTCGCCGCCTGTGGTCACCATCTACCTCGCAGGATAGCGGCCGTTCTCTCTCTCTGCTATCTAGTGCACCATTGTCATATTCTATTTTCCTCGCCTCCTCCTTTATCGCATCCCGTTCCTCCCTGCACATTTCACATTCTCCCACTAGGTGCGTTCTACTCTCTATAGACGGGGGGGGGGGGGGGGGGGGATAGAGGAGAGCTGAACAGGGGGGTGGCTTAGGTAGGACGACAGTATCAATAGCAACAGCAAATACAACAATGAGAACGACGAAAAAATGATAACAACGACAGCAGCAACACCAACAGCACCACCAGCAACGCCAACATCATCATCAACACAAATTCCAGTATCAACATCAATACCACCACCCCCAACAGCAACAACACGTACAACTACAACTTTCCTCCGCGTACGAGGCCACCGCCGCCGCCACCATCGCCATCCCTAAATCAAGTATCCCTTCACCTCTACGAAGGCATCGCCTTGTGCCCCCAAGCCGGCCCTGCTCGCCCAGTCTCGCGCTTGGCGGGTATCTCGGAAGTCTGGTGTGTTCGGGGTGACGTGAGTGCCGTCAAGTCTGGGTGGAGTTGCAAGTGAGGCACAAGAAAAGAGGCAACCGAATATTCGGGTGGCCGGGGATTCGACTTGAGATCGTTCGGTGCGGCGGGGGCACTCGTATTCTGCTCGACCCACCCACGGTGTCGCATCGGCTGCGGGGGGAGGGGAGAGATCGTCGTCGCAGAAACGAAGGTTTACGAAAGAAAAAAAAAACTGCAGTCGTGTGCCGTGAACGAACGAACGACGCGTCTCCAAGAGAACACACAAAGTACTCGCTTGCTTTGGAAAGCTCTTAACCCGAACTGCAGTCCCATTTTGGGGACGAACCAGTCAAATTTCAAGTAAGTTTGTCCCCAAAACGGGACTGCGGTCCTAAAAGGGTTAACCCCACATGCCGGGCGAGGTGCTCGAAGGATAAGATTAGCCAAAACGTTTATATGAAATGCATGGAAACAACGTGATGAGTTGCCAAACTGTTTGAGGTGTCTGTGTCAGAAGTACGAACGGTGGTCCGTCCAGAAAGGGATGCGAGTTCAATGGTCAAATGACTAGGGCAAGCAAAAAATGAGTAACCCCCTCCGACGTAATGAGCGCCGAACTGTCGGGAGTGTCTCCAGTAGCAGTAGGAACGGTGCTTCGTCTCGAAAGGGATGGCCAAATGATTAAGGCGAACAACAAATGAGTACGCCCCCCCCCCTCCCCTCCCCTGGGAGCGCCTCCTAGAAAAACGCTAAAAAAAACTCGCCTGGAAAACTCCAAGTCCCCGTCCCTGCCGAAGCGCTTGAACAGCATCTCCGCCAGCTTTGGGCTCTGGTCTATGGAGTCGCGCTTGAACTGCAGGACTAAGTTATTGCGCACCGAGTATTGGTCCATCAGCAAGTCCCAGGTAGCCTTCCAGTCGTTGCCGTTGTTGTTGTTGTAGTAGAGAGAACGAGAAATACACGGTACGGGGGAGAGGTGGGAAAAGGAAGAGGGGGGGGAGAGGGAGGAGCGGTTGTGCTTCAAAAATCGCTATTGGGGAGTATATTTCTCTACGTCAAGGAGCCTTGATTCCAACCTGGGGAGCTTAGTTTCCAATTTGGACAGCCTCGTGTACAACTTGCACTCAGCATAGGGAGCCTTTTTTCCAGTTCAGAGAGCCTTCTTAATTTAGGGAGGATTGTTCCACCTTTGGCACACTACACTTTAGGGACCCATGTACCAATTTCGGAGAACTTTCTACCTTCCTAGTGGACGCTTTTTTCCCCAATTTAAATAGCCTACTTTCCAATTCAGAGAGCGCGTTCCCATTTCAGAGAGCATGCCACCATTTCCAGTGACCCCGTTGATCACCCCAAGCAAAAAGCAGGAACCAAACACGTATATAGAGAGTATCAGGCACCTGGGGGGACGGCTTGAATTCCTGGGGAACGTCCGACAGGGCAAGGCCCACCGCTGCCGCTGCTTTCGGTGCCCACTCCTCCGCTAACGACAAGCCCTGCGTCGCGAAACCGCTCACCAAAGGGAGACCGGCGACCCTGCAACGAAAGCCAAGGCGGGGGGTAATGTGCGTGTGACAGCGACAGCGGCGGGCGGAGGGGGGGGGGGGGGAGGGGGTGAGAGAGGACGGGGGCGAGGCGTTCTCTTTGCGGGTATTTCAGCCGCTGACTGTCTGCCTCGTCTGTGTCGCATCTATGATAGCTGTACAAAAGTACGAAGAAGGCTTTTCCTGACCACCCGCCTGATCAAGATTGTATTTCTCGCCATGTGTATCAGCATTATTTTCCTTCTTGATGTCCATCCGGAATGCTCGTGAGTCTGCACCCGCCTGTCCCTCCCCCCTCCCCCCTCCCCCCTCCCCTATCTGCCACTCACGCCTTCGCGATTCCAGACAGGTTGTCCTCAAGCGGGCCGAGGTCTCCCATCGCCAGCCCAAGGTCTCGCAGCTCGTTAAGAAACGGCACACTGTCCTTCGCAGGAAAGTTGTTGAAACTAATAATCACGTTCGCCTTGGACAGGAGCAAACCATCGAGCGCGCGCAAAACGAGGAATGGAGGAGGGCGAGGGGGGGGTAGGGCCACGTGGAGAAGGCAAAGGGGGGGGGGGGAGAGGGTAAGAGACACAGAGGTCAGGGGGGGAAGAGAGAGAGAGAGAGCTCGGCAGGCGCAACGGTCAAGGTGCACCGGGAGCCGCTCTGTAGAAGAGACAAGGAAGGCGTTTTTCTTTGTTGTTTGCGCACCGCCAAAGGAGGCGTGTTTTCGATCAAAGGCGCGGCAGAGACGACAGCGGTGTCCGAGTTCGACACCACCCGTGGGAACCTGCGAGGTCGTCTTGAGCGTTGCAAGCGGTCGGTCTCGGCGCCGTCGTCTTCCTTCGGCGCACTCTCCCAAGCGCAGACGCACGTGCGCTCGGACGGACTTACCGTGCGTAGCGCAAAGCAAAAAAAAACGTGCCGACTACTGCACAGTACGTGAAGGGGTGACGAAAAGGCTCGACATCCGCGGCAACGGTTTGACGCGGGGGGGGAGGGGTGAGAGAAGGCATTGGAGAGCGGGGGGGCGGCGTGGAGGAGGGGGAGGGGGGGGGGGGGGTACACCATGTGGTAACCACCGACCAGAGTAGAGCAACTCGCACGGCAAAGACGACACGGATCCATAAATGTTGGGACTCTCGAGAGAGCTCCGGACGCACGGCAAGCCGCTTTCCCACACTGGTACCTTTCTCCGCTTGGCTACCTCCGCCACCTCCGGGTAACAGTTGAGCAGCACGTGCACCTTGGCGCCAAGGGAGTGGCCAACCCCGAACAGGGGGATGCGACGCATCACGCCCCTGCCGTACAAGGCCTCCACGTCCCGGTACGCCACCCGAAAGTCACGCGCGACGTCGCACGCCAGCTCTTCGTGGTTGAACTCGTTCAACCGCACGCGGGTTGCCACCACCAAGAAGCCTGAACGCACGGGGAGAGGGGACGGATAGGAGTGAATAGTCGCGAAGGAATGCCTCAGCCGTCGCAGACAAAACTGGTTTGGCCACGCGTTGTGTCAACGGGATCGGTCAGGGCGTGGGGCGGGGTGGGGTTCCACTGCTTGAGGCGTTGTTTCTCGCGGACCCCACGTTTCCAAATAGTACGAGGTGCAGCATACAAGACGTAAACACACGCCGGTACTCGCCTCGTATTATAACAATACTAGTATCAGTGCTGATTTTTTTTGGCGATTTTCTGTACACAAGATCATATCGTACAAAAAACAGCACAAAAGTGTGGTTCTGTTGACATTCGACAATACCGGTATGCATCCAAAGCCTTTTCCGCCTTGCCCGCAACAAACAAAACAAAAACGAAGAACAAAAAAAATATCCCCATGTGCAGAAGTACCAATCAGCACGCCCCACCCCAATCAAACGATGCCGCTATGGACTACGACAGCCCCGTTCATAACTTTCCTACGAGTATTGGCCGCGCCAAGTCCTGTGGATTTCCAACCGCGATTCAAAACAGCAGCCGCAATTGGAATTGCAGCTGGTGCTTCTACATCGTACGACCACTTTCAAACCTAACTGGTTCGCTTTTTTTCTCCATAAACTGCTGCCGCTTTAATCGACAGCCCGACCTTGGTGCCAGATTCACCCGCTCCCCGCCCGACCTCACAACGCTTCAGGTCCAGAGGGACACACACATGCCAGGGAAGGGAGGTATATGGAAACCCAACACACCTGCGTCCGCCAATGACTCCAGCAGGGTGCCGTACGCATTCTTCGGAAATACGCCGACACCCTGCCCGCCCACAAAATGCACCACCCCAAGAGGATACTCCACTTCCTTGGGCACCAGCACATCCGCGTTCCCTATCTCCTGCCACTCCCGCCCCCCCCCCACCCCCACATCCCCTCCGCGCCCCTTGCCCCCCTCCCTCCCACCCCTCCGACCCTCCTCCTCTTCTTGCCGTGCCGAGGAGGGTGGCGGCGGCGGTGGTGGTGGTGGGTAAGCGCGGACGCTCGGCTCATCGTCCGCATCGTCAAACCTCCCGTAGCCGCCTTGTCGGTCGCCACCCATCGTCACGCTCGCGCGCGGGGCGGAACGGCAGGGGTTTCGATGGCGTCGGCCGAATTCGGGGAGGGAGGGGGTAGGAGATGGTGGGACAAGGTGGCGTGCGCGGAAGGGGAAGCGGGAACGGTGGGGTCCGCTTGAGGCAGTGGTGTGGTGGGGGCTGCCGCCGATGGTGAAGCCTGCATGCCGCAAAGGAGTTGAGGTGAGGTGGGTCAAAGACATGACAAGGGGGGGAGGGGAGGGGGGTGAAGTTGTGATTGTTGGAGCTACAATAGTGTGACAGCGAGATGTCCCGGACATTGGGGGGGGGGGCTGCAACAGCTGTAGCAACGCTGTCGGTTCGCGATCGGCTCGAACGCATGCTCTGGTCTACGCATGTCCGTACTGCGACTGCGTGCTGCTGCAGTTTCGGGGTGTTACCGTATACCTGGTACAGCAGTACCGGGTACTTCCACAAGGCAACTGTACTCTGCCGTGCGAAAAACGTATGGGTAGTGAGAAGAGCTGAGAGGTTCATGGAGGCAATCAATCCACCGTGCGTATATAGCGGTAGAGGACGCGCCGTGGGCGTTGAAGCGTGAATAACTACAGTACTCTGTTAGTACCTCTTGACTTTGTGGGGCATCGTGCTCGTTCTACATCGCAGACTATGATAGAGATAAAGAAGTAGAGGTAGAGTGCAGCGTTCAGTGTGCAGCGAGCGATGTGCGACGAGACAGCGATCTCTTCTCTCACGTCCACTGCCTACGACCGCACGACGGCAATCGTGCGCTGCATAGCGATCTGGTGCTACGGTAGGTACTACTGTACCGCGAATGCACGACGTCCAACTGGCATTGTACCAGGGCGCCGTGCGACTGCACAAGAAGGAAAGGGGCTCACCCCTGCATCCGCCGAGGAGGACAGAGAGCAGTACTGCTGTGGTAGACGTCCATGACGGTGGTGTTGGCCGGCGTCGACGCCTCGATGGCAAACGCTGCTGCTGCTGCCGATGCTGCCGCTGCCGCTGCTGCTGCTGCTGCTGCTGCTGCTGCTGCTGCTGTGATGTCATGTCTTGCTTGCTGAGCTGGTTTACCTGGCAAGTCGAGAGCGAAGCCACAGGGTGGAATTGAAATACTGCTAGGGTCGGGTGCTTCTCGGTGGCGCACTTGTACTGAGCCTGGTCTTCTCGTGCAACCGTCCGACGTCCTGTGTCGAGACGTCGAGACGTCAAGACTGCAAGTTGTTCAATCAATCACTCGATGTGGGTTTCCGATAACGTTGTGTGGCGTTATTTTCGGCGTTTCAGTTTCAGCGTTTTTTTGTCGTTTCGACGTTTCATCAGCTGTTTCAGCAGTTTCAACTTTCCGCTTTTCCTTCGTTCAACCTTCGAGATTCGACGCGCGAAACCTTTCTGTTCATGTACCTCTGCCACTACTTGCTGGTTGTGAACACGCAGTATGTGTGAGCACACACAGCAGTAGTATGCTGGCTTGCTGTGGCGTGCTGGCGTGTTGGTACGAGTACTGAAATAAAAGTATAGTTAGTTGTTGCAACCTCCGCACACGCCATAAAAAAGCACAACAAAGTTAGTCGCGCGAGATCTCTTGCTTCTACGTACGTAAAAAAGCAGTGGGCGATGAAGAAATAAACCCTCAGTTATAATTACACTGACGTATGTCGTGCCTGCCGTATCTATTAATAGTATAATGGCATGGCTTTGCATTGCCCACTGCAGTGCTTACTGCACACGTACGTGGCAACGTATATAGCATCTCTGTGGCTAGCTTTGTGACCACAGAACTTTTGTATCTCTTCTAGGATTGGAAAATCGGCACGGACACTGGTTGTGCTGGATGTCGACGGGTAGAAAGAACGGTTTAATTTGGAGAACACATACAGAAATGTGGGCGGCTGCTGTTATATGCGTGTTTCGTAACAAAAAAATAAAATGGGTGATCGACGGAAAAACCGAAACCTTTTTGGTTGACTTCACGTCGACAGTAACTATAGTTGTTGTTTTTTTTTGGCTGTCTCGTTACATTTCATATGCTTGTTTCATATGAAAATATATAGAAAACCCACCAAGGGTGTACCAGGTATATGTATGTGTATCTAAATAAAAGAAATATAGTGCGCGATACTGAAGCATGTATGTGGGGTTATACTGGTGTCTGCAAACTTAACCCTTTTAGAACCGCAGTCCCGTTCCGGGGACAATCCAGTCAAATTTCAAGTAGTTTTGTCCCCAAACGGGACTGCGGTTCTAAAGGGGTTAACCTCGCCACTTAGAAGGCACACAGCGCGTTTGTTCGGGTGTTATATATAAGGATTCCCTGGGCTGGGTAAAATGGATTTTGATACTCCTATATATATACATACCTGGTATAGCCCACAGTAGTAGGTATAACACCTTCACATTTGGCGTCGTCGGCAGGATATGGGTTCGAATCTCAACTCGAACGTTCCTTTTTATATAGGAACGCTTGCGCGCGTGTGTCCCGAGAACAAATCGATATCTCTCCCTGTTGGTTCCCCGCCAGGTATTTGAAACGAAAAACAAGTATAGTTCACAGCGTACGGCCGTATACGGTACCGACGCCCCAAAGACCCCGCCGTTCAGAGGGGGGGGAAAAGTGTTATGAGGAGATTATTATACCCTGGGCTCTGTGGGTAATCGATTGATAGTTTACCCCTATCATATAGAGCTCTCAGAAGGTATAAAAAATACCTTCACACGGGGAATCCTTTATATATTACCTGGTACCAGGTATTGGTATAGATTCTAGTGTAGTAGTGGGTGAATCTCGCGTTGCCGACGACGTTAGCTCGGATTGGCGCAACCGACGTGTGCCTGATGTCCCTAAGTCTGGTGTTTGTGTCACACGGGAACCGTTGGGTACCCCCTAAATCCTCCAGAGCGTTCGTGCCACGAATCCTCTAGAGGATTCCTAAACAAAACAATCCCCCAGCATGGAAATGAGAAAATCCTGTGAAGCATTTTGTACCCCGCGAAATCCTGTAGAGGAAAACAAATCAACTCGATCGCTCTAGAGGGTTTCTTTTGCTGACACTCCTGTGGAGGGTGTTCAAACTATTGACGATCCCCTAGATGACTCTGAGATAGAAGCAATCCCCCGGCACGGTAATAAGAAAACCCTGGGTAGGATTTTGTACCCATGAAACCCTGTACGTACAGGAAACAAAATGTAAACTCACCCCCTGGACGGTTTGGCAATCCTGTGGAGGGTATTGTCATTATCGACGGGCCTCTGGGGGGTGCCGTGATGGAAACAATCCACCAGAATGTGGTAATAATGAGAAAATCCAGTGCAGGATTCTACACCTACCTACGAAAAACCCGTACAGGAAACAATTTGTCATCTCGATCCCCTGGAAGGATTATGATGACAATCCTGCGGAGGGTATTCATATTTTCGACGGGCCTCTGGTGGGTGCCGTGATGGAAGTAATCCCCCAGCATGGTAATGACTGTGCAGCATTTAGTATCCACAAAACAATGCAGAAGAAGTTAGTATGAACTCGACTTGTTGGGATAATTTCTGCTAGAAAACCTGTGGAGGGCCCTCAACTTTTCGACGACACTCTGGGGGAAGTCTTCACGCGAATGACCCCCCACCACGGTGAAGAGCAAATCATATGCAGGGTTTCGTATGACAAAACCCAGCAAAGGACTCAGAAATCCTGTGGAGGGTATTCAAATTATCGACGGGCCTCTGGGGGGTGTCATGACAAGAGTAATCCCCCACCATGGTAAATGCGCAAATCCCGTACATGATTTGGTATCCACGAAACACTAACTGTGGAAGAAAACAAACACTAACTCGCTCCCCCCAAGGGAGTTACTGCTGACTATCCTGCGGAGGGTATTCAAATTATCGACGGGCCTCTGGGGGATTTCAAAGCTATAATATTCCTCCAACATATCTCAACCCGACCCCTGTAGAGGGTATATGCTGACAACCCTGTGGACGGTTATACGTTAATTATCGATCACTCTCTTTACTTCAAACCAGCAAAAATACTTCAACAAGGCTTGAGGCCAGGTTCCTTTCCAGGATTTTCGTATCCTCTAAGCCCTTTTCTCAATTTTTTCCTCTCGCTCCGGGTACCTACATATTCTTAACACTAACTTTCCGCCCCAAATCCCTCAAACGCACTTACAGGCTGTCATCTTGAAAAATCAAACCGCTATGGTGAACTGGAAGGAAAGCTCTCCAAAAAGGTTCTGCCAACCCTCGGCCTTACTATAAATAAGATCACAGCAGTAGTTCATGGTTGGGGAACGCCGGTCGGTTCCCAACCAGCCAGCTGTATTGAGCTGTATATGCTCAACATCATACACCCGCCTGTGGTCCTGTGCTGCTCTCTGAAATGCAAAGCTTCAATTCCAGTCCTATTCGCTCTCTACTCGTGTACACTCCCTGTACAGACTTGCCTCTTCTGGGTTTCTAGATGCAATGGTAAAAAATGAAAATATGAACACGTATTTTATGCTATTATACCACTATTCCTGCTATACCGCCATCACAACTACATACTAAAACATACCTGGTATTTAAATCTGCTGTAGATGGGAGTAGACAGTAGTAGTACCAGAAGAAAAATAACTAATTGCGAAACACCCAAAGGGTGCACATACGTACAGGGGAAATAACACATGTATACATTTGCCGTGTGTACATTTTGCCAGAGAGCTAAACACCATCTCCCCATCCCACCCTCACTAAAACGATACCTTCGCTGCATCTTTAGTGTATGCACACTCTCTCTTCCTACAGATAGATGCAGTATGCGACATGTATACATGTTTAGGTCTGCAGAGGCCTCAATTCACAAATACGTTGGACCCAGACACGGCAAGATGCTAACTACGTGAAGAACTCGATATATATACTGTCGACGCCCGTGAAAAAACAAACCGTGCTCAGTCGGCGGCACGCGTATACACTGTTTGCCACAGCGGAGACCGTTGTCCCGCTGCCCACTAATCCAATGCCCGCCCCCGTCGCCTGCGGCCGGCGAGACTTTTAACCTCCGTTGTCTACCTTGTTGCCGTGGCTTCCCTCCTCGCCGCCGCCATTCTCCGAGCAAAACCCATCCCGGGGTTTTGGTTGTGTTGCCGACGCTGTTTTGGTCGTCGTCGTCTTTTTCGCCGTCGTCCTTCTCGCCGTCGTCGATCTCGTCTTTGTCTTCGTCGCCTTCCTGTGGTCTTTGATGAAACCGTCTGTTGAGTAGACACAGCAGAGCTAGAGGGAAGCGCGAAGGATATCCGTGGATACTGAGAACACATATCCCAACGTGAACCTGACACGGGCATCTAACCTACTGCTCCGGAGCAATGTTCCGCGCGGAACACCAGATGGTGAGTTCGTCTACAGTCGACGGGCGGAGCGTGGAGTATTTTACGCTGAATTTAGGAAAGGAGTATGCGTAATAAGTAACGGGCACGTCCCTGACGGGCACAAACGAAAAGCACAATACTTACATTAACCAAATCGTACAGTTTAATGTACAAAAGAAAAGAAGACTGATCGTACAATATACCAAGAAAAGAATACTGAAACGAAGACAAGTCCGGGTGTCAAAATAAAGAGAGTAGGCATATACCTTCACAACGCGCTAGCCCCCTTACCAACAGCAACGCCCCGACAGGTTCTACAAACCCCATGTATGAACCATACTCGCACACGTTGGGTTGTTGTATCGATCGCACACGGTATGTATGCACCGACCTCTTCCATGAAATCAAGCCAAGAGGTTGCACGCCCCGAAGCAATCTTGGGATGTAACCACGCTCCCGCTGCCTGCCGCGAGGCTGTGCCTCATGTCTCAGTTACCGTGGAATATGTCCTGTACGAAGGGTACAAATACCTGGGGCGGTAGATAATGGTGATGGGAGCCGGGCAGTTAAATAACGTGCAGGAGGTTACGATGCGGGTAGTTTGACAAGTTATCGAATTCATGCTACAGATGAAGTGCCGATAATTTCGAAGCCATTTGGACGATATGGGGAGTGTTGGTAGTTTCTTTGTTCAGAAACCAATACCTGAGACACGTTTGAACCTGCTTGAAATAGTGAGCACAGTGACGTGACTCTACCAACGACCTTGTTGAGAGGTGCGACGTACACCGGACGGATACGCAAGGCTATATACGAACATCGAACGACGGCCTCCTGATGGATTGAGAAAGGTTGTAGCATATTGTTGAGCCTGCTGGGGAGCACTGCTTGTTTTATTCGTTGAATTTATGACTCCAACGGTTATATATATATACCTGGTAATAAGCAAGCGAATCCATTGCTTGCAAGATTGGAGTTGGTCTATACCGATATATGCGAGGTTATCACTACTGTCTCGAATACACTGTTTTTCTTAATATATATGTACACCAGGAACCGCATCCTCCCAATCATCGTGCGCAAGTCGCCAGATTGGTTGGGTACCTAAACCATGTGCACAAACGTTCGAACGCGTGCTCGTTTGGTGTATCTCACCAATTTGTTTCCCCGCAATGTATCGGCTCGAACACAGTTAAGGCTCGGAACGCTTAGCCGTCTCCACGGAGTAAGTTACTCACGGATATGAAGCGCGCAGCCTGTTCGAAGTACTTCCAGTTCTACTCGACCGAGCTTGCACCCGGCTTGTCGAAGAGAGGAACGCAAGGGACAGCGAGGGTAAGCACCACCCGTCGGACAGGCTTCAGACGGTGGAGGACTTAGACCACTCGTAGTGTTGAGCCGTGCTCAACAACATTATGTACGGCGGAGATTTTGCAAAGCAAAACGATTTTTCAAAAAGATTCTGCAAAATCTTCGCCGTAGACCATGTTGAGTATCCAAGTTTATTTACCTCCGACTTTTCGGTGCAGGACTCCGCATGCAATGATCGCTTCGCTCTCATCGTTCCTTCCTGGGAGTTTTCTAAAGTGAGCGAGTTTTACAGGTTCTTGAACATGTCATGAGATATTCCCCTTTTTTCCTTTTTTCGGGGAATGATGAAGGCGAGAATCGAACCACGGACCTTGCTCTTCATAATCTCACGTCCTGCCGTCGACGCCATTGTAGAGAAATATAGAGTAAAATGTTACGTAACAAACGCTACTCGAATTTAATGCTTACAAACTCGATTTCCACCACAAAAATGTGGTGAAAATCGAGGCATTTAAGCCTTAAATTCGTGTATTAATAGTATACATACGAAGTAGTAGCGGTTGCAACGTGATATTTTTAGTCTACTTTATTTCCCTACAACGGCGTCGAAGGCAGGGCGTAGGTTATGAAGTTCGAGGTCCGTGGTTCGATTCTCGCCTTCATCGCCTGAAAAGGAAAAGAAGAAGGGAACAGCTCACGTTCACGAACCTGTAAAAAACTCACTCACTTAGAAAACACAACCACAGGAAGGAACGCGATGAGAGCAGTGCGATCATTGCATATACTGAGTCCGGTACCGAGAAGTCGGAGGTAGGTGGGCTTTTCGTTTATAGATATAATCCTCTTGTTCGTACTTCAGTTTTTGTTTTGGTGCACACTTCTTCTTCTTATTTCTTATTGTAGGTTGCAGGAGTGGAATTTTCGAAATGAAGTCTTTGGTCTTCGTTTCGTTGCCGTGCACTGGTGGTATATATGTATAGTCCTCGTATGTCTTTGTCCGGTCGAACAGCAACGGAATATTCTCTCCGATTCGCTTGTTGCCAGTTTCGGTAAGCAACACGCTCGTCGCGCGTCGAGAGCGACCGTTTCAGGTTTCGCGGCCAGTCGTTTTGCTGTAAAAAACGGGCAATTATGTATGCTCGTATGTACGTACGTACGTACGTACGTGCGTGCGTACCAGGTACCTGGTACCTCTTTTCTTCTGTATTTTTCGCCCTTCGCCCCAGGCGATATATGCGCTAACGTTTCTAGTCCTGCCGCCTGTGCCCCCGCCCGGTCCCCTTCTTCAGTCGCCTCGCATCGTAGGGGGTGAAAACTCGTCGAGTGTGATCTGGCCACTCTTCGAACGGCGCGAGATGGCACCTACCTGGTATACCTGTTTTTATACCCACTTTTCCCACCTATTATTATAGACGACTCGGCGATGCGTGTTTCACCCCCCTCGTCTATAATCTGGGGGCAATCAAGGCAGTATAGCCCCAGTGTCTGGCGTTTTTTCGAACCCCAAATTGTTTCAAGCTGTTTCCATTCCCCCTTCTCTCTTCCTATATTTTTTCTACAGTAGGTTTTTACGTCAGGAGGTTTCGCAGCCTTTCAGGCCAGAGGTGTACAACAACAAGAACAACAGTAGTAGTAGTAGTAGAAGAAGTGGACTTGAGGAGCCGAATCTTCGATTCATGTGGTGTATGGCATAGCTCGCGGAACCTGTCTGTGTTTCCCGCAATCTTCCATGTACGTATCCGTAAATTATACCACTCTGAACCAAAATATAAACAACGTTTGGATTGGAGATATATATATATATGCTGACTGTCCCTATATTTCTGGTCAGAGTGGTAAAAATAGCGGAATGACCCTGCCCTGAAAAACCTGTGACGGGCCAGGCTTACAGCAGCAACAATGCCGGAGCGTATAGCCTAGTCCTAAGACAAGACCTCCTTGGTACCTCCCAAGAAACAGCACTCTCTTTCTTGGTGGCGAATAGAACAGAAGGGAGGTAGACTTACTTGGTGCATGGGTTTCCTTTTGTTTCCGAGGTTTTCTTCTTTCAGGAAAGTTATGAGTGATCAATGTTGAAGATCATGCTGCACATTGTCGGATGGCAAGGGAAATAATAATAGAACATTGATCGGTGAATGCTTCGTATACTTAATTTGTGTGATATGCTCGTAACAGTTTTCAAAGCGAATTCTCGAGATTTTTCCGGGAACCGTTTTCGGGTCGTTGGCACCTTGGCCTTCTCCCCAAAATCGTTGTCGTCAGAAAAATTAACTATTATATTACGGGGGACCATAGTATTGACCACATATTGTTATTATTATTTCTCTTGCCATCCTACCAAATATTGTTACGACGGGGGACCATATTAAATAGGACCTACGGTATACACAAAAACCTATATATTTCTCTATTTTTACTACCAACCTATTTACTATGGTCCCCTGTATTATTAGTAAAAATAGGGAAATATATACCTGGTAGGAGTTTTTTTGGTTTAGGTCTATGGTCCCCCGTAATAGGAAAAATAGGGATATATATATAGGTTTTTGTGTGTACTGCTGTAGGTCCTAATATGAGTTCGGAAATACCAGCACTACAGTTACTGCCGGCAGAACACGGGGAGGTACACTCACTATCAACAGTAAGTGTTTTCACTACTTTCGATACAGTGGGAGCGTCGAAGTCTGGGAAAGCTGAAGCTTATGCCGGATGGGAATAACTGCAAGTTACCGAAGAGAAGAGAACAAACATATACCAGAGGTGGATGTCTGTGACTAAGGGTTGTGCCCAGAAGGCCGTCGAAGGTGAAACCTCCGACGGGTTGAGCTTGGAAAGTGACAGCGAAAATCAAACAATGCATTGAGATGTAGGAGGGAGCAAAGACAGCACATAGAGTATGATTATTTCTCATGCCATTCGACAATGTGCAGCATGATCTTCAACATAGATCACTCATAACTTTCCCGAAAGAAGAAAACCTCGGAAACAAAAGGAAACCCATGCACCAAGTCCATCGTATAGATAAAGCATAAAGGGAAGTAGACACAGAAAGTAGATAGACTTTGTGCATAGGTTTCCTTAGTATCCGGGGATTTCTTTTTTCAGGAATGTTTTGACTGATCAACGTTGAAACTCATGCTCCACATTGTCGGATGGCAAGCATGATAATAGTAAGGCAATAAAAAATGGGAATGCATGTACGTGAGTGTGATCAGCGTGGAAGCTCCACAATAGACTACACAAACAATAAAACAAAATGCATCTACGAGTACAGGAATTTTTCCTGAAGCGCTATCGTGTGTGCCGTGAACTGCTAGACTTACCAGGTGTATCTATACACCTGCTTCACGAAAACTATGGAATGGGTGGGATAAAGGAAAAAGCGGCGAACCCAGCCACCATGTGCAGCTTGCAAAAGCTGGGTATTTATAGCACCTTTTTTCCCCCATCTCGTTCATTATCTTCGCCCTTATTTTCTCTCACTCTACATCCTCCCTAGTCGTAACTCAGATCCGATGTCACAAAGTAGGCTCTTCTTTCTCCCTCCTTCCTCCTCCTCCCCCTCGTCCCCACTACGGCTCTTGCCTTGGAAGGCATTTTTATCGCGAGAAGACCTCAGCCCTTTCTTCCCTCGTCGATATAATACTAGCATGGAATTGCGCGCCTGCCTACCCACGCTACCAGGTGCTCTCAGAGGTTGATTCCGTTTTTTATCTTCACAAACAGAGACTCAAAAAGTCCGACCCACGTGGGATTCGAACTCCGAAACTCTTATTACGGGGGACCATACATGGTAAATAGGACCAAATGTGGTAGGTAGAAATAGCGAAGTATATAGGTTTTTGTGTGTACAGTAGGTCCTATTTAATACGGTCCCCCCGTAATAGCAGCACACGAGGGTACTACTAGCCCACCGGGGCCACCGGCTAGTATTTACCAATCGAGTCCAATCCACAGCCGGTGTATTGGTCGTTGGTTGTAACGGACATATAACACTCCCATTTGCTGTTTGTTTTTACAGTTATACTCTTAACATAAATGCCTACGACCCAGGCATAAAATGTTCGCCCACTGAAGAGGGTATAGGGAGGTAGAATAAATGAATAAAAAAATAATTATTGACTTGATATATAAGGTTCGCCCCCGGGAGGGAGGGCGCCTCTCCACGCCCCCTGCTCGCCGACTGGAGCATCGGCGCCCTTTCTTCGACCGGGGTCACCGAGGGCTGATGTGTGGGGCGGCCATGACTCAAGCATCCGGTCACAGGGGGTCGGAGGGCACCTCGCCACGCCCCCCGCTCACCGAGTCGGGCATCGGCGCCCTCCCTTATTTCGCCGGGGTCAACGAGGGCTGATGTGTGGGGAGGGCGTGGCTCGGGGGGTGCGGTCGCGGGGAGTCCGGTGGCGAGCGGGAGAGCCGATGTCCCGCGGGGAGTACTAAAAAAACGAAAAAAAAATCACATAAATCTTGCAGGTGACATATAGGGAGTGGGTGAAATTAGTTGATTAATGGTTTGAGCTACGTAGGGTGGATGAATAATCTATGCGCAAAGAGGGACACGACTTGAAGTGCTGTGAATTAATTATTTTTCAGTTCCGAGGCACACGATAGGGATGCTGTCAGTCAAGCGTGAAAACGGAGTGTGGAATACAAAATTATGTAGTTGTTGAAGAAAAACAGGTCAACACAAGGAATCGCCGTATTATAACCCGGTTTCTTGACCCTGGCAGTATCCAGAGGAATCCTTTTCGAAACAAATGTGTCCGTGTACCGGTCAGGTCAATCAAAAGTCGGGAGTCGGGATGGCCGGAGAGGCGGAGGGCTCCAAGCGAGCGTTGGAAATCTTCGAGTCGAAGGGGATAACCGGCGACCTGATCATTGCATAAGCATTGCGCGGTAAAAGAAGGTGCGTCCAGGTACGGCGTCGCCGGAGGGCTAAAGGGGAGGTGGATCTTCAAGCAAGCACTGGAGGTCAAGGGGGCGGGGCTGGAACCTGATGCCACACGGGTGCATACATTTGCTGCAAAATCTGTGCCGATGCGGATGGTCGGCGAGGGAAGGAGGAAATGTTCAAGTTGATATAGGGGCATTGTCTGAGCGGACAATACTTTTTTTCGATTCGTTGTCGTTGTGTGATGCGGCATGTGGACGACAGCATGTAGTTGTAGCGAACACGTCATGGATGAGACTGGTAAGGGTTTCGACACGTTTTACGGAAATACCCTCCAAGGCTGGCGTAGTTTGTTCGAGAAAGAACATGCCTCAAAAGTGCGGGAGAGACAGCAGATGACTTTTGTTGGCATTAAAGATGTCGAACCTCGGAGTATACCACACTACTGCAGCGCAAGGAAGCTCAGCGATACGAGTACCAATGTCGTCAGTGCGATCATCTGCACACGTGAATAGCATTTGTTTCGTCTCGATTTTCTGTGGCATCGGTAAAGGGTACATGGCAATTACGTGTGTCGTTGGGACCAACTAAATAATCATGGGAGAAAGTATGTCCAGTTGTCCAACTCACTGTGAGGCAATGCCGAGAATGGTGGTGCGTAGGCGGCAACGGCCAGAGCAAGGAACACGTTACAGAGGATCTGCATGGTTTTAGCGGTAGAATTGCCCAAGCTGCAGCACGAATTGAAGAACGCTGCAAGTCATACCGTTTTAAACCCCGCATGGAGCCCATTCTCCGAACTATCCGACGGCACACGCGACTGACGTCAAGTCGGAAAGCTCCAACAGATCATAGACGGGAAGATGCCATCTATTTATTTGGGGTCAGTGTCATCAGTGTCACCCGCAGCCTGACGTGTCACCCTCACAGGGCGCAAGGTCAGCGCAGAGTCCCGCTACGTCCTGGGGACTATTGCCGTCCTTGTTACAAATTTCTATGTCCGCCCCGTTTTTCGCTAGTACTGCCGCAATCTCCGCGTTCGCGTACGCCAGAGCAAAGTGCGTCGGGGTGTTGCCGTCGGTGTCCCTGGCGCGTGGGTCCGCCCCCGCTTCAAGCAGTATCTCAACGGCCTCCAAGTTCCCCGAGGCCGCAGCCAAGGCCAGAGGGGTTCTACACCGAGCGTCAAGCGCGTCGACATCCGACAGGGCGAGAAGTAGGGTCCGGCAGACCCCAAGATAGTCACCACGCTGACCAGTGGCGCCCGCAAGTTTTCTTGGAATCATATTTCGGTCGCGGCGATGCGAAGTCCTGCCCCGCTTGCGCGATATTCGGGCATAGAAGGAAGGCCGAGGGGGAAACCTAGCCCCCCCTTCGCGGCTCCAACGCGGTTGCGGTGGAGAGCACGGGCGGCTTACGTCTAACCCTTTCGTGGTCGCGACGAGGCCGGCGACGCAAGCGTGTAGGGGCGTGAACCCGAGCCCCGGTGTCTTGCTGTTCGCTCCGGGGCATGCCCATGGCTTGCCAGTCCTGTTTTTCGCAGAACGCGAGCTCTCCAGGCACGCGTGGGTGACTTTCTCCGACAGCCCCAGAGCTGCCGCTTCCCAGATTGTGGGCGTCGCCGAGCGTATTTCATCCGCCCTGGCAAGAGGGACAGCAAACAATAGTAGGATATCAGGAGAGTCAAAGGCATTTTACATCGCTTCCTGCATTGTGGGCGTTGATTGGGTCCTCAGCTGGTGTGCGAGTGCACACAACGGTGGGTCTCCTGTGGAGTAGTCATATTCCAAGGCTGTGAATTGGTACTGCTTCAGCGGCTCCTAGCACGCAAAAATTCGGAATGAATCTATTACGGAGGACCATAGTTAATAGGACCAAATGTTGTTAGTAAAAATGGTCAAATATATAGGTTTTTATGTATACCATAGGTCCTATTAACTATGGTCCCCCGTAATAGACAAAACAGCAAAATCGACGCGCCGAGTGCCGCACCTGCACAGGTCCATCGGCAGAGCACCGGCGCTATTCTTCTGGATGCCAAGAGATCCGCAATCGGAATCCCAGTACGTCAGCAGCCGGGTGGCATCGACGTGCCCCCCCGCCATCGAGTAGTGCAAAGCGTTCCACCCTCGCCGTGTCAGGGGGTGAGGGTCTGCGCCGGCCGTAAGAAGGGCTAGAAGCGCGATGTGTTGGCCAGCCTTCGCGGCGAAATGCACCGGTCGGAGCCCATCGCTGTCTTGTGCCTCTATGTCGGCTCCGTGGCTAACGAGCAAGGGGATCGCGTCATAAACCTTAAGACGAAGGAGAAGCAGAGCGAGAGAGAGGGAAGGTGCTCGAGACGTTGCCTTTAGCAGAGACAGTAACATCGAGGCGGACCTATTCGCAGTGGGAAGTTCATCAACCACCGGTGCCATTCTATACTCGTATATCGCTGTCGTTTGGGCTTCTGCTGGTCTTTATGAACCGGTAGAAAGGCAGGCTAGGGTGGGGCGAGGAACGCTTCATAAGGGGCGCCTTCTGACGATACTGCAACACCCACCATGTTCGTGCTTGTGGTCGCAACGCGTCTTCTCGAATAATGGTATGGGCACTACGAGAGCTTGCTTGTTGGCGCCATCATTCGCATGAAACACTTACCCCACTCCGGAGCCCCGTACCCGAAGCACAAGCAGCTGCGTGCAAGGGGGTTCTCCCGGTGTTGGTCCTTGCGTTCGGATCCATCTTCGACGCCAGCAACGCAACCGCGCAGCTGTAGTGCTGCGGTGAGGTTTCAGCACAGCAGGCGTGCAATGGAGACCAACCGTTCGTGTCCGTCTTCGGCAAAACCGCGAGGGTGGAACCCCGTCGCAAGACTTGGTGATCATCCGCGCAGTGAGCTGGTATATGATGAATCTCCCCGGGTTCACCGTTTGGCGATGACCACGAGGACGCCCATGCTGGTCGCTCTGAGCAAGTCGTCGTCATTCCGAGTGCGGCTGGCTCGTCTGCCCCTTTAACGTTGATGTCTCCTCCCCCTCGCTCGAGGAGGTCCTTCACGGCGTCCGGTAGGCCGGCGGCCGCGGCTAGGTGAAGACTCGTCTTCTCGTCGACAAGAAAGTTGCTCGTGCGTGTCGCGGCCAGCTCCGCTTCGGCCAAGGTTGATACCCACGCCTCCATCCGACGCGTTTTCTCTTCTTTTCCGTTGCCGTCGGTGGCCTCCAACGTTTCCCCCTCGCCGGTCCCTTTCACGTTGTGAGTCGAATCGTTGAACAGTTTGTCGTCAATCACAGCTTGGGAGACATGAAAACAGCCGTCACGGGTTCGACCCGCTATCGCCCGATCCAGCGAACGCCTGGCTTCCGCGGCGAGGACCCTCTTCATGAGCAAGCTCGACGCGACAGAATGTGCGGTAATGGAGGTCCCACCTATCGTAACGGCGGACGCCGCCCCGTGCCGAATAAGAACTTTCGCGGCAGAAACCGCGCCTGAAGCAGCTGCAAGGAAAAGAGGCGGTCGACCGAGTGCGTCTGTCGCCTCGATCGCGGCCGTCCGTGCAGCGCGAATTCGACGTAGGTCCACGAAGCTGCAGTCGTCGTCGCTTTGCTCTTCGTCTTCGCTGCCGCTGCTCGTGTCTGGTTGGTGCATTCCCTCCGTCGCCTGCCACGCTTTGTCTCGAGGCCTGTCCTCAATGCTATCCGATTTTCCGTCAGCTTTGCTCTGACTGCCTCCTCCCACTTCCCTCACATTTTTTCTGCCGAACGCAACGTCCAGCAGAGGAACGTAGGAAATCTCGAACAGAGCGCAGTGGTTGGCGCCCCTGATGTCGCACGTGCGTCGGTGCTTCGAATCACGGCGGTCGCGCTGGCGGAGCTTGCGGCGGTCTTTCGATGTCGGCGCTCGGAAGTGCCTCGCCACGTCGAGCAGGGTCTGTTCCGAAACTGTGATGTTCACGTCGCGGAGGGCATCGCGAAACTGTCGTATGGAGAGCGTTCCATCTCCGTTTCTGCGCAACACGATGCACGCACCAAGGCAGGGGAGGCATGCGGGATCAAAATCTTTGAACGACAACCACAAAACTGTCCTTTTCAGCGATTCCTCTCGAATGACATCAGCTTCGTGATGTCACACGACGGTCAAGTGTTGGACTTGTTTCTGGCAGAGCGTTGGAGCCCAAAGAGGCCGCGCCTTCTAAGGCTCACCTATCAAAATCCTCGAACACGCTCAGGAGAAACGCCTCCGCCCTTCCCATCGAGCTTCCCGATAGCTTCTTCGCCGTGATGGCGAGCGCTCCGCAGAACCACTTCACTTTCGCCGCACAGGCAGCCAATCCGTCCGGGTCTTGGCGTATCCCAGCGTCATTTTCGCCGTCTGGGTGGTTCCTTCCCTCTCTTTTTCCCTCTTCTTTGGAATCTCCTTTGCACTCCGCCCTCCTGTCTCCCCGTCTCCTTCGTCGGATCTTCCCGGTTCTTCGGTGGAACTCGTCGTCGAGGGGAAACACCGCATAACTGTCGCGGTCCGCTGCGAGCAGTCCGGCACCGCTACGACCACCGCCGGCGGAAGGTTTTCCACCGGACGATGCGCCATGGAGCTTGGCTTTGAGCGCTCCCATGATCGATGCATCGATGCCGTGGGCGGTGGTGTCTCGAGCGGAGAGGTCCGCCCTGCCGGTGGTGAGGATGGTCTGAAGTAGTGCGTTGTCGGCATCGTTGACTGCGAGACCGACCGACAACACCAATGCAGGCGTCAAAATTCATGGTCAAGTGATACTCCGTGCAAGAGTGCAGGCGAGTACGAGTTTTCCACGCTAGATTGCGCCGGTTATCTCCGGGGCGCGGAAGGGCCAGAGAGAGGCGGACGTCAACGTGGTCCCGCCTGCCTCCGGAAAGAACGCCGTTAGCTCAAACTATTGTGCAAGTAGATAAATCGACTACGCGTCGTCTCTCAACCTTGTTTCTAGGCCTGACCAGGGTAGACGACCAGCGAAAATATCTGCACGGTGGTGAGAGCATCATCACGCTCCCGGTTTACCTGAAGCCGCCCAGTGGACGGGCGTTCGCCCCTTATCGTCCCTCGCCGCCATCGCCTTGTGCCAGTGCTCCTCACACCGTAGCTCCGTCACTCTCACCAGCCGCCTCCTTTCCTCGAACAACCACTCGGTAAACCGCTCCACGCCCTCGACGCTAGTACCGGCAAGCTCGCCTCCACGGGCGGTGGCGGTGGCCGTGGTGGAGGCAAAAGTTACTCCTTGGACGAACAAGTCGCGGCGGTGGTCCAGGGCGTCCAGCTCGTCGTCGAGAGAGCGGTTCAGCTCGTGTCTCCATCGCATCAGGGCGCGCACCATCCTAGCGTTCTTGGTCCCTATGGCCATATGAAGCGCTGTTCGTCTCCTGGGCAGGGACAGCACAAAAGGCGAATGGTATGGCTTGCTCGCTTTTCGTCTCCTCCACGTTCGCTCCACTGCTATACCATACCTGGTACATACGACAGCAGGGACCATGGAAACACAAGGCTACCATGCAACTCACCATACCTAACGCCATGGAATCCAACACATACGGAACGCAGAACTATTCCTTGAGGTAGACGCATGAGACAGCAGCATCATCGGTCTCAAGGTATCACCTGTCGTCTGCTCTCAAGGCAACCCCCACGCCTTTGAGACGCTCGTGTCGGCTGGCGTCAATGAGACCGTCCGTGTCCCCAACCAGCACCGCTTGAAGGACTCCATCAGAAACGCTCTCCGCAGACGGCAAAGCGATTCGCGTGCACAAAATCGACCGCCGAAGGCACTGCGAGGTCCCCATCAACACGTGCACGTGCACATTCCGGTGGGGTGGGCCAAACGATGTTTATGAGGGTTCGAAATACAACTATGCGTGCTCAGGATGGAGAGATCTCGAGTTCGAGGCTTCATGGCTTCTATCAAAATTTGGAACTGCCCTCTAAAGCTCTAGACTAGAGCTCTACTTGCAGCAGTCCTACTGACAACTCCGGAGGAGAATTTTCGCCTCCGCTTTTTTTCCGAATCGAAGCCAAGTGAACGGAGAGATGTGCGGTTTGCAAGATACCCAGCACAGTACCTGCTGGGCGAGAGATTTTTCGTGGCTTTCCGCTTTGCTGTAGTGAGGGCTCCGTGGTGGGTCGCCCGTACTTTCGTTTCTATCTCTCGACCCCGCTTCTTTTGCCTCGTCATCTCCTTCGGTATGCCCGATCGAGCCCCCCTCGACTCGATGGTCGCTCGACTGGGCCGCTTCTGCCTCATTTTGGCGAGGTTGCCGCGCCCGCTCTCTCTTAGCGATCTCCGCGCGGAGGAGAGGGTCGTCTGGGGCTCCCTCGAACCTGGGGACGATTAAATGAGTGGAATACTACTGCTGTAAATAAATAAAGGTGAGAACACACGAAAAAATGTTTTGAGTACGGGTACTCGTACGGGTATATTGCCAGCAGTATCATGACCCACGGGGTTTGATGCCACATCCAATTTTCAAGGACTTTGTCTCCCCAATCGAGGGTTCAGCCCCGAGAGGGGGTTATCGAAGTATGGTATTTTTCTTGCTGTCTTTCTCCTGGCTACACCCTCCGCATTCGGACAAAGCGGCGAGTCTACTACCGCAGGTGTTTGATCTTCGGAGTCCTGGGGGTGCAACGCCGTTGCGGTAAATGTTCAGTTGAGCTTTGCGAAGGCGTCGACAGTAGTAGCTCGACGGTCGACGAGCCGCCGTCCAACCAACCACCAGGAAGGATCGGATACGTCCGTAAAACTTAAAACATATTTGATCATTATTTTGATATTAAAACGGTGTTTATATTTACGCACAAAAGGGTATGTTCCAAAAACTTCATATTACCCTTATTATAATGCTGTATTGCTGTGCAGTTTGGAACTGGCGATGGTTAAGTTCATACCTAACAGCCGTGGTGGGCGCGGCGGCAGCTGGCATGGGCCTTGTTCGCTAGCATCGACCGGGGTAACTGCGCCTCCTCTCGCCATAAGTGGGTCTCTGGTCACGTCATTGGTCGTCTCGTCGTCTTTCCTTGGTCGTTGGTTCGTCGAAACTGGCACGTTCATCTCGCCGCACATGTTTAATCTCGCCGCAATTTTTTGCCTCAAGTTTGGTTGCGGCCTGTTGCAGTGGCGTGGCAACACAACACGACAGCAGTGCGGTTTGGGTTGCGCTCAACGAACCAGCATCGCTGCGCCCTTTTCTGACAAGGGATGACCTGGACCCACTTGCGCCTGAGTGCAACCCTCTTCGTGGTTCAAGGACGACTGTCTTCGTTTCTCGGCGTCAAGGCCTTCGCAAGCCCAGCAGTCGGCAGGGTTGTGCGGGGCGCAAGTTATCTCAGCGATAGACCGCCGAGGTACTCGCGTCGAAACACAGCAGCGGTAGCATCAGTGGCGATGTCGACATCTGCGACACACGGTGGTAGAGGAAGAGGAGGAGGAGGAGGAGGAGGAGGAGGAGGAGGAGGAGGAGGAGGAGGAGGAGGAGGAGGAGGAGGAGGAGGAGGGGGAGGGGGGACGACAGGGAACAGCAAGGGTAACCTCCTCGCTGGGGAGACGTCTCCCTATCTCTTGCAGCACGCGCACAATCCAGTGGATTGGATGCCTTGGGGAGAGGAGGCCTTCCGCAAGGCGAGGGATGAAGACAAGCCCATCTTCCTCTCCATAGGTTACTCCACATGCCACTGGTGAGAGCCAAGCATAGTGCACTGCAGCTCTCGGGTTGGCTCAACCGCAGGGATGCACGCAGCACCCCTGTGGTGCGCCTGCAAGCAAGCAACTGCACCCGCGATTTTGGGGGCAAACTACTTGGAATTATTAGTCTGGGATCATTTTGTTGCGTGAGACTCGCCTCTCACGTGTCTAATGAACTCGTACGACGTAAAACTCCGTCAAGCCGACTATTAATAGACACAACAGTACTTCGAAAGACAGCGGGGGGCTTCCAACCCCCACCATCGTAGTGCCGGCTAGATAGTGCCACTTCTCCCGACATTAACCCCTTTAGAACCGCAGTCCCGTTTTGGGGACAAACTACTTGAAATTTGAGTGGTTAGTCCCCAAAACGGAACTGCGGCTCTAAGAGGGTTAACACCGGCGAAGTCGCATGGCACGACTGGAACCCTCGATGATGCCGGTACCGACATTACTGGGAACAAGCTCTCAATTACCGTCCCTAAGGGGCGCTGAACCTCCACACCAGTACACCCCCCCCCCCGAGCCTTGATCCCCAGCTCGCTGTAGATGAGAGAGGAGAGACAAGTAGCTGTACAGCAGTATATGCGGTAGTGGTATTAACTATTAATAGCAAATGCACACGTAATCATACCCCGACGTACAGCAATACGTGGCCCCTGATGAGAAAACGAAAACCTGGTAAAGGTAGGCTGAGATTAATACTCAGAGATTTACAGGACAATCAACGAATTTCGGTAGTCGTTACATTCACTGAAGTTATAGTCTAGAAGACGACCATTCTCGAAGATCGAATCCAGTCTGGGCCTGCAAAAGGCTAGGATGACGATGATCGCAGCGTATGCTGTACCGGTATACCAGTGCGACAGCCAGGCGTGAGACAGTGCGTTTGGAGGTTTTGAGGGGAGATTGAAGGCTTTTTTCAGGGGAGGAGGGGAGTACAGAAGAGTACACAGCAGCACAGCACGTCATCCTGCTACCCATGTCTCGTGCGTATGCATACTAAAGCAGTATCTATAAATAGTAGTAGAAACCAAATTTTAGTGGAGTTATTAAGCCTGTAACAACGGAAGGAGGTCATTTTTCGTCCAAGCACGAACAGCAGTCCGTCGCATGAAGGTACCGTACACCTGCTGTCCGCTACACCGGGTAGATGAACAGGATAAAACTGACGTGAGGACAACACCACCCCGCCCGGGCTCTGCATGCAAATCATTGACATTTGCGTACTACCGGTAAGCACAAGATTCGCGAAAGTCTGCTGCTCGCTGTCGTACCGCCGCCGCTATGTTTCGCAAAAAGTACGGCACGTGTACCGCATTTAGTACTATAGTTGGTGCAGCACTACGGTGTCATACGGGCTGGGCTTCTCGTTTTCGGCGAAGACCTTTCTTGCGATACATCGTGCGGAGGTCCCTCCCCACCATCACCCACCCACCACTGTGAGTTCCTCCTTAATGTGGCACTACCGTATTAGACACTGTACTTCAAGTATGGCACACTACATACAGCAGTCCAATAATTATTTAATTGCGGCGGTCCAATTATTATTTAATTGTGCCGGAAAGGGCACTATTGAGGGCATCCCAAACCCCCAATAGTGCCGTTATCGGTACTATTCGCAACATTGCGGGTGTCTTGAATAGTGCCGATTATATCGGTGGTATATACCGGCAACATTGGCACATACCGGCACTGTAGCTGCTGTTGCTGTGCCCGTAGCTACTGTACGTACGACGCTGTCGGGAAAATATCAGGACCTTTTGGGTGTTCTTACCGATTCTATTACGGGGGACCATAGTAAATAAGGACCAAATATTGTCCGTAAAAATAGGGAAACATGCAGGTTTTTTGTATGTACCGTAGGTCCTGTTGACTATGGTCCCCCGTGATAGTACGTTCCTTGATTTTTTTCCAGCCAAATTGGTACCTGGAGTTTACGATATGACTACGAAGCCACACCAGTGTATGTGCAGTCGCGGGCAGCTGTCCGTAAGTGCTTGTGCAGGGCTACGGCGTGGACACGGCGGGGGCGTTCAAGAGCACGGCATGAAGCTATCCGAAGCTGGCACGTAGTGCCCATTGCACGTACACTCAGCATCACATAAGCATGAGCCTATTTTGAGAGCTTCAAGGGATGTCGAATATCTAATATCCCCTCGAATAGAGTGGGGGCGAACAACAGAAGGTGGCGGGGGCGGGGGCGGGGGGGGGGGGGGGGTGCGCGATTGTTCACCCGCGACCGTCTCCTCTTCCTCCTCGCCTTGTTATGCTTTACCGACGTTTGTGCCTTTCACTGTGCCTGCCCGCCCCTTTTCGTCGAGCGGCGCCTGCTGCGATGACACTGCATCTGGGGCAGCCCCCCCTGGCTTACTTACAGTCGGCGGCGTGCAAAACGCCCTGCCCACCGAAACTTACTGGTATAAACTTACTGTATCGATGAGTCAGATTTTTTACAACACTGTACGGTTACGACAGTATTAATATGCCTGGTACAGCAGGAGCAGTCAGACGAACTGGTTCACCAGCTCGAGGGTCATACTACAGTGCTGTACAGTGTGTTAAGCTCATTTTCCTCAAGAAACACAAAACCCTGCAAGCGTTCGCGGTGCGCGTCCACTTCGCGATTCTCTTCGCCGGCTCGAGACAGTCACGGCAAATAGCATGAAAGAAAACAACACCAGCCGCAACAGCATCCCGCAGAAGCCGCGTCCGCGCAGCTCCGTCCATCATAAATCGCACCCCAATCACCCCCCACGCAACGCTGCATGGCACCCCAACCCACCCTTGTTCTTGTAGGTGTCACGTCATGGAGCGCGAGAGCTTCGAGAGCCACGCGGTGGCGGAGGTACTCAACCAAAAGTTCGTCAGCATCAAGGCAAGCACAGCGAGCCGCAAACCATGGCGCCAGTCAAGGCGTGGTGCCCCTGCCCCCCCTCCCCCTTTATGGCGCATCGACCGCGGCCGATACTTGCCCGCTTTCTCGCTTGCTGGCCCCGCCACTATGACGACACCGACGGTGACTATGACGGAAATAACGAGGAAATAGAGAATACACCTTCGTGTCCGCGCTTGGTCGAAACCGGACAGAACCGCTCCCAGGGGAGCACTGAAGTTCATGTCACAAGATTCTAGCTGGTGCCCCATCACGGGGACCATCACTCTCGCGCCATGGCTATCAGCATCACTGCTGTCACAGCGTCATTGTGGCCTCGACTATCACAATCACCATCGTCCTTGCCATCATTGTCCTAGCATTTCCATCGTCGTCACGATCGCCATCACCACCAATATTACCATGATATCACCATCCATTAGACCCTTGAAGGACCCGGTTTGAAATTCCTTGGTTGGATGCACCCGTACCAAGTATCAACCTTGTGCGCCGTGCGCCCTGCACGAGGCGGACGGAGAGAAGAGGGGGCTAAAACAACTCCGCGAAAGAACGCCGGGGGAGGGGGATGTAGACAACTGCTCCGTGTTGAAACTTGTCTGCGCATGTTCGCCGGGTAGATGAGAAGTTGTCGACATCCCCGTATTGAAATTCGTCTGACAGTCTCGTGTAACCGATTCGAAAGGTGTACGCCGGACTGAGGCAGGGGGTGGCCTGTCCGCAGTCGTTGGTTGGCGCGTTATTGATGTGGGACTACTACGTATGCACCCTTAGTAGAGTCTTCTTGATAGTGTTCCCCTTGCGGGCAACGACTCGAGTGATGCACTTTCCTCAACAACAATGGGAAGAGCTTTCGCCCGTGCGACGGAATAGACGGGGTCCAACCGCTTGCTTTCACGGATAGTACTGACTTTACGAGTACGAGCGCCGGTCCGCTTTCCGTGCATTCCTGGGCGCGGGAAGCTTAGGAGACGCGAGCACCCGCACAGCGCTGTTTAGTGCTGATGTGGTGTGCTGCTGCTGTGTGCAACGTGTACGTGGTACGTGTCTTGTTGCGTGCTTGATCGTCGAGCCTGTAGACAGACGTATTACAAGCGTGTTGCAAAGTTCTACAACCGCGACGTGGAAAAAAGCGTGACGCGATGCTTTTAGGCTGTTTTCGTGCGTGAAATTCCACGAAACGTCCGTCAGCATTGGAAACCCCTAGAGCGTTATGCGAAAAGACTCCGAAAAAAAAAAACAGGTGTACTCTTGTTATTGCCATTTTACGTTCCCGACTAACAACCAAAAGCGTGTAGCCAGGAGAGAGAGAATGCTCTACACACGCCTGCCCTGACGGCGGGGCGAAAAACGTCACTCGGGATGTCTGGTCCCTGGTTTCCGGCGCCTTTATGTTTGTTCTTGTGGGGGGTTTCTGGCGTCCTCCGAGGCGTTTTTTTTGTGTAACCGACCCCAACCCCGACACCGCCACCGCCGCCGCGCTCCCGCAATTTTTTTGTGAGGCAGGTAGACCGCGAGGAGCGACCTGATGTAGACCAGTGTTTTATGAACTTCGTTCAGGCCACCATAGGGGGGGGGGGTTGGCCAATGAGCGTGTGGCTCACGCCAGAGCTCAAGCCTTTCACCGGCGCGACCTACTTCCCCGAACAGCGATTCATCGGCGTCCTCAACCTCTTGGCGGACAAGTGGTCCAGCGACAGGTGCGAGGCGGAACACCGTCGACGAGGCACACACACGCAGTTTTGTGCTCCGTGTCCTGCCTGTCTGTTTACGTGCCTTTGCTGCGACGACAGGTGTGGAATAACTGTTGGTTCTGTCCGTCTGTCTGTCTTGTCTTGAAATAATTGGCATCACTTAAGAGGGCAGAGCGAAGAGAGGGGAGCGGGGGGGGGGGGGTTGATTCGGAACGAGGGGGAGTGTTAGAGGCGGTGTTCCGTATCAGCGTAAGCTCTCGAGTCGTTCTGAGCGTGTGCGTCGGGACGGCACGATTTTTTTAGTGATAAGGTTCCCGTCCTGTCTTTTGGGGGCGACCGGGAGCAATAACAGTCGAGCTCGGCGTTGGCCTATAAGGTCAGGCACCCCCCCAAAAACACTCCATACCTTCAGCAAGACTGCGAGCAAAACCGCCTTAATCAGTCGGCGCGGTCGGTTGGAGCTCGGGGGGGGGGGGGGGGGGGGGGGGGGGGGCGGTTGCCGGCCTACGCGCCCTATTCTATGCATTATGAAGTACACCCCCCCCAAAAAAATGTCCCCTTGCTCTGCCGTGGACACGCCTCCTCCTGCAGGGAGGAAGTGGTGAACCAAGGGGACCACATCCTCAGGCTTTTGCGGGAAAGGCAGGAGGAGATGTCCGAGCGCGCCGCGGCTGCTGGGGACCCGCTGGCGTTTCTAGCTGTTCCTGAGAGCAGGGAGGCCGCGCGGGAAGGAGTGCGGGTCCTAGACAAGGGGCACGACGACGTTTTGGGAGGGTGGGGGGGAGGAAGAGGCGGGATGAAGTTCCCTCAGGTGAAAAAACAACTATATGTCTGTTGTCTCTTGTTTGTTGTCTGTTGTCTGTTTGTCTGTCTGTCTGTCTGTCTGTCCTGTCTGTTTGTTCGTCTGTCGGTCTGTCTGTCTGTCGGTCTGTCTGTCTGTCTGTCTGTTTGTTCGTCTGTTCGTTTGTTTGTTTGCTTGTTGCTTGCTGGTGTTTTGTGTTGCTACGGGGTGCGCGTGGCGGGAGTTAGCAAGTGCGGCAGAGAGGTATCGTAGAGGCTCTCTTGTCAAGCTCGTTTTTTTTAGAGGGGACGGGAAAGAAGAGAGAGGCGAGGCAGAGCGCGGCACAAGGGGGTTGGGGAGGTTTGTTCATAACCGTTTTGGAGCGTTGTTTTCAAGGGAAGCGAGCCCAAGCGGACCGAAAAAAAGGCCCCGAGAGGAACAGAAAACAACGAAAGACTCCGCTCGCCGAATTAATGATCGACGGAGCGAGCCAATTATTCCACCTTGGGACGATCGCGAATAAGTCGTATCAACGGAGACCAACGGCGTCCTCCCGCTCCTGCTCCCGCTCCCTTCTTCCTCCGTTGTTGCCGGTACGGTATGCCACTCTGTACCGAAATATGGTTACGGTTATTATGCAGTATCGATATTCAGAAGGTAATTATATATCGGGACAGAGTAGTATTTTCTACAAGGTGCATGTGGCAATAGAGGTAATACCGCTAGACTGCGCCGCCGATGCGCTAGATAACGTTCGCAGAAACAGCTCGAATTCCGCGCTCTAGTCGCAAACTACGCCCACCTGCCGACGCAACGGGTGCACGCTCGAAGCGAAGCGCCAACCCCCATCCACCGAAAATAGTGACACCACATACCCCCCACACGATTATTTACAAACTCCGCCCGCTTTGTCGATGGCGGTAACCCTCCCTGCCTCCACCTCCTCCCGTCGTCTCCTCTGCCCTGCTCCGCCACCTCCCCCCCGCCCCGACCATCCCTCCGCAACCGTACCCGTCTACTGTGTTCCCAATGACGCGGGGATGACAGCCGAGCCGTCTGAACCTCCTGCTTCGAGCGCGTTCCCTGGAAGGCCCCGACAGCGCCCTCGGAGTGAGGGCGTTGGGCATGGCCGAGGCGACCCTGAAAGCCATGGCCAGGGGGGGGATCTACGACCACATCTTCGACGGTTTCGCGAGGTATTTACACCTTGGTTGGGATGCTCGAGGAGGGGGAAAGAGGGAGGGGCAGGTTTTAGAAAGCGTGCGGAATTGATTCATGGTGTGTGGTGAGGCGAGCGGGCCGTGTTTTTATGATGGAAGTTTCGGGCGTGATGGTTCGGGCCTGATCGGGAACAATTTTGGCGAGGGAGCAAGGTTTGGTGATTCGTTTCGCGTTTCGTTTTTTTTTAGTTCGACGTGGTCGCTCGTCTTCGCTGTGTGGTCGGGCGCTCTTGAGGTACTACGCAGGTCGTTGATAGCGCTGATTTTAAATTCCTTGAAACTTGTAGACTCGTGTATCCGACTGCTGCTGCTGCTGCTGCTGCTGCTGCTGCTGACAATGATGGTGATGGTGATGATGGCAATGCTGCTGCAACTGTCGCTGTTGCTGTTTCTACTGATATTGCGTACTGCAACTGTTGCTGCTGCTGCTGTTGTTGCTACTGTTCGCTGTTATTGTTTTTTTCCTGTGTACCGTCACCCGCGCCTTCCCCCCCCCTGACCCTTCCCCTTCACCTCTGGGCCACGCATGAATTTTTACACCTTCCCATGCCGTGTCGCCCTGGATTCACGCAAACAGTGCCTCATGTCTCCCAACCCCCACGGATCGTCCCCGAAATCACGCGCGGAACTGTTTTGTTCATTCCCGCTCCCATCGTTGTGCCTTGTTCCCACGGGGTCTAACGACATAGGTATTCCACAGACCCGCGCTGGCACGTGCCACACTTCGAGAAGATGCTGTACGATCAGAGCCAGCTCGTCACCGCCTACATCGAGGCCTTCCAGGTGTGAGGAAAGCCCTGGCTCTCGTCATTCACTACCACGTGCTCCATTTTTTTTTTTTGTGTAGAGTTTGTTTCTCATTTATTTTTTTTCCATGTTGTTCTTGCGGCGGCAAGGTGGGCACCGCAGAGCGAGGGTTACCGACCGTCGCCATGCGCTCCGCTGGTTTGGAACGCTCGTCGAAGTCTCCCGATGGAAGCGCCGCTGTTGCAGCCCGTTCTGTAGCACTTGCACGTGCACGTATGATATACTTCGAGAAGCAGAAGCAAAATGCTGGCACCGTTCTTGTATTTGTTTTCTCTATCGTTTTTTCGTTGTTTCACCTCTCTTCTATCATAAGCCCAAGGCCCTGTATACTTCGAAGTATTTGGTGCCGATATGTACACATATCGACTAAAAGAAGCGACTGGCGAACAGTAATTGTACCCCCCCCGAATTAACTTGTTGGAGCTGTCATCCATGCGCAAGTCCGCCTCGCAAAAGGTTCTTGGTAGGGGATCCAGCTCACCCTCCATGCGGCTCGCCGAACGCCTCACGGCGCTTCGTGCTTGGTGCAAGCAATGTTCATGCCTGGTCGGTGTAAATCCGACGCGCTCCGTCCCGGCATTGTAGGGATGCGAGGGTCTATGGTCATACGACTAGGGCCGTGCATGATGTCGAGTACACCCCCCGCAGCACCTAACGGCGAAAATAAAGGATCATGTATTGCTCTTTTGTTGATGTGACAAGGTTACCGGCGATGGGGCCTACGCAGACGTTGCCAGGGGCGTGCTGCGGTACGTGCTCCGGGACATGACCGATGCCGCGGGTGGCTTCTACAGCGCGGAAGACGCGGACTCGCTTCCTTTCGAGGGAGCCGCGGAGAAAAAGGAGGTGCGAGGAGGCCGGGGCCGCCGCGCGTGTGATTGGCTGCTGATGGGGACGGCTGAACTTGGTTGGCTAAACTTGGGTCGAGTATGTTGAGTGTTTCGGTTGGTTGGGTTGGTTGATCTGATTGGATGCAATTGGGCTGGTCACGATAAGGTTGATCGAGATTGTGGATGTTCGGATTTGGTCCCGCAGGAAGAGATACAAAACTATCCATTTCAAATGTTTTTCTTCGCCGCAACTACTGCCTGTATTGTATCGCCGCTGTGATTGCCATGTGGGCAACTGCTTCTACAAAAATTAGTAGCATTTCGTCCTTTTCGCCGCTCGCCGCCTCCCCCCCCCCCCCCCCCCCCGCCCCCCCGACCAGATACAAAATCAACGACCCGTAGATGTCACCAATATACAAGAACGTCCGCCTCACAAGTGGTTTTGAGTAAGATGCAACTCGCCCTTCATGCGACTCGCCGATCTCCTGTCGGCGCTACGCGCTTGGTACACGCAGTGTCTGCCTGTTCGGTCAAAATCTGACGTGCTCCGTTCTGGCATTGTAGGGATGCGAGGGTCAACGGTCATACGACTACGGCCGTGCATGATATCGAGCACACACCCCCGCGCCCACCTGGAGGGCTGCTTGACTCCCAACTGACTAGTCTTCGTTCCCCCCCATCCCTTCGGTTTTTGCTTTGGTCCTGCCGGTGCTGACAATAACAATACTAATGCTTTACTGTTCCCCATCTTCGTATCAATCAAGGGGGCGTTCTGCGTGTGGACGGAACCGGACCTGAGACGACTGCTTGACGCGGGAGGCGCATCTTTACCGGGGGAGGGGGGACAGAGCGTGCCTGTATCAAGCCTCTTCTGTAGGTGAAAAACAGACTTGAGCGCATACCGAGTACGTGCCCGGTTGTTTGTTGGTGTCGTCTTCACATGAAACCGTCGCTTTTACCCAACGACATCAGTACACCCAGCGTCCGTTCTGATGCTTCATCTTAGGGAGATACGATTGTGCGGTCACATGCTGTTTGTGTATAGGTATCTGTAATCGCGTTTTTAGGGGACAGATTCCTTGGTGTTAGAGTAAATGTATTGAGTGTTGCGGAGATTAACGACATCTCGAGGTTTTTGTTGAGAATATTGTGTTCCTGGGGCACAGGACTTTTTTTCACGTGTTTCACGTTTCGGGAGTTAGTTTCGTTTGTTTGTTTCGTTTGTGTGTGCTGGCCTCAACTGTGTTTTTTCGTGAAGGGCAGACGGTGGCGGCACATGCGTATGTGCAGAGTGCACAGAGGTCTTGTGCCGCCGACTGAGGCAATTTGATGAGGGAATGTGCTTCCAATTTTTGTTCTACGTTCGGGCGGCCTCACCGAGTAAAATGAGTTGCTCTCATTTACAACCTGACCCGAGAACCTCGTTCCGAAGTACGGGCCTGTATTCTACGCGGGCAGCAGCTGTCGCTCTATATAAAACCTGGCGCAAAGGACACGAGCCTCGTGATATAGCCCAACCTTCTCGATTCGCACGAAGTTAAATTGCTACTGCTTCGGTGGGCGCGTGCCGATACAGAGTACACGCGGTGCACGTATTTGAAACATTTTTGTGTTTTGTTTCGGTCTACTCTCCTAAAATCGAATGAAAGCGAAAAACAATAATGCGAGGAAGACATAATCGAGCTTTGAATTTGAAGAAATAATGAAAACAAAGGATGCTCTAGTTTTATGTGGCTGCCACATCGCCCTGAGCTACAGTTGTTTAGTACATGCGTCGAAACAAAAGGAAATCTCGTCCGCAGCTTACCCTGGCGCATACGTACCGTCCAGGCAGATTTGATCAACAAGATTAAGGCAACGCATCCCCCCGCAGTTGACTTCATTTTTTTGTAATAGTTTTAGGGCGGTGGTCGTATCTCGTGTGTGTTAACCGCAGGGTGTTCGGTGTCCAGCGTGAGGGTAACGTCGACCCGGCGATCGATGTGCACGGAGAGCTGACGAGCCAGAACGTTCTCTTCAAAGCGGAAACCGTCAGGGCTGCCTCTGAAGCTCTAGGGGTGAGGGGTGTGTTACGTGTTAGGGGGAGGGGGGGGGGGTGGGGGGCGTACTCCTTTGTTTTTGCCTCTGCAACTTGACCATTGACCATGCATCCCTTTCGAGACAGAGCACCGTTCGTACTCCTACTATTACGGGGGACCATAGTTAATAGGACCAAATATTGTTAGTAAAAATGGTTAAATATATAGGTTTTTATATATACCATAGGTCCTATTAACTGTGGCCCCCCGTAATAGAGACACCCACAGCATTTGGGCGCTCACTCCGTATTTCCCATGTAATACACAGAAACGTTTTGCTTGTCTGATCCCCTTCCTGGTGGTCGGGGGGGGGGGGGGGGGGGAAGAGCGCGCGCTTGGCGGGGGGGGGGGGGTAATCGTGCTTGCTGGATAAACTGTTTACGAGATCGTGCCAGTAGCACAATGGTTGAGTCGCTCCCTTTGTGTCGGAGGGACCCACGCTGTTAACCCTTTTAGCACCACACTCCCATATGTGGGGACAAAGTACTCAAACTTTAAGTAGTTTGTCCCCAAAACGGGACTGGGGTCCTAAAAAGGGTGAATGTTGCTCTTTATCCAGCGGTGAGTGCTTTCTTTCGTTTTCAATAACTCGTTGTTGTGGTTCATTCTTCATTTTCATGGTGCTTGTTCAATGTTGCTCGTTTCATCTCTGCGTTTCATCTAAATGTTTGTGTTTCAGCAGTTCACCTTGTCTTGTTTTGCGTCGTTGCTTGTGAATTTGGTTTCTACTCACGCAGTGGTGTCTGCCCGTTCGACACTGTCTAACCTGCCGCCTAAACCGCCACCGCTGTCGCCGCCGCTGATTGCTACTGGTACGACCTGTTGTGATGATGTCACCCGACTACGATGTTGCTTGCAGCTGACGTGCTCCGAGGAAGACGCGAACGCGGCGATGGCCGCTGCCCGTGCCACCCTCGTCGCCGCCCGAAGACGAAGACCGGCCCCTTACCTCGACGACAAAGTCCTCACCTCTTGGAACGGGCTAATGGTACGAACGGACGGGCTGATGGTAGTGGCAAGCATGCCGGTGCTTCGTCGTGGCTGTTTTGTGTTGCCGGTCTTACTCGTTGAAGAAGTGGTGCTGCTGATGATAATAGGCGGCGGCAGGACCTCCCGCCTTCCATTTAAAGCCTCAGAACTGCGCTCCTGTTTTTTTTGGCACGATTGCTTGGAATTGTACTAACACATCTGTTTGCAGAGTGCAGCGCTGAACGGGTTAGGCGCCTCCTTGTTTATGTCTTTTTTCTGTTGTTGTTGTTGCTGCTGTGTTTTGTGTCTGTTTTTCGTACCACTCTGCTCCGACATATAGGAGCCGTTTTTGCAATAAAATTGAATGCAAACGATCCCTACATTTAGGACACGTGTTTTCGTATTGTCGTGGTACGAGGGGGCGGGGGAAGGCTATCTGCGTCCTCATATTTTTCGGAATTTTCGGTTTCAGTCCACTGATTTTGATTGTACGAAGTTACAATTGACTTAACTGTTCCGTGACACCGTCTGCGCCACCGGGAAAGGAAGGGACCCCTTTCCACGAAAGCGATAGTAGCTACTACATACCAGTACCCGTTTACAACTTGAAAGCATCTACCGTATTTTTTATAGTCCTCCTCACAACGTTCATACGGAAGTGTCGTAGTACGTTTTGTAGGGCTAGGCTGACTCAGTCAGTAGCGATGTATTGTCATCAAAATCAATCGGCACGCTGCATTCAGCAGTACGCTGAATTGCAGCAGTGCACTGCTGTCTCTCCTCTCTTCTCTCTTCTCCCGAAACGCATTTAGTGGGTTTCCATACTATAATATGCATGTTTTTCTTAAGCGTACGAGAGATAAAACTACTGGCGAATATACTGGCCAGGTCAATCAGTAGATTACTACTGCCATTGCATACTGTGCCAGTGCTCAGCCCTGGCATTTTGATGTTGCAACACATACACAAACATTGGTATTTTCCACGGTACCAATGCAGCATGCCTTCTCCAAACTAGCTGTAGCTTGTTTACACGACACAATTGTAGTGCCTTGCTTCGGCTTCCTGTAGCGCTCTGGCAAGGCTTCCAGCCCCTTTCCTCGCACACCCCCCACCCCAGCTCCCCCCAACGCGCGGTATAACCGTCCTTTGGGTAGATTTCGATGTGGATAGTTCGATAACTACTTCAGCTGTGAGTTGGGCCAAATTTGGTCGTTCAACAGGACACGCCTGTCACGGGTGTTCCACGTGTCTTCACCGATATATCTTCAAGCCGACGACCCCCCTAGGGCTAACAGGACGATTGCATGCGAACACTCTAGGTCTTGGCGCTCAGTCGTTCTGCGCTTGGAAACGAACATGTACCATCCGAGCTGAACCGTATGGAGCATTAACCCACGGGCAAGCAAAAAAAAATGGTCACCCCGCCTCCCCCCTCCCCCGTTTGTTTTCGCTTCTGCTGGTCACATCATTGGTAGATATCGGCCCTGGCCCGCGCATCGCAGGCGTTATCCTCTTCCCCTCCTTCCGAAGAGAGTCTGCTGTACCTGGAGGCGGCCGGAAAGGCCGCGGAATTCCTGCGGGGTAACTTGTACCGGTTAAGCGACGAAAGCGGCCGAACCGGCACTCTTTTGCGCAGCTGGAGGAACGGCCGAGCCTCTGGGGTGAGATGAGTAGAGAGGAGCGAGTACGATAAATAGCCAGCAGCGGCGGGCTTGAAGACCAAGCAGGTTTTACTATTCCTGTGTTGTGTTAGGGTTGGGGGGGGGAGGCGGGGGGGTGTACTCAATAGGAGAGATGTACTCGATCTCATGCATGGTTTTAGGGGGGGGGGGGGGGGGAGGGGAGAGGCGGGAGCCACGCCGCCGGAAGAACCCAGCATCTACTGCAGTGCTCCTGCGCGTACTTACTTTGATTATGGCAGAGCCGCTGCGAAAACTTAAATTCTTGGATGTGTATATCGACGCTTTTGAGCTAGATGTTAGTGTTGCGTTCCATTAACGCCAGGTGTCGATTTGGCCTCCGGGGGAAGGGAATGCGGGACGTGAGGGGGGATGATTCTCTAGGGTGCTGTCGTCTCCACTCGCAGATTGTAGCCCCTCCAGCATATGTCTGTACAATGCTGCCCTATCGCGCATGTGTGTGTCGCCTCATTGTTGCGGTGACATACCGTGTTTTCTCCTAACTTTGCTGAAACAGGTGTCGGGGTTTGCCGACGACTACGCGTTCCTCATCAGGGGTCTCATCGACCTTTACGAGGCCGACCCCAGGCCACAAACGGGCTGGCGCTGGCTGCGGTGGGCGAGGGAGCTGCAGGTACGGGATAGGCGGGTGTACTCATTTGTTGCTCGCCATAGTAATTTGGCCACTGACCGCGTATCCCTTTCGAGACGGAGCAATACCCGGGGCGGGGGCGAGTGGGGGGCATTTTTTGTTGTTGTCGAATAGGGTTACCGCCAATGTTGATGCCCTTACTTCCGCTCCTCGCTCCTTGACCCTACACCTTGGCCCAATTTGACTTATCTCACGTCACATCTCGGCCGCCTTCTTCTTTTTGATAGGCGGATATGGACGAGGGTTTCACTTGCGCTCCTCAGGAAGGAGGTGGCTATTACAGCTCCAGGGCCAGGGGTGGGGGTGGCGAGGGAAAGCAGGAGGAGGAAGAATCGGCCAGCCTTCCGCTGCGCCTACGGGTAGGACTTTTTTTAGTACTTTGTCTGCTGTGTGCTGCGTGAATGCTGTCGTGTGTTGTCTTGTCTTGTTGTGTTATATTGTGTTGGGTTTTTCTACCTTCCACCTTCTGCAAGACGACCCGGCGCGTCACGACCATCCCCGACAATGTCCGCGCCGATGCGTTTGGGTACGGCCAACGCCGGTGCCGGGCCACAAAGTTCCGTGAAGGCCCACATTTAGCGCTTCCGCACACAAGTATTTCACAACGCACTCTACATTAGTTCCCGCAATCCGCCCATCTTCTGCGTACCCTCTCCCATTGCTCCCCCGACGCTCTCGCCCAAATCCCCAGCTTATCGCTTCTGAGCGATGTTCCCTATCGTTCAACAGCTAAGTGCAGCTATGATATGTCTTGCCCACTGGTACTGTTAGTTAGGCCGTGCGGGCGCTTCAGTACGCCCGCCTTCCACGCCGGGCGTGCATCAACTTACCCCGCTCGCTCACGGAAGCTTAGTTGCCGAACCGCACTTTTCCTGCTCGTTCGTGCTTTTGGCAGACGGACTATGACGGAGCGGAACCGGGGGCGGGGTCGGTGGCAGCCGACAACCTTCTCCGGCTCTCGGGCTACTTCGGAGGGGTTGGGGGGGAGGGGGCAGGAGGCTGCGAGCTGCGCAGAAAGGCCGCCGAGCAGCTAGCCGGAGCGTTCGCCCTGCCCGAGACCCCGCAGGCGTTTCCGGAGCTGACCGCGTCGCTCATCACGGCTCTTCTCGGGCCCAAGCAGGTGTGCGTCAGGAGGAGTGCTTGGGGGGAGGCGGGGGGGGTGTACTCGATATCATGTATGGCCGTAGTCGCAGGAGGGAGGGGGAAGTGGGAAGCGGGTCAAGCAACATCGTTTTCTTGTATCAATGGAGCAGTATGTGAGCGTCGGTTGTTGTCCATTCGCTGTGGCATGTTGTGCTGGCATATTTTGTCAGTAGTGATATTTGCACTTATTTTAGGTCGTTGTTCCTTTGCTGCCCTTCTTTTTTGTTTTTGTCAATTGTGTCCATTTTGATTTTGGCTCTTTCGGAGGGACGATATTTTCGACGATAATCGCGGCTGCGGCAGCGGCGGCGACACCAGATCAATTGCGTCCATCCCTCTCCCCCGCGCTTGCCTCACGCCCGTTACACCCCATGCGTTCTCTGCTCCAAGGTGATCATCGCCGGAGACCCAGACGCCGCCGACACTCAGGCTCTCATAAGCGCCGCGCAGCGTAGCTTCTGCCCCAACCTTGTCCTGATAATAGAAGACACCTCCGCCCAACTCAAGAAAAAGCAGGAGGTTGACGAGGAGAAGGAGAACGAGGAGCCGTTATTCCGAGAGGTGTTGGAGGCATATGGTGGCGGTTACGGGACGGGGCAAGATGGCAAAGCTTCGGCGTACGTGTGTTTCGACAACTCGTGCTCTAGGCCGGTGCGCACGGCGGAAGCCTTGAAGGGCTTGCTGGGCTAGTCTAACCCGCTATCTTCGTAGAAGAAGAGAATCACCATGGAGGGAGCGAGAGAGAGAGAGAGAGAAAGAGAGAGAGAGAGAGAGAGAGAGAGAGAGAGAGAGAGAGAGAGAGAGAGAGAGAGAGAGTCGGGAAGCGCCCCTCGGCTTTGGCTTCGTCCGCTCGATTTGTTGTGGAATTCCGAAGGAACTATATACAGTAGATAGATGGGCCGAAATAGCAAAAAACAACTTCCAAAACTGTAGTAAGAAACGGAAGCTTGCCTTTTTTGCGGCGCTCTTTAAGTAAACAATTATCAAGGAAAATAATTCATGCTTAGCATTGGGCGCTACATACACTAAATCTTACTGCCAGATACTCCGGAGTATTAACCTGTTTGTTATACTACCAGGTATTCCGGAGTATGCAGTAGCCTATTGCTCCTACTGCCTGGTACTCCGGAGTATATACCACCGTAGTCTGTTGCTCTCGAGGGTGGTGTGACGGCAACGTGCCAGCCTTGCTCAGAGTGGGTGTTTTGTTGCTCGCGGGGCCATGCTGCACTCGCGCAGTACATCGCAAATAGTATACCAGGTACCGACACCTGCCACTCTTGGTGGAACGGAACTCGCTCCTAGCACGGCCAAAATGCATGCCACAGAAGGCAAAACAGCTATTACGGGTGAACATAGGGACCAGAAACAACATGGTGTACGAGTACAGGGAGATACCTTGTTTTTGGGTTCGTCGTGGGTGCTGGTTCCTGTGCCCCCCCGTAATATGTATAGCAGTGTGTTACGCGACGAGTCCAGATGCCTGGGGCTGCATTGTAGGCATACTCGAGTTGAGGTTCCCTTATACGGCCAACTGGCGCGAAACACCCCTGGTACACCGCTTTCTGTCCAATCGCGAATCCTGACACATTTGGATTTATGTTTACAAGAAGACCTGATTAAATTGGGAGTTTTTGTCGCACGCGACATATGTCTTTTCTTTCTGTGTCTGGTTATACAACAGGTCGGGGAACTGGCTGTCTTCTTATTAATAGTGCCCTGATGGAGCTGTGCTTGGATTTTGTTTCCCTCTCTACTGCTGTACCTGTAGATTGTACTTTTCGTGATCGCCGACTAGATTCTGGCAATGAGCTACTACTGCTGTGACTACAGAAGTGGGGGGTCAACAACAACATTTATTTCCCGGCATTTGCTCACGATGTAGACTACTTGTGAACATAGAAACAAGCACGCTGTTGTTGTTGGTGTCACTATTAGGGTAGGATGTGCCTGTAGTACTAAACATAAACATGGTAACAAGGTCAGCTCGCTGCCGCACAAGACAAGCCGTACCTGTAGGTCTAGATCTACCGCTAGAGCTCCGAACACTTCGAGCTTGTCGATAGAAGCCACAGGCGAAGAAACGTCGGTTCGTATATCTATACATCATAATTCCCTAGAGTTACCTAGGGGTTCTATAACGGAAATTCGAAACTTGTCCGTCTGTCCGTGCCCCCCTCAAAAGGAAACTCCAATCCTCGCAAAATCTGGTCCCGTCCGACGTTGACGTGTATACCGCGCGAATCGATAACGGACACACATACAAGTAGTCTGGACCAATGTTCGGGTTCAACGCAGCCCTGCGCCTTGAGGTACGCGACCCATCCCCACCCGCGGGGGCAATCGCTTGTAGACAATCGCTTGTGCCAGAGTCGGTACGAGCAGCGAAATATTTCGCGAATTGGCTACAGAGCATCGATCGTAACAAGAGTGAGATCATCTTATAGAAGCATGGCTCTCTCAGCGGGATTGGCTACCGGCGTTAATAAGAGATCGAATATCTTGGATTTCATATGCTTAGGTTTCGATTCTGTCCTGTCATGTATACCTATATACCTGGTATGTGCGCATCGGTGCAGTTCGAAACCGTCGTCGGTTCGGTGCGGAACTGTCGCCTCGACGGTCCCACGGTTCAGTTCTCAGTTTGTATAACTGAGTCTCTATTCCAGAAATTGCAAATCTGTCTGTCTGTCTGTCCGCATCCCTAATATTTTCGAACTTATATTAGTACACTCCAATGATCGATATATTAGGTCGACACAGATGATATTTTATACCAGGTACGACGTATTCGACTCTTACAGACCTTATGTACTGAAACACACCATACCACTAGGCAAATATTTGGCCTTATAATACATCCACCACACCGTATCATCACCCCATAATACCACCAACATACCATATCACATACCGTGATTTTTCCATATACTTCGTAGTATATCAAACCGTACCATCATACCATACCAACATACCATATCACATACCGTGCCGCATACCATGCCACACCGCACCGTATCACGTACCATACCATACCCATACTGTACCAACACCACCCGAGGGGCTCAAGCATACAAAACTGAACGAGTGTAGATACCACCATATTGCTGTCCCAACAAACAACACAAGTGTACAAGAGTATACCTTCGGGGTGACAGAGCAAGAGCGAGTATAGATACCATACTGCTGTACCAACACCACAAGTACACAAGAGAATGCAAGCGAGCGACGAGCGTGGCAGAGTGTCAAGTAAGTGCACAAGGGCGTGCCTTCAGGGTGGCAGGACAGGAGCGAGTCTAGATGCCATACTGCTGTGCCAACACCACAAGTAGTACACAAGAGTATGCCTTCTGGGCGACAGAGCAGGAGGAGCGAGCGCGCGACGAGCGATGGTAGAGCGTCGTCAGTTCTCTGACCGCAGAGCCATGCGAGGACACAAGAAGGGCATGCCCCGCGCAGAACACTCGAGCACGAACGGGCACAGACATCATTACATTAATTTGAAAATTCCCATTGTGACATCATGACATTTATTTGATGAAAATTCCGTCAGAGATCTCTTGTTAATCTGTCGTTCGTGTTTTAGTGAGCGTCGTGCGTGTTTCTTGGCACAACCGATATTTTTTTCATTGAACAGCCGACGTACAGCCGACGGCAGGCAGGTCCACGCCGCAGCCGCAACATCAAGAAACCCCGCTGTAGAAAATACGTCGGAAATGCTGTTGCTGCGGAGGAACTGCTTGGTGGGGAGCACGACCCCCTCTTGGCGGGCTCTTATATTTTGTGGTACAGAGATCTCTTGTCAATCTGTCGTTTACTTTGTAGTGGCCGCCATGCGTGTGTCTTGGCACAGCCGATATACAACGGACGGCAGACAGAAATCGATTCGAAAGCTATAGTACTCGCGCTTGTGTGTGGAAGTTGGAGTAGTTGTACAAGGTTTCTGCGCAGTGAAGCACATCGCTAAGTAATGTTTTCAGCACTCTGCGGAACCGATTATCTCAATGAAATCGACCCCAGTGTTATTTTACTGGTGCGTGGCTCTCGTGCCGCTGTGGTGCGCTGCGGCTGGTGGCACTACATCTGAAACCGAGGCGTAGTTCCTGTGTCCTCGCGATAGTGACTGGTTTGTTGTGTACCGGGGGGTCTCTGCCGGCTGGCAGCACCTGTCGCCTGTTCCGGTCCAGCTGGCGGGACATCTGTTGCTAGCACTACTGTATATGACAAGGCTGAAAACGACAACAACACATCCATGACAGTACAATATCCGCCAACGCAGTAGCTTCGTGCAGTTGGGAGCTTGACTATTGCCGTCGTGTATCTGTCACGTCATTCCCACTCTTGTAGTTATAGTAGGTTATGAAAGAGTATGGTGTATCAGTACCAACAACACGAGGCAGAAACGTTTTTAGCATGTCGAATGCCCTTTACGAACCACGACGAATATCCCATATCTCCACCCAGTACGACCGCGAGTACTACAGATAGCCAGTATGCAGACGTTCAGTCTGAGCCAAACCCCGCCTGCTGGGGTGCCGTCTGTGCCGGTGTCGACTGGTCTCTCTCGTCACTCCCACCAACTCCAACTGCGACGTCACAAAAAAAGACAAGCGAACTGAGAACAGCGCTCGGATGCATTGCATCGAGCCATAACATCTGAAATGAAGGGGGTGTTGGGTCACGGAGGAGTATTCTGGGCGCCCTTGGCGCCCCTCAGAGTTGGCGGTGTGTCCGACATCCCGACAGGGGGGCGACTTGCCGACGGTTACGTCGTAACGGTTCTTCGTCCAGGCGCAGGTCGTGACCACTTTTGTCACAAGACATGAAAAGTCCTACGGGGTTTCTTCATGGGCAAGTGGATGGAAGGGGGGGAGGCACCACATACCTGGTATCTGGTGCAATAAGTGGGGTCACGCAGCGACGCGGGACAGAGGAGACGTGAAAGCGGCGACAACAAGAAGCCGGTCGCGCTTGCTACATACCAGGTGTGGACCTTCGGCTAACACTTGGGGGATGGCTCTACGAATAGCCTCACTGCGTCGAATCATTATCGGATCGGCGTGGTCCAATCGTCCTTTCGTCCACCACTGATTGCATAGATTATACTATCGTCGCCGTCAACGCTCTCGAAAAATGGTAAAATATACCAGGTATAGATATATTGCCATCATCGTAACAGCGGAGTGATGGTGTATGTAGGCGCGTATACTTCGTATAAGGCGAGTGTAAGCGTGTGAGTGGCGTGTGGGCCGAACGGCCCGTGACACGTTCCGTTATTCCATTACTTTTCTTCGCCGTGTTTTCGCTGGAACCCCCCCTCCCGCCGCCGCCGCCCTCGCGCACTACAAAAACAAAAACAAAAAACTACGAATACATTGGATTCGCCACCTCGAGTAAACCCCTATCTTACCATAACTACTGCTGCTGCTGCTGCTCCTGCCTCTGAAAAGCATACCGTGCACAAGGACGACTGAGGGTTCCAGGAGGGGGTCAACGATGAAGGGTTCGCCAACATCCAACAATACGCATCAATCATCAGTCCGTTCGGACCGGGTCGGCAGAACTGTCGACCCTCGGACACACCATACATATACTTGGTACACATTATTAGAGATCCTGTAACGGTAATAATAACTCAATTGTGAAAATAGCCACTATATAAAGTATCTCTCTTGGCGGACACGCAAGGGCCGTTGGGTCTTCATATTGATATTATTAATGCTAGGACGATTCCTTACATCCACGTCCAGAGCGGTATACACCCATATCATACGTCGTCAGCGAACAGATCGCGCGCCCAAACACATAAATACATACATGAAACACATAAAACACGCATGCACCCCCCCCCTTCCCATATTTTCAAGTCGCGGCCAATTCCCCCAAGACCCCCGTGACACACACTACTCTCTCCTCCTTTCGTCTCGCATCCCTCCCTCCCCCGCCGCTAGTCAATGCCGGTATTAAAGCCACCGCGTCAATGGATGCAATGTTCTACACTAGACTACTCACTGTAAATTATGAACCGCTGGGCGCGGCGAAAACAAATAGACCTCGAAAACTACGAGTGTATCACCCTGGTAACACGTAGTAACCAAGGTACCTGGTTGTTCACTGTTTTCTTAAGAGCGGTATCATCAGCGCCCAGGCGGCGCCCATATTGCCTGGGGGGGCACCGTGCGTGGGGGTATTTTTTTTCTTCAAGTTGGGCATACAGAGAAGGAAAAAAACGTTCCGATGACGCCCAAGCAGAACACAACCCATCACCACACACGTCTGGCGAAGAAACAAAACGGGGACCTGTTCACTGTCCAGCCGAGCATGTAGCTACACTGCCCCTGCCCCTCCTACCCCACGATGCACGCTTAACGTCGAACATACAAAGAGCGAGGGTTTCGACACTTCACCAAGATGGAATACAAGGCAGGAATCAACCGACTGTCAAGTATAGTTATCTCGCATCCATCAAAACGAATAAACCGAAACGAATCGGCCAATCAGAGGCCAACACACACACACCATATGCATTTCCTCCCAGCATGTTTTATCACCGTATGCCACCCGCAGTTAGCTGTATTTACTCCCAGAACATGCAAGCAGGGCCCCCAACGAGATCCACACAAAGTACCTTCCCAGCCTGCCCCTGATGACCTTAAACACCCTCTCGCTAGGGCGCATCAACCAAAGTCACATGCAGTATATACGTGCTACTGCTGTTGCTGCTGCTACCGTATCATGCTCGTAGAACTCGCAGAACGAGACGGGGGTCGGGGCGTAAAAAAAATAAACAAAATGTTGGACGTCGAAACATTTTCCCGGTAGGTTACCGGTGCCCGCCACATATGTCCTGCCCGTCTGTCGGTCCCCGTTTGCACTCCGACCCGACCCGACATGACATGACATAACACGACTTGCCCCCTCACTCAGCCCCATCAACACCGACAACCACTCTCGCACTCGCTTCTGGACCGACCGATTGTTCCCTCAAAATCGCAGAGAACTCAGCACAAGGCCCACGCAAGTCAAGCACCGCCCCCACCACCGATACATTTCAACACCGGCCGGCTGTAACGCGCACTGGCGACGACGGAATCTCACGCCACCCCTTCCCTCCAGACAGCTCAGCCTCGAAAAAACTCCAGCGGCCCACCTGCAAATACCTTGTCACCCCTCCCTGCCCTTCTCTCTCGCTCACCTCCCGCGACCCCCCGCACGCCCGCCGAACAAAACAAAACCGAAGCCTTATGTCGGCCACATCCAGCTCTTTGCCCTCGACCTCCGCCGCGCAAAGCGGCCAGCCCTAGACTCGCTCGCGGCTGCCCCAGCGGACTCGGACGCAGCCCTGCCGCTATTCGATGCACCCCGTCGGCCGTTGTCGACGGCGGCGGCAGCGGCGCCGGGACCACCGCCCGGACTACATCTAACACGGCCACCAGATCCCGAGTCGCCAGCGGCCGCCGCCGCTGCCCCTCCCTGGGCGGTAGCGGCTCCCTTGCCATTAGTGGCTCTCTGCCCGTTAGCAAGTCTCTGGCGAATAGCTCTCCAGCTGGAAGCTACCTGGGCGGCAGCGACTGACTGGGCGGGAGCACTGGCCCGAGATGCCGCGGCGGCGGACCGACTACCGGCGACACCGCTCCCCGTTCCCGCATTAGCGTTGACGCTGGCGCTGCCATTTCCGTGGCCGCCTGGAGCGGCGGCAAATTTCGTCTCTCCCCCCTCCTCTTGTTCTGCTATGCCTTCGACGCCCCACGCCGGGATCGGCGCGTTCCCGGCTGCAGAGTTGAAGCCACTGCTACCGGCACCACCGCCGCCGCCGCCGCTGCCGCTTCCCTCCTCATCTTCGTCGCTGCTGATGCTACCACCGTCGCCGCCACCACCATCACTACCACCGTCGCCGGGGTAACTACTTATTTCAGGGGGCGGGGGCACGCAGGGAGGGCAGGCCGGCAGGATGTCTTTAGTCGCCGGGACGACGCATACGAGGAGCACGGAGCCTGAGGTCACCTTGAGGTACTCCAGGGTGCGCCGGTCGTCCAGCTCCCACACTTCGCACTTCCCGTGCCGGATGTCGGAGGCTAGCTGGAGAACCGCCCGCTGGATTGTGGCGCGCCGCAAACTGATGCCTGTGGAGGACGCGGCAGGTACAGGGAGGGGGGGAGGGAACGATGGCGGCGGCAGCATCGGGTGAGGTAGGTATGTAGGCTATTACGGGGGACGATAGTTAATAGGACCTCTGGTACACACAAAAAACCTATATATTTAACCATTTTCACTAACAATATTTGGTCCTATTAACTATGGTCCCCCGTAATAGGTTAGGTGACAAAATTGTGCGCGCGGCAGAAGGCACATTTCTCGGCCCTTGCGAACACGGAGCGGCAGCAGCAAGTGGCACACGTTGTGCGATGCACGAAATCCGAAGTGCTCGCCGCGCGCCGTCTGCGCTGTACCTGTCTTGAACATGAAGACCGTTTGGATTGAATACTACTATACAAACGGTCCTAATATTGAGGGACATAGTTTCGCCGGTAAGGACGCAATATATTATGTTTATTGTACAGTAGTCAAAAATCAAGTTTTACGACAGATTCACCGGGAGCCTAGAAAAAAAGAAACGCAACGCGAATAAACAAGAAAAATTGACCCAGCAGATGTCTCAGACCTACAAGCCGCGATCCCCGCTTTTCGGCGTCCACCCTGACCTACCGACCGACCAAAATGCGCACCACCGTCCGACTACTTCAACAGGAGCTGCAGCTGTAGCAGCAGCAGCAGGTAGACACAGTCCACCGGAGGAGAGAAGGACGTTTAACGCACAAAACAAACCCACCTGCCAAGTGGCAGAAGTCGGCCAAGACGGCGCCGAGGATCGTCGTTCGAGGAAGCCGGTAGGTCACCACGCCCCCGCCCGCGCAGTGAGATATCCAGGGGCAGGACAGGGATACCTCGACACAGTCAGGAGCGGGGACGCCTCTCGGCGAACTGTGTGTGTGTGTGTGGGGGGGGGGGGGTCGGAACGGAGAGGTCAGGCGAAGAACATCAATTCTGACATTAAAAAAAAAATGTCGGAAAGGCAATACGGGGAGGGGGGAGGCGGAAGGGGGACGAGGGGACCTAGCAACAAAAAAACGCAACACTCAGCCTCATACGCTCGACTTTTGGGGCGACGCTATTCTGGCTGCCGCAACACTTTATGTGTAACGCGCAAACAAAATACTCAAGTAGATACGTTTCAAGCCACAGCACCACGGCAGTGCTCACCCTAGACGACCCCCAGTATCGACGAGAAAACTACGTCTATCCGCACAGTGAGCAAGCGCACGGCGCGAACCATGCAAGAGGGGGAGGGAGGGGATGGAGGGCGATGGAAACAAGCACCCCCTTCGCCCGAACGAGGACTAGCCCCCCCTCGCCACGGACGCGTCTGCTCTTTTTTCCACCGTGGCCCACGCACCTGACAGACGCCCCGTTAACCACCTTCTCCACCGACTGCATGGTCACCGACAGCGGCCTGGACGTGCGTGATCGAAACGGAGCCAGCCGCGGCGACTGCACCGTGATCCACTCATCGTACCGCGATTTGTACCCCTCGTAGTGGATCAGCACCGACTTTCGCCCGACCCCCAGCACGTTGCCCGCCGAGACCAGCGGGGCCACCGGCAACCCCCCCCCCCCTGTCGGCGCAGCCGCCGCCGGGGCCCCGGCTGCGGCCGTGGCCGCAGCCGCCGCTCCCGCCGCTGTTGCTGCCGCCGGCGCGGCCACTTGTACACCTCCGACGACGATCTCAAAAGCTGGAGGAGCGCCTGCCGCCTGGGCTGCGGCCATCATCGTTGCCAACCCCGGCGGTCCTCCGTGCTGCATGTTCGGCGGCGGCGGTGGCGGCGGCGGAGCGACCGCGGCGGTTTCCGAAGCAGGCCACGTGGAGCTCGGGGACGGCGACGAGGGGGAATCCCGCGGGGGCCAGGGGCGGGAGTTGGCGGCGGCCGAAACGGCCGAGGCCAGAAACGATTGCGCTGCGTCGATTGCCGCCGTGGTCACCCAGTCTCCACCATTGGCGAGAGCAACTGACGACCCCGCCTCCGCCGGATTCTGCGGGGGGGGGGGGGGGGGAAATGAGCAAAATCAAGACCATAAAAAATGACGTACTGGTATGTACAAGGTTCCCCTCCCCTTCGGAAAAGAAGAAGAATAGAACGACCAAAATATTACACTGCTATATACAAGCCCCCCCTTTACAATGTGGCTGTCGTGAAAATACGAGGGCGTCCGTCGCAAGTTGGGAGTTGAAAAGGGGCACAATCAGCATCAGGCGTGCCCTAGTCATATGATGAAAGGATGAGGATGAGGCTCCGACGATGTGTGTTCGACTACATAATTGGACGGAACAATGTAGCCGCGAATTCGCCTCCTGGTGAACAATGCACACACGAAGCACCGTGGCCGTCACAACTCTCACGAAGAGACCAGAGGGTGAAGCGCGGGTGCTGTACTGCCGCTGAGGAGAAGCACCGCCCGCGGCCGTCTCTGAGGGAGAGCTTGTTGCAGCCGCTGCTGTTAAAACGTGGTTGCCGCAGAGCAAAGGGTTCGAGAGCTGGAAGGACGGTGCGACAAGAGCAGCAGCCGAGCGAAACGCGAAATGCCTAAAACATTGGGGTTTTTTCCCTCGTCCTGGGGGGGGCTCGGCGTCGCGGAAGTCCATCGCGTGAAAAAGAGCCAGCTCGCGCAACTTCGTACGCCCAGAGCACGCGCCACGTAGCCCGGCCGAGGCCCACACTTGCACCGTAATCTACACTTGCCCCCCTCATACGCGCCCCGGAGCCGAGCGCGAGAAAAAAACCGCGGCTGTGAGGTAAAAGCTTGCCAATGCGGAAACAAAGTGCATTTCATATTAAATACTCACCCAACCTTGCGAGGATAACTTTCCTGGGATGTTTTTTCATCTCACAGCTGGAGTTTTTTTTACTCAGAAATATATACGAACCCGATGATACCAGGTACAGGCTGGTTCAAGCTGAATGTCCCGAATATGGTGTCACGCCGACTGCACTGTCGTACTCGACCGTGACACAGTCAAACATTTGGTACCAGGTACCATACGACCTCATGAACAGTAAAATCAACTGCCGGCGTCCGATTTCAACAATAAAAATTGGGATTTGGGCAAAATTTATGCCCCAATAGAGTACCTTCACCCCTACCTAAGGACGTCTGACGATCATCTCACCTCAGCGTCCAGCGCCGCCTCCGCCGCCGCCGCTGCGGCTGCTGCCACTGCCGGCGGCGTCCCCACCCCCCCCACCGGCCCATGCGGAGGACCCACAGGGCCGCCGTTCCCGTTAGGTCCGCCCCCACCGACAGCCGCCGCCAGAGCAGCGGCCCCGGCCGCAGCTACCTGGTTCGCGTGCATTCCCAGGTGACCCCCGTCGGCCAACAGCGCCAGCTGCAGCAGCCGGCGCCACTCGGGCGTGCCGTGATCGGTCCCTCCTTCGTGATGCGCTCCATGACCACCGCCACCGCCACCGCCGGCCCCCCCGCCGCCGCCCGCGCCGTTGGCAGCAGCAGCGCCACCGCCGCCGCCAGCAGCAGCGGCAGCAGCGGCAGCAGCGGCAGCAGCGGCAGCAGCAGCAGCAGTGACTGCGGCCGCGCCGTCGGCAGCGTCCTCCCACTCGTCGCCGCTGCACCCCCTGGGAGCCCAGAGGACCACCGCGCCCATCCACACGCCCGCCGGGTCTCGGACGTCCAGCCTTTGGCCGGGGGAGAACCGGCGGAAGCAGTCTCGCAGGCGCTCTCGCTGTCGCCTCTTGGCCATGGTCAGGTCATAGAGGGTCGGCCAGCACAGACCCCCCATTCCGCATGCAGGTTGCGTGTTGAGGAGGGTGGCTCCGCCCCCACCGTGCTGGGATCCCGGGATTATCCCGGGGAAGTCCAGCCAGTTCCACCCGCCGAAGTCACCTGGACCCCCGCCACCACCCGCGGCACCACCACCACCACCACCACCCCCACCACCACCGCCATCACCTTGTGCGTCGTCGCCGCCGTCACGTGAATTTCTCCAGGAATCTCTAGAGGGAAGCTCCACCCTGCTCATGCCGTAAGGGATAGCTGGGCTCGAGACCGAGTGGTGGTGGTGGGGGAAGCACGAGGTGGGCGTTCCCGCCGGTACCGAAGAACAGGACGCCGCCGCCCTACCGTTGCCGGCACCACCCCCGAGGCTACCGCCGCCCCCGCCGCCTGCTCCTCCGGCGTCCGCATCACCCAACCCCGGCCGCTGGGGCATCACGGGAAACGCCGCCAGGTTTCCACAGAGCAGGCGCAGCGCGTGTCGCTGCTCGGGGGTAAGCCGCGCCTCCCTGCCACTCGGCTCTCTCGTGCCCGAGGGTTGCTGTTCCATGGAGGTTGGGGAGGAAGAGAACGGGCAGGGGGGGGAGGAGGAGCGGTCGGCCAGGCCAAGACCCCCTAGAGACACGCCTACGCCCGGGCTGGGCCTGAACCGGCCGCGGCCGTCGAGTGTCGGGCGGCGGCCGCTGCTGCCGCCGCCGCCGCCGCCCCCTCCCCCTTCCCCACCCACGCCGCGTTGGTCCCAGCGACCGACTGGCGACGAGCTGTCCTCGTCTTTCTCGCAGAGGAGACTGCGGCAAACGCCAGGCCATGCCATCAGGCGCTGCAGGCTCGCGATTCTCATCGTTTGACTACGGAGATGAGGGGGCCGCGGGGGCGAGGATGAAATAAAGCGGGAGAGGGAGGAAAGAGGTAAGTAGGGCAGGCAGGGGAGGAAGTGGGGGGAGGAGGCAGGGACGTAAAGGAGGAAGGGGGCATGGGGACGGAGGGACGGGGGAGGACGGGGGGGGGGAGGGGAGGTGAATGGCACGAGCGCATCGAGTCGAAGGGGAGAGGGGGGGAGGGGGGGAGGGGGGGGTCGCAACGCACCTGTCGAGGAGGCACTCCATGTGCCGCAGCTGTGCCGAGTGTCCCGCAGCTATTGGCATGTTCAAGCGACGGCTGTTCGCGCACGAAACAACAAAGAGCGATGCAGCGATGGCGACAACGGGGGAAAAAAAACGAAGAAAAATAAGAAATTATCGAGAGCGAAAGCAACCTGAAAGGAAGGGAGGGAGGGGGGGGGGGGGGGGGGGGGGTACTCGATAGGAGAGATGTATTCGATCCCATGCATGGCCGTAGTCGTATGACCATAGACCCTCGCATCCCTACAATGCCGGGACGGAGCATGTCGGGTTTTCACCGACCAGGCAGACATTACTTGCACCAAGCGCGAAGCGCCGTGAGGTGTCTGGCGAGTCGCATGAAGGGTGCATCCTACTAAGAACCGCTTGTGAGGCGAACTTGCATATAGATGACAGCTTCAATGAGTTAATTTAATTTCCGGTGTATAACATAGGCACTTCCAGAGACAGCAATGGGAGTACTATGTAACTGCCTCTTGGGTGCCTCACCTTGAACACTACGTGATACGATCAACCTTATCCCCTTGTGCGGAGTGAAGGTACTTTACCTCGCACAAATGATCTAACTCGACGACCAGCTGTGAGCGACGCCAAAAAAAAAAAAAAAAAAACGGTACCCTGGTTGTCTAGCTCACGTAATAAGTGGCATGTTTTACAGTGTCGTTACAAACCGACGCCAACCCACCCTATATATAGGGAGGGGGGGGGGTGTACTCCTGTAATGCATGGCCGTAGCAGTCGTAGGACCATAGACCCTCGGAAATATACTGGGTAGTAAATTGGGAAACAAAAAATGGAAACAAACTGGATAGCAGATCGGCGACCACATTTGGAAAATAGTTTCGAAGATAGATTGGGTTGGGAAACCCAACCGAAAACCGATCCGGAAACAAACTAAAAAAAGAAAAACAACTTCCGCCGCAAACGGTACGGCCTGAGAGGCAGAACCTGCTTGCACAGCATGCCACTATGCCAAACAACCCCCCCCAAAACGCGGCCGCCCCCGTGCAAAATGCCACCGACAGGAAGGGGAGGGGGTTGTATTCATATAATATATCATGCATGGCCGCTATTACGGGGAAACAGAGTAAAATAGACCAAATATTGTTAGTAAAAATAGGTAAATATATACCTGGTAGGTTTTTGTGTGTACCGTAGGGTCTATTTACTATGCCCCCCCCCCGTAAATAGTCGTATAGGAGGGGGAGGGGGCATTTTCCTTTCCTACAGTAAACTGGGAACTGGTGTACTCATGCCATGCATGGCCGCAGTCGTATAACCACAGACCTCGCATCCCTACAACGCCGGGACGGAAGCGGCGGGGGTGGGGGGGGGGGGAGGGGGGGGCAAAATCGCATTCGTGGAACATCATGCCAACAACCATTAACTTGAGGTATTCTTAGCCGATCGAGCCAGCGAACAAAACTCCCAAAACCTGCTGTAGCCCGCCTTAGGCATCTCTAACGGGGGTGTACTCATGTTCATGCATGGCCGGAGTCGGGGGGGGGGGGGGGGGGGATGGCAAGGGGGAGACTGGGGGCAGGGGGGGGGGGTGAAGCGGGGAGGTACCTGGTGATGTCCGAGAGTAACCCAGCAGTTACGGTCATGAGGCCGCCCAGCTCCCACTTCACGTGTAGCTCCTGCGTCCTCGACGTGGAGAAGGTCCGGCGGGTGCACGCTTTCCTCATCTCCCACGACCTTCCGCGAACGACGGATTTTTCGCGGCACAACAGCAATGGGGGCTGCGATTCAAGAGACGGCCGAGAAGCTCTCACAAATGACGACCCTCTCAAAACGCATGTAACCGGTACGCAGAAAAACGATCCATCGTTTCCAAGTACGTTTGTCCTCAAAAACCATGGGTGTGGTGAGCGATTTTGACTTATCTCAACCCTCTTGGGACTGCAAACTAGTTTCGGGGACGAACCACTCAAATTTCAAGTACGTAGTTTGTCCCAAAAACGGGACTGCGGTCCTTCAAGGGTTATACCCCCTTTGGAACTGCGCCGACTATTTACGGGACACACTATTACGGGGGGCCATAGTAAATAGGACCTACCGTACACACGAAAAACTATATATTACCCTATTTTTCCTAACAATATTTGGTCGTATGTACTATGGCCCCTCGTAATACTAAGGGATAGTGCGGGGTCATTTTCGGAGGGATAAAAAGGTAAAACCCGCGCTTCTCCAAAATTGAGCTCTCCTAAAAATCGTAGCGCTGACCGTACATTTTAAACAAGAATACTTTCGAAAGAGCAGATGTTATCACACGAAAGGCAAGAAGAGAACCACAAACGCAGCGGCCACGCGTGTAACAAAAACATCGGTATGCAGTAACACCAGAAGAAGAAAAAAAAACGATATGGTTGAGCGTGCAAAAAAACTACGACTGGCACGAACACTGATCTCGTGTTATATATAGTCACCGATCGCGTGTTGTAAAAACAGACTACGGCGAGTATAAAAAAAAGAGATGCCCTTGGTCGGGAAACACCGCCTTCTTTGTCCAGGAAGGGTCCACGGGGGGAGTCATCTGCACACTGAGCCATGCGCTACGCAGCGATACGTATCGATATTCAAGGTTCGCTGCTTCCGCGCTCCGGTCAAGCGTTTCGAACGTTGATTATTGGGTCGTCCAGTCACCGGCCCTCCCAAAATATCACAGATACAGGTACTACGGGGGAGCGTAGTAAATAGGACCAAATATTGTTAGTAAAAAAATAGCGAAATATATAGGTTTTTAGATGTACCGTAGGTTCTATTTAATATGGCCCCCCGTAATAGTGCACTTGTAACCGGGCGGGATGCATAGGGCGCGGGTCGACTGGGGGTCGCCACCGGCCAGGATGACGCCAAATACTCACGAGAAGGCCAGGGCAGCAGCAAACAAGCGGAGCAAAAGCCGCGAGGCGAAAAAGACCAACAGCAACAACGCCGCCAACAACACCAACCCCAACGCCAGTACCAAAACTGGTAACAACAGCAACAGCAACAACAACATCGACAACGACATCGACAACCCGACACCCACACCCACACTAACACACACCGACACACACATCCAAGGCCAACGTCATCACCAAAAAAAAAAACAGAAAAACGTGACACGTCACTGAACCAGAGCCGCTCACAAAACCAAAAAATCCTCTCGGAGCACTAACCCCCCCCCCCCCCATTCTCTCCTCCGAGTGTCGAATCCCCCCCCCCCCCCCCGCCCCCCCGCCTCCGCAAATACACCGACAGCAGGCCATCGCCGACAGCAGACGAGCACAGACGACTCACCGAATGTAAGCTTCTCTCGACCCCTCCCAGAACCACTTCCCCGAGACCCCCATCACGCGCACAGGGCAAGCCCCGCCCTCCTTCCCTCCCAGAAGCCCATCCATAGACGTGCAAGAGCGGTAATAAAGCTTTGCCCAGGTGGCCTTGCCGACGACAAAACGGAGCAAGGTCGACAAAAAAAGGAAGAGGGGGGGATTGTCACGTCATTGCCCCACCTCGAAAGGGGCACACGAGACAGGTCCATTTTTTCCCCCGGGCGAGCCTGGTGTTTTTTTTTTGTTTTGGTCTCCTATGCGAGACTTGTGCGGGCTGTTTCTTACGGGGACTCTACATGTGCACCCCCCCCCCCCCCCCCCCCCCCCCCCCGACCCCCCCCCCTCACCCCGCCACCCCAATTCGAAAACCGTGTCCGGCGACGCCAAGCGGCAGCACTCGCGCGGGGGAATCATCAGCGCGGAATTTTCTGCGCAGGGTCCACATAACCCCTCCGCAACATATCGAAACCAAACGTTAAGGTAGTGCTGTAGCTGCACCAATGCCTTGCCTCGTCTTCCATCCCGCCCCGGCCCCACCCCTGCCGTGCGCGCTCTGTTCCGATTAAAATACAAGAGTCGTGCCACGCCATGGCTTGCTGGCTCGATCGCCGAGGCTGCCTGCTCCTCAACAACTCCAGTCAAACCCCCCCCCCATCACCTTGTGGGGACGCGAGGGTCTATGGTCATACGACTACGGTCATGCATGGCATGAGTGCACCCCTTCCTTATCCTTGCCGCCGCCAACCCGCGCCCATACCCGCAAAACAAATACATAAAACATCCCCGCCCCCACCCCCCCCCCCCCCCTTTCCCTCCCTCCCCACCGACCTCGTCCGTGCGCAATACGTGCGGAGGAGTATAGTACGCATCAAATTCGGGTCCTCTCGCGGCCCCTCACCTCGTCAAAGCAGAGGGAAAGCATGTGCTTCCCCGTTTGCGACAGGCGACCTAGGTCACCGGCATCGAGGAACGTATGCACCTGTTCCAACCAGCCGACGGTGAGTGCCGGGCGGGGGGGCGGGCAGGGGGGGCGTATTGTTAGGTACATGCGCCGTCGAGCGAAAGGGGGGAGCGGGGGGGGGGGGGGGGGGGGGGGGGGGTACTCGATAGGAAAGATGTACTCGTTCTCATGCATGGCCGTCGTCGTATGGCCATAGACCCTCGCATCCCTACAATGCCGGGACGGAGCATGTCGGCTTTTCACCGACCAGGCAGACATTGCTTGCACCAAGCGCGAAGCGCCGTGAGGTGTCTGGCGAGTCGCATGAAGCGTGAGCTGCATCCTACTATTACGGGGGACCATAGTTAACAGGACCTATGGTATGCATAAAAACCTATATGTTTAACCATTTTTACTAACAATATTTGGTCCTGTTAACTATGGCCCCCCGTAATACTAAGAACCGCTTGTGGAGCGGGAGGGGGGGGTGGAAAAGCGGAGTTCATCAGGGTCAAGAAGGTGGGACGTAGTTGGACAACTCCTATTACGGGGGGCCATAGTTAACAGGACCAAATATTGTTAGTAAAAATGGTTAAACATATACCTGGTAGGTTTTTATGTATACCATAGGTCCTGTCAACTATGGTCCCCCGTAATAGTAGTTTCTGGCCGCATGCGTGGTATACTCGGGAGTAAACAGGCAGGCATTTTGCCGGTTGGTTGATTGGTCTACTGCGGTTGCGCTCAGCAGTGACTGCTACAGCTGTCGCCGTAGATTGCGTAGACTACCGCTGCTGTCGCCGTTGGTTTCTGCTACAACCAACGAGTGCTGGGAGATGCCGCTCACTCGTTAAGTTTGCACTAGTCTTCAATGTAAAACTCACACAAACCAGTAGCCCTACTGCTGCTGTGAGGGTCCGCCTCTTCTGTGGGTGTGACTCCCTGCGTTGTTCCCCCTTTCGGTTAGGGAGTTGTTCTTCCAGGATGTCGAGCTTGTCGCGTTTGCTACCATGGGCTCCAGTACACGGAGTTACCACAGCACCATTAATGTGAGATGACAGACAGCAGCCAACCGACCAATCAAAACCAACCAACCAATCAATCAATCGATCAATCAATCGGCCGTTCAATTCAACCAAGCAAGCATTCAATCAACCATTCAATAATTCAACCATCGGACCAAGCAAAATCACCACGATCACCCATGCCAGGGTATCTTGGTAGGCTCGTTGCAAGCCAGCACGCGACATCGCGCGCGAGGCCTGTGGAAAGCCCACTATCCCGCATATAGTTGAAACGAACCAGGCGCTCTGTGGCTCGACAGACGATGCAATGCGCCGCCGCAGCACAGCGGATTTGACTACACATGTTTTCGCAAAACACTTCAAGGTCGCTCGACTCGATTCAAAGCGGCTAAAAAAAAAAAGCACACACAGAGCGGTCAATCCACACACACACGGACGCCGCCGAAGGCCTTTGCTTCCGCTCGTACAAATTACTTTCATGAACAAACATATACCACGTAATAATAGTCGCGGAAGACGCCAGCAGACACACACACACGCACGCGCGCGCTCGCTTCTGACCTGGAGGATAGTCTCAGACGAGAGGTGGGTGAAGGGGCACCTGTTCCCGCTCGTCACGCACGGCGGCTCCGTCTCGAACAGCTGATACAACCAACTGATCACCGAGCTCGCCTGCATGCATGCGGTAAGAGGCGTCGCCGGGCGGCCGTGCAGCAGCAGAGTCAGAACCCCCCCCCCCCCCCCCAGAAAATTGAAAGAATAGACGTACTGCTGTAGTGGAGAGGCATAGGGGAGACCGTACCGCACAGTCAACTCAAGTCAGCACCCCCAGAAAAGAGACGAAAGAAACAGCTGCCGCCATCACCGCTCCGACACCGCCGACGAGGTCACCACTTTCGCCGCTAACTATATACAAGCTGCCACCGATACCACCACCCACCCCCCAACACGGGCGCCTCCCATGACTCGAGTAAAATTACGTTGCTACACGGCCGTCTGAAACATAGGGCGTTCAATGGATCATGCCTTACTGTGGAGTGGGGTGAAGCCGGAGTCCTGAAGCCGGAGATCCGCGCCGGCAATCTCGGGAAAATCTCCAAAAACTACAACGACGTACGTACGCGTAAAATTATTTTTCGATGCCCTCCAACCGGCGCATACGGATTGCAGTTGACAGCAGGAATTACATACCCTGGTACGCATCACCTGATAGTTGCAGCAGTGTTAATGCCCACCAGCGATCATTCTTAGCGACAGATGTGTACTACCGCAGTGGCTTGGGAGAGTACCAGCTCGTACATACCTGGTACCTGGCATCATATATTACTCTGGCTCATTTACAAGTTCTGCTGTGCCGCTACCAACTACTTTGCCTGGTATTGATGCAGTAGTACAGAGCGGAGGGTGCGGGGGTTGCTTCTCATTTATTGCCAGGAGGTACAGCGGCACGCGTCTTCCCGTGCGAACGCCGCGTGTAAAATAGACACCGCGAAATCCCCAACTTCCGGGTTAGGGAATACGGCACCTATTGGCACATGCATTGACACATCGGATTTGAATTTCGATTTTTTTTTTCGTTTTCACAGCTGATGCATTTTTATTGCTTTTATAAACCCATGAAACAGATTGAAACAGATATTAGATACCTGGTACCTGGTATATACCAGTACGCCTGTACTAGGTACGGCAAAGAAACAGAAAACACGAAGGAGATCGATCGTACAGAATGGAAATGGTCCGCGCCATTTAACCGTTTCAGTATATACTGCACGGCTTTACAGAAACCTAAACCTGAGCCTATTCCCAAAAGTTTCATCCTCACAACGGGAGTGCAGTCCTTTACCCTTTTACGACTGCAGTCTCGTTTCGGGGGCAAAGTACTCAGAATTTGAATGGTTTGTCCCCGAAAAGGGACTGCAGTCCCAAAAGGGTTCTAAACGGGCCAAGCTTTGATTATAATAGTTAATTATTGGAACACTGCTGCCGATGCTATTCGTACGTGTATATCATACTGCTGTGCGTACGACTGCTGCTTCGTACTGATGTGTCGAATGTTGTCGTATTGCTCCAAAAGAGATTTGAATATTGAATCACTGGAATAGTGCTGGGTCTGCTTCTGTACACTACGTACTGCTTGCTGTGTTGAAAGTCGTACTATTATACTATGAATAATACCATTTACCAGGTAAATAATACTCGGTACGAGGTATATATAAAAATAAGGAATGTCTGGTGTGGCAAGGGTGTGATAAAAGACACTTTAAAAAACAAATATTTCTCCTCTCGTACTTCGTCCCGGTTACACATCAAAATGTCACCTCGCACTCCTGGTTAGACATTAAAAATGTCGATACCAGGTCCCTTCCCCTAGATTATACCGCCTCATTACACACAAGTTCAAGGTCACCAGAGGTCCTCCCCTCCGTTCCGTGAAGACCCGAGACCCCCAGGGGCTCCGCCCCTCAAAAACGTTTTTTTTTCAACTATGAGATACGTTAGCTGTGAGTTCGACTGATTGAATAGTCAACACCCAGTTTTGCAAGCTGCGCAATACGTCTCGTCCATACCCCATTTTTTACTGAGTTTTACAAAAAACAAGAATATTATTTACAGCCAGGGCTATCTATCCCTCGGGAGGCAGAGCCGTGCGGTTGCGTAAGTGATTCAACACAGACAACATTCGCACACCAGGTATATCGTACGTACAGCAGTAGGAAGCTTCGGACGATGAGACTACCGCATTTGAACAGCTGCAACAAAATACGCGTAATTCGTAAAGCCACAGGTATATATATATACTTCCATGGCATCAGGTACACGAGTATACACCGCCCACCTCTATCGTGGGCAGCCATTTGTCGAAGCTCAGCTTCTGCATCCGAAGACGGCCCGACCCGTCCACCAGAGGGTGGCCCGGGTTCGAAACGTTTCTGTGGGTGCGGGGAAATTCCACCCGGGGAGGCTCGAAAGGGTGTCGCCGGCTGAAGGTTATCTCCAGGTCGTAGACGAGGCCCTCCCAGCTCGTGCCCTTCCCCCCAGGGATCGCCAGGGTCCACGTGAAGATGCTTCCATCCCTTGTCTGCACGTTGGCATCCTGCGAATGATATTGGTTGAACGAGATGTGTTGCTCACGAAGATGGAACATCGTCAATAGGTCGGGAACAGGCTGGGAGTCCCATGACAGTCTACTCGTGGAACACTGAAAAAGAGACAGCATGCCCGAGTGCCCGAGTTTCCGATGTATTTTTTACCAGGGACCTAGTAGATGTTACCCATGGCAGGTGTAAATTACATCATACGTTCGTACTGCTGTACGAGTATGCGCCACGCCTGTGCTGCGGCATATGCATGCATGCGTAAAAGGGGCTCGGAGCGAAGCAACGAAAAGCACAATGGCTTGCCGCAAAGTGGGAACTGCGCTGCCTGGGGGGTGCCGTAAGAAAAGACCGCCGACGGCATTGTTGTTGGGGGTCATGCGTGACACGAGAGAGCCGTGGGGTATATGATAGATGGATATCAGGAAGTACTTCGTACCAGGTACACGCTTCGGGCTGAGCGGCGCCTGGAACAAAAAAAACTTTCAAGCCGCATCCTCCGACTTCACCACCCAACAAATATTATCACCAAACGAATGCTCTGCATTACAGCAATGTGGCCAGCAGGGAGGGGATTGTCCGACAGCCAGACGGATGCCACGAGGGAGACAGGGCGGGCACAAAAGACAAAACAGCAGAGGGCGCACACACGCGTGCATCCGAGGCATCATCAGCTTCGTGAAATTGAAATTAACCTCGCTCGCACCTGGAATCTCCCGCTTTGTCGAACCTTCTCAAAGTCGCTCCTTAAAAGCGTCTCCATCGGCAAGGCTTCTTCGGCCAAGCAAGGGCGGAAGACAGCGAGTATGTGCGAGCCTGTGCCCTTCGCGGATGGAGCGAGCAGAGCACGCACCCTGCCCAGCAAACAGGATTAATATTGCGCCGAAGAGCTCCCGGGAATGTAAGGCAACCCAAGACATATGAAACCTTCGGAGATCTGTTGCTCCATACCAAAATGTAAGTCATTCCCATTGCTCCATACTCCATATGATATAGGTGTAATGCAATGGGAATGACTTGTAAGTCATTCCCATTGGTGTAATGTCATTCCCCCTGGGTGTGATGTTAGTCATTCCCAGTGCTCCCGGGTCGTGATCCCACGTCTCTCTGCGTTAGTAGAGTGTTGTTGCTTATGAACTACGGTTAGATTGTATGATAGCTCAGGCTGAGACAACAGTTCGATGACAAAACATATGGTATCCACACATGACTCATTCCTACATCCAATTTGGTACCTAGTACCTGGTATTGATTTTCTCTATTGATAGCGTTTTAGTGTTGACGCTTTAGTTCCATTGAGAATTACTAGGTATGTGTGTGCATGTGGGCGAGAGGGTTTCAATGGAAAATGCAGGTTTCGGGATAGAGGTGAACCGAAGCCGCACAAAAGCAGCCGTACTGCCAAGAGGGTGTACACACAGCAAAGTGCGTGCGTTCGAAATAAAAAGGATTGTGACTGCTGTATGAAGAACACCTCGAATGGCTTCGCGAGGTATCTCGAAAATGGCTCAAAATGATAAATTACGTCCAATCAAAGCCGAGGCTCGCTCACGGCGAAGCAAAACAGCAATATCGCCCCTGTACTTATTGATGGCATGTACTACGGATGCACAGCTGTTAAACACCTCGGGGGGCAGGTGGCAGGTGTACACATTGACGAAATGCGGCAGCAGCAAGAACAACAGATTGTATGCACACGCAGGAGCAGATTCACATACATACATAAAGGTATACCTGGGCCTGGGGAACACGTGCGGATTCACAGAGAAGTAGTACCGGTCGCCCCGGTGGTTCAAGTGGTTAACCTCGAATTCTACTTGTTTGAGTCCTGGGTTCGAGCCCCAGGTGGGTCGGACTTTGACTTTATTTGCAAAAATAAAAAAGGATTCAATTGTTGAGAGCGCCTTGCAGCGTGGGTAGGCACAATTCGATGCGAGTCGACGAGGGAAGAAAATAAATGCTGAAATCTTCTCGCGATAAAAATGAAGGCACGTACCGTAGCGGGAAGGGGAGAGAAGAGCCTGCTATGTGACCCCGGATCTGAGTTACGAGTTGGAAGGAGAGAGAGAAGAAGATGTGCGAAGATAATGAACGGGATGAGAAAAAAAAAAAAAAAAAAGTACCGTACAATATGCATCTTAGTCCGTATGGTATACTATAATTATATAGGGCTACGAGTAATACTGGTAAGAGGTTAACCAATCGCCTACCCAATACAAGCCTTATAACACTCTCCCCCCCTGGAACGGACCGGATAAACGGGTCGACGTGCCACCAACACACCGTTCAAGGTGTTTTGAGGGGGCGATCCAGAATTATTATTATTATGCTTGCCTTCCAACAATATAATAATATAGCGTAGATGCCATTCCAATGTAAGCCGAATATCCTTCCTTAAATCAGCAGTATTTCTCATACGCTTCTCTGCCAGCCGTTTCCCGATTTCCATTCCCCACATCATTTCATCATAGCTATATATATCCTATTCCTCATCAACGTTCCATCCCCAGGTCATCGGCCGCATTCCTCCGGCTTCTTCCTCCCTCCCCCTAGCGGCCTGGATGTCTCTCAGTGCTACATACAGTAGTTATTATTTTCAGACTCTTGACATGATATGAGGAAAAAATCATTTTTCTTTGAAAAGCGTTTTCATGGTGGACGTGAGATTTGAAGTCACGACCAACGGCCCATATACTGCCTATGACGCCAATTGTTGGGGTCTTACTTCGTTGGGCTAAAGGCAAAAGGCTAACCAATCGCCTACCCAAGCTAAGCCTTACAACACTCTCCCCCCCTGAAACGGATGGGATATACGGGTCGACGTGCCACCAACACGCGGTTCCATTTGTTTTTCGGGGGGGGGGAGGATCCAGATTCTAAACTATTTTTTTCGCTTCGAAACCCATTGTGATTTCACGCGAAGGGTCATGTCCTGCCGTCGACGCCACTTGTCAATATCAAGGATCGGGACAATTTGTATCCCTGGGCTGTTTTGCCCATAAGCTGGTACTCGTTGGTATTCACGTGTGTCGTTTGCTTAGAGATGGCATAAGAGCAGCTTTATTCGTTTCGTGCACGCGGAGACTGAGAGCCAAACTCGTACCTCGCAGGGAAAATAAGCAGGGTTTTTCGCGGGTCACGTGGTGTTCAAAATGCCACGGGTCGGGTCGGGTCGGATCAGGAAGGGTTCAAAATCTCACGGGTCGGGTCGGGTCGGGTCAAGAGGTTTTAAATCTCGTGGGTCGGGTCAGGTCGGGTCAAGATTTTTCTAATCTCACGGGTCGGGTCGGGTCAAGAGGTGATGAAAATCTCACAGGTTGGGTCAGGTTATGATCCACGAGAAGCGGTTCACTCGCGGGTCAGGTCAGCATGACCCGCGAGTTGTTTTCTTCTGACCCGCGGGTCAGACCCGCGCATTCGGATCGTGGATCCGGCACTTGAATCACTTCCCGCTCTCTTACCCAAAGGCCTCTCTCGCACCAATAGTCAATAATGCTCCTTTGGTATCATATTCAAACTTCAAAACACCGCTAAACTCATATACGCATGCCCGCATCCATCTATACCCATTACAGCCAAGTCATACATCGCTGCGGGGCACTAAAATGAACACTAAATTGTTTTGAAGTGCCGACCCACGGGCCAGATCCGCGGGTCGGACCTTCGGGTCAAGATAAATGGTCTCGCGGGTCAAGGTGACCCGACCCGCATGAAACCCGTGCCTCACGGGTCAATCGGAAGGTGGCGGGTCGGGTCGGGTCGGGTCGGGTCGGGTCGGGTCGGGTCGGGTCGGGTCGGGTCGGGTCGGGTCAGGAGGTTTTGAAATCTCGCGGGTCGGGTCGGGTCGGGTCGAGTCAGGAGATTTTCAAATCTCACGGGTCGGGTCGGGTCGGGTCAAGAGGCTTTCAAAATCTCGCGGGTCGGGTCGGCTCAAGTCAGCATACATCAATTTTTTCGCGGATCGGGTCAGGTCAGCTGACCCGACCCGACCCAACCCAGCCCGTGAGGTTTGACCTGATCCGCGAAAAGTCCTGAAAATAAGATACACCTCCCAAAGCTTGAACCCAGGTAATTACCAGGCTTCCCGCCTCATTCAAGACAGTATCATCATGATATATTACACTCGTACGGCATCCCCGGTGGCTTAGTAGTTAGTAGGTGGTCCACGTGCCTACTATTAAATAATACCAGGTATCAATTTCGTGAGTTCAAGTCCCACCGAGTGCATAGTCGTAGGACTTTTAGTTGCATAAGAATTGATTAGCGGAAGCGCGAGAGCGCGAGTTAGCTACATTCGATCAAAATCGACGAGCATTGGAATGCTGAACCCTATGCCCGAAAAGAAACGAAGGCACGTATCGGGGGAAGGAAGGGACGACACCTGTCACCACGGCTTGTCCCGAAGAAGACCGCTGAGGGTAAAAGCCCCCTACGGGTTAAGCTGGAAAGTGAAAGTGATGATTAAAAAAGAAAAAATGCAACACTAACTACTACGGCACTACACACGATACCAACAATATCAGCAAACATCAGTATCATACTACACGACGCACATACATACCAAAAATCGTAAGATACAATTGGACATCAAGTCTGTAAGTATTATCGTCTTGTCGACCCTGATAGCAAGCATCCAGGGGAGTCGCTGGCCAGTAGTCAATCGCGGGATAAAAGAGTGGACACTGCGCGAACGGTTATCACGCATATTGCAAAGTTGAATATCGTCCAATCGGTTGAACTCACAGCTGACGTGCATTTTCTAGATTCTCATAAAAAAATCAGTACGAGTCCGAGCACGTACGTATGTATAGTTCGGAACAACTTGGATATTTTAAACAAACAAACAAAAAACAATAAAGGCAGGCTCTCGATCGTCACCACACTGCTGTTGATGAAAGTTGCAGCGCCCACCGCCCGCATGTTCACGGCACGAGCACACGTGAGCCTCGCTTTCAGCCTCTTATCGTGCTCGAAAAGAATAAAGCTGCTCTTCTTCTATCTCTGAGCAATCAACACACGTGAGTACCAACGAGAACATATTCAATAGGCAAACCTTGCAAGGGATACGAAGTGTCCCGATTCTGAACTCAACATGAATACATACGTAATGAAAAGTGAACAACAGGTGAGTGACGGTAAACCCAAGATATGAATACATGTACCAGGATGTTGTTGGTGCTTCGCCGGGAGCGAGTCTCCGTATTTCATAGACGTAACTTTGAGCCGTTTTCGCGATACGTCGCGACGAGGTGCACTTTTCGGTCCGAAACTCCCTCATAGTGCTCGCCGACCCCTGCTCTGCCCACTCTGCCAAGGGTGGCCTCGGCCGTGCCCAAGCTGTGTCTCGCGGGAATTTGGTTTCTTGAGGATTTCATGCCCTTATCACAGGCTCGGTATACATCTTTTTTTACAGTCCCTGACCGAAAACCCCCTGGTTTTCCATCTAAGATACGCCTCCCAAATACTACAAATACGATCCGAATTACGTGAACCTAGGTAATTACCGGCCTTTCGGTATCATTCAAAGCAGTACCACCACACTATCCCACTCTGATGAGCCGCATATACATGCAGGAAGATTGGAAATTCATTGAAGCCCAACTTCCACGGACTGGAACATGAGTCGAAGACGCGGCTCCTCAAAACCCACTCCCACACCTCTGAACGGCAGGGTTACGAAGCCGGCAAAGGGCGCCAAAGAAGCAGAACTTAAGGAAGGCCTAACCGTAAGGGACAGGAATTAACCATCAACGAAGGTCATCTCTATACCACCCGCAACGGGGGTGGCGCGAGAAAGTGTCTACGGAAAAGCGAAGGTTACCACCAAAAGTGAGGCGGTCCTGTGCCCCAGTATGAGTAGTCAAAATTTACCCAGATCGCCCCCGACTCCCGAGCGGGGGAGATCGGCAGAATGAGGAAGGAATATAACACGGAATACGCCGTAAACCACCTAAACCCAGACCGAAAACTCCGAAAACGTGTCCCGTGCCACAAATGAGTGGCCCGATTACCCAGGCCAGCCCCGGCACTGAGCGGCGAGGTTCGGCAGGACGAAATACGCACAAACCATCCCCAACCTGGCCCAAGAAAAAAAACAGGAAGCGCTCAATAAAACCAAGTATGAAAAAAACCGAGCCCGAAACTCAGAAAACGTCGAACGTGAAAGACAACCCCCCGAAGCTCAAGAAAGCGGCAAGAAAAAGAACAAATCGAGTGCAACCGAGATGCGAAAACCAGGTATCCGCGGCTGCGCCTCGAGATTCATCTGCGCTACGCTGGACCCCCCGTGCGAACACGCTAGCCAAGTATATTTGTAGACACCAAGAGCCTCGTACGGCTCTCGTCGAAGTCGTGTAGCGCGCCGGAGAAAGAAAAGGCTAGATCGGTCTCGGGTCATCCAAAAATCGAACCAAGTATTCCCATTCGTCGTTGTAGTCACCCGAACCACCACAGACCGTCGTCGCCCTTGTACCAAAAGTGGGCCCCGTTGGGAAGCATGGTGTTTCAGGGTCGGCGAAGCCAATCGGCGTGCGATACGTAAAGCCATATCCGGGTGCCAGAAACCACTCGCCATTGCTCCGAGAAAGATCGCGTTGTTCCGCGCCTTTTCGCATCCACCGGTACAGGCGGTTGGTTTGGCGGTGCTGGTTCGGGGTGCCGGGACAGTGGCGTAAACTTCCGTGACGAGAGAGCTGAAGGTCCATTTCCCGTTCCCAGAACGGCCGGGAGAGTCCTGTCTTAGGCGTCTCGTACATCACCACGATAACGCCACCTCGACCTCGAACCGATTGGTGTCCGTTAATCTTTTCCACTTCGAGTCGTTGAAGAGGAATCGAAATGTCCTCTTGGGTGACGTGGTACGGGGGGGATTTCTTGGAGAAGTCGTCGAACACGTAATGCGTCAACCCCGCTGGCAAATACTTCGGCATGTCGCCACGTGGGGGTTGGCATAGAGCTTACAACGTTGAACCGATATGCGCCGGCGAGCATCAGCGCCGGGCATATCGGAAGGAAAATCCAAGTACAGGAGCTTCCCCGAGAGGAGACCCGTCCGGGGCGTCCGTCAACGAGCAGGGGCCAACTGCGAGGACTTTGTAGGGGTCCGTCCAGTTGAGTGAGAGTCTGGCCTTGAGGACCTTGGCGATCGTGTCAGGCTTCGCACCCTGTCGGATGGTGGCCACCACATTGTACACCCACGTCCAGCCGCTGACGGTGAATTTGGGGACTGGACGCCGTGCGTCGGAAAGGGCGGAGTTTCGGCGGTTCACGCTACCAACGGTGAGGGCGGGGTGTTCGCGGACGATATCGTAGGCACGCTGCTGGCGGTCCGTCGCTAAGTCGCAGTAGGCTAGGCGATCTCGAGCCAAACTCTAGTGGCCGGAAAATCCAGAAAATTGCAAGAGAGAGGCGTGGCAGCCGACCCATATGGACTTCGTTGGGAGCCGAACCCGTGGTGGCGTTGACAGAATTGTCGTACGCAAATTAAATTCGGCATGAGGGAGCTGTTCATCTCAGTTGTTTTTGGAGCTCGTTGACGACCATCGCCAGCAACTGTGCCATCGTGTGGTTTACACGTTCCACCCCACCGTTGACGTTTGGATGGTAGGAGCTGGTGGCAATTTTCCGAACCCCTAGAAGCTGATAAACGGCGTACGAAAGCTTGGAGCAGAACTGGAGACCGTTGTCCGAGAGGATGCTGCACGGGCCTCTCCAGAGGGGGATATGCTGGTTGATGAGAACGTTACTCGTGCCCTCAGCGGCGAACTCAGCCGCTGTGGCTGCGAACATGTCGGCTCGGCGGCTGAAACGATAAGAGAAAAACAAGATGTACCAAGTAGGTATTACCTCGAGGCGTGACCGGGAGAGGGCCGACGTAGTCGACGCTAAGGGCGATGCCGGGCCCGTCCGGCAAAGGCGTCGTGTTGGTGGGCCACCGGACCGTCTTCCGCGACGTTTTCCGTGCTTGGCACTCAAGCAGTTGCGCAACCACCACTGGGTGCAGATGCTCATACCGATCCAACAGCAGAAACGTTCGAGCATACGTAGGGTGCGCGCGGTTCCCAGGTGGCAGGACGCTGTGAAATGGCAAGCCTGCATGACCCAGGGGCGCATGAGCAGCGGCACATAAATGCGAATAGGCTCGTCGTTCAATAAACAGGCCGTACGACCCAACCGGCGTTGCGTGTCAGGCGCAAGGGGATGAAACGGTCGTCGGACGAGTAGGACGATGCCCGCGTCGGTGGTGTGTAATCGTCCTTTGTCAGCTACAGTAGCTCCTGAACCTCCGAAAAGGGAGAGCGCTGGTGAGAAGAGAAACACGACAAAAAGCCAGCGGGCAAAGCTTCCGGCCGGCCACGGGGTATGTAGCGCATGGCGGCGTTGTATGCGTACTGGGCTTGTTGTTCCCGAGCCTAGTCGGCGTGCGAATACCGCGCTGCGGGATCACCGAGTCGAAGTTCGGTAGCTGCGCCGAGGGCATCCAAGTCGGTGGTCGTTACGGGCGGCACGTCAGTTGGCGGCGGAAGCCGTAAAAGAGGAATCCCCACGGGCTCGGCGAGGTCGCGGTCGGACGGGATTGGTACCGTCCGGACTGATGAGACGACAGGAACAGGGGTCATAACGACGGCCGCGGGCATTCACGGCCGTTGGGCTCGTGGCGGGGTGATAGCACACTGGACGGATGGTCTAAGGCCCGGCCGGACCCGAAGCCATAACCAACAGCAGGCGGCGCCGTGCCGGCGGCAGCGGCAGTTCGTCGGCGCGTCCGGGTGGAGATGCGGCCTGAAGGCGGCAAGACAGTCAGAGGCGATGGGTTGCCAGGCGAGGAAAGGGCAGACGCGGCTGGACCAGTGATCACGGCGGAATCTTCTCCCTGTGGAAAGCTCGCCAGGAGAGGAGCGTGCTGGGCGACAGTCGTCGGTGCAGCGGGGGCTTCTGTAGAGCCCTTGTCGCTCCCTATAGGTCAGACAACAACCGAAGCGAAAGCGGTGTTGGCGGTGGGTGGAAAAACAAAACAAGCCAGGACGGCAATCGACGGTGACGGTGGAAGCAGATGTACAAGCGACGAATCTCCCCGAAGGAGCAGAAAGGTTGTCGATCCTCATACGTGGCCCGTGTGCGCGAAAATCGCGAAAATCGCGAAAATCCGAACAGGTAGAAGGCAAACCACCCAAGACGGCGCTTTCGAGGGCGGGGCACCAGCCCATTCAAGCCGACGCCGGGAGTCGGTGAAGAGCGAGTGCGAACCCGCGGGCTCGGATGAGGAAGATACCGCCGTGCTCGACCGGGGTGACGCTGCTACTGTAGATCCACTGCGGTCGTCTTCTGTTGCGGGTTTCGGTAAGCGGGATAAAAAACAGCCTTTGGCGCTGCCCATGCGGTACTCGAGTGTGTAATCGAACGCGGTGAGGACCTCGAGCCACCGCTGGACGCGTGCGGTGTGGTCGCCTACTTTGCCGGTGCTCTCGAGCGTTTTGTGGTCCGAAAGTATGCGAAACTTCGTGCCCAATAGATAACCTCGTCCTGCCGACGACGCCACTTGTTAAGTTCAGGGTCGGGACACTTTGTGTCCCTTGCGAGGTTTTCCCATTGAGCAGGCACTCGCAGGTACTCACGTGTGTTGATTTCTTAGAGGTAGAAGGAGAGCAGCTCTATTCATTTCGAGCGCGACGAGAGACTGAGAGCGAGGCTCGTTCCTTGCCGAAAACCCCTGGTTTTCCGTCAAATAGACGCCTCCCAAGCACTACAAATACGATCCCAATACCTGAACCCAGGTGAATACATTTCGGCATCATTCAAAGCGCGACCATAACATGGATGTATCTATACTCACTTAACTTGAGTCTGAGTGCTTATATTTACTTTTGGCGCGCAATATCATACGTAGTGTATTTGTTTTGGTTTATCAAAACCACCTGTCGTGTATTATTATTTGTTTTTGCCAAACTTTCGACCGAAATCGTCGTCCACTCTCCTTCTTCTTTCATACTTTTACGGGTGCACCTGTTCACAGCAGATGCTCCCAGCACCTGTCGGGGGTAAAAACAAGGTAACAATTTCCGAGAGAAAATACTTTAGATGTTTTGTGTACTCGAAGTCTTTGGGTTTATGGACTCCGGGGTACTGCGAGTACTCCAGGTGCTCGCAGTATTTTGGTACTATGTACGACTGCGGATGCTCTGAGTACCCCCCACAGTAGTGTCCGTCCTGATTCCTTATCCTAGAGAGATGCTGATTCTTCTGTGGTCACAGACTGTGAAGACAGAGAAAAAACAACTAAAAAGTAATCGCAAATGAATGGGTAGCGCAAGTGAAATGCAAACGTACCACGTGCTAGAACACAACAACACGACACTGTCGTTATGCACGTTTCATAATACTACAAAAAGGCAGACCGAGAAATAAGACCAAAAAGACTATAGAAGTACAAATAATCATGGAATGAACCAGAGCACAAGTTAAGCAAATATATCAAAAAGGCTGGTATATAGCAGAAAAACACACATTATCAAGAAGAGTGACATATTACTGCTGCGCGCGGACGAAGCAACACGAAGAATACAGCAGAAAAGTATGCATGCTCAAGAAGTGTAACATATTACTGCTGCAAGGACGGAGCAACACGAAGGAGAGTAAGAAACCGGCATACCAAGGACGGCACGGGGGGGGACATAAACCGAAGAGACGAACAAAGCCGAAAGCAATAAAGGAGATAACAGAGAAAAAGACAATCGTACTCAAGGCGATGATAGTAATATGGGTTCCCGTATCAGGGGTTCCCGTTTCGGTTACAAAAGCGATTCGGGGGCCTTGCCACACCCTCTTCCGTCTCCTTCCTACTCTCGTCAATGGCGGTGGCGGTGTCAAGGGTCAGTCCTGCCGCTGTCGCGCCCCCCCCGATCTCCCGCATGATTTGACTTTTGAGTTTACTTCAATGGAATTTCCATGGACGTAAAAACTAAATTTCTTCCATGGAAGTAAGGACCCGTTTCAAAGATGAAACATAAAATCCAATTTTGAAAAAGTAGAATCTAGTTTGATTTTCATCATTGGTCCAAACACGCACCATCAAATATTTGGATTCTGGGGTATATCAAACTTTGATTCGGACGATTAACAAAAGAAGGACCCTGTTATGGATGAACGCTTGATGGCATGTTGTATTGACTTACGAGAAGCTCTGAGCGGAAGGAGGACACCAGCTCGGCTCCTGGTCGTTGAGCCTACCCGGCAGGAAGCGAGTCCCCTCGAATTGAGGAGCAATCCGGTCGGAGAAGACCCTCCGGACCAAGAAGGAAGGACAAAGGGGAGCACGAGAGGCAGTCAAGCCGCCGGAGAGGAGGGGAATGCGCCAATACAGCTACGGAGGGCAGGGGTCACCTTGGCGCAACTGGGGACCGCTCCGCCAGCACCGGAAACTTCGACTTGTGCGTCAGATGGGGAAGGGGGGGAAAAGGGTGACTGAGAGAGGAAGACGAGCTAAACCACCGGGGCGAAGACGAGGGGCACGATTAGCCAGTGCCGGGAGAGGTACCGGCAGGGGCGGGGAACGCAGCGCCGGGGGAGGGGGCAGCGCTCCACCCCCGACGACCGGAAGTCGGGAGCCGCAGAGGCGAGGACGGGGAGGGAGAGCTCCCGCAGGGAAAGGCAGTTGGCCCGGCCGTCTGGAGGGGGAGCCGCCAGGTGGAAGGGTACGTGGGGGGGGCTGCCGAGACTCAGCGGGAAAGCGCGCGGCTGGGCGCCTACCTGGGCGGGAACCATGAACGCATAACATGCGGAATCTGCACCACAGCGGTTATCCAGGGACACCGCGTAGTAAGGCTACCGCGCGGGGACGGCAAACACGTCACCCACGCGAGATGCGTGCTGGTGGAGAGTAGGAGCGAGAGGGGTCGAAGGCAGACACAGGCGCCGCTTGTCTGCAGCGAGCGTGGGTGCGGGTCCCGCCACGGGAAGACGGGAGGCCCTCGATGCTGCCGTACAGGTCGATCCCTGTCTTCGAAACGAAGCCGTTGCCGTAAGGAGGGGGGGCGAAGAGGACGACGAGGGACACCGCCAAGGGCCCCACCAACCCTGGAACCAAGATAGTTTAGGGATGGCAGATCTCTTAGATAGAGTGTCCTTGACCGATCTCCAAAGGCGGTTGATCACGGTCGTCAAAGTGCAGCCGAAATCGGTAACTACTCACGCTGAGCTTATCACCCACTCGTCCGGTCTCGTCAACCACGCTTTGGGTGCGCACCGAGCGAACGGTGGCCCGATCATGCCGGACTCCCTCTTGCGTGCGTCCAAGCTGTGGGCATCCTCTCAGCCCTGCTGCACTCTCAGGACGGACGAATGAGTCGGACGGCGAGGTTCAAGTCTGCCGAACGCGGGGGCCCGACCACGATTCTCTCATGGCTTATGGAGTACGCCGAAGTCAAGACGAAACGTCTCCGGGGGTCGGCACGCAAAGCAACGGACGCGGCCAAGTCCGAGAGGACCGCACCAGTGTGCCGGCACCAAGGGGGGATTGCAGTGGCAGCGCGGAGTCTTATAGCAGAACCACGCGCGCCCGGCAATGAGGCTACATGGACAGTAGTGAAGGCGGAATCCCCATAAGAAGACCAAAACCCGGTTCAAGAAGCAGCGGCGGCAGCTAGGGTGGCAAGTGTGACCGAACCAGAGGAAGGGAGCGGCCCCACGTGGCGCCCGGAAGGGGAATTAAAACCTCAGATAGTTTTCGCGCTCGTCAACTCTCGCAACACACTCTTTAATAGTAGGAGCGGGAAGTGATGCCCCTACAGTCCATGATCAGGACCCAATTGGGCCGAGAACACTTTGGCGCTGGCATGGAAGCGTTCTGGAGGAGGATGGTAGATGAACCTGACGCCTTCCCGCCGGAGTTTTGGAAGCCCTTCCTGCAGTCAAACCCTACGGCCCCTGGGAGAGAAATGCCGCCCGGTTTGCGTGGGGATGACACGGAGGCGCCTTAAGACGGCAGGGGCTATGTGGGAGTGGGAACCGCGTATTGAGAAGCTCAATCTCGCAGCAAGACAGTATGGGGCTGGAGTGTCGGCAGGGGTGGGGCATGTAGCGTTAAGCGCCCGAATGAACCATGAGACAGGCATGTGGATCATCCAGACAGACGCGTCTAACGCGTTCAACCCGGTCCTCCGAGAGCCCATGCGCTTGCACGCCAGCGCATACGGGGTTCACGGCCAAGTGTTATGATGAGAGGCCTGTCTCAGTGTTCTTCCAGATGGACTCGGGAGAAAGGACCGAGCTCGAATGCTCCCCTGGGGTGCAACAATGAGACGCTACGGGACCGGATCTGTTCTACCAGCCGCTGCGGCTGGTGCTTACGAGAGTTCGGGAGGAGTATGAGTCGCAGGGTGTCAAGGCCTATGCATTCCTCGACGAACTCACTATCGCAGTCGACGAAATATCACCCGGGACGGTGGAAGTAGTGCCCTTCCTCGAGCCAGAGTTAACAGCGAGGGGCGTACACCTCAAACCGGGCAAGACGATTGCCTTGGTCCCGAAGGAAAACGTGCCCACGCCGGAAGATATATCACTTTTGACAGGAGTTCGTGTCGGCATTGCGGGCGAGGAAGGGATAAAAGTGGTTGGGGTACACGTCGGCAATGACGAGTTTGCGATAGAGAACTCCATAGGAATCGTTCAAGATTGGGAGGTAGAACAACTCGCGCAGATGCTGCCACGAATGCCAGATAAACAAGCAGCCAACCTGATCGTCACCGGCTCTATGGTGCAGCGAACGGAATATGCCGAGCGAGTGATGAGCCCAAACCTGTCCCTGCCAGCTTGCCGACGGACAGATAGTGGCGCAATGTGGATGCTCGGAAATCTTCTGGAGCTTCCTGGATCGGCGGAGGTATCGCCGTTCTTCTAAGAGGGGTGCATGGCGGAGCGGCTTGCACTGCTACCTCACCAACGTGCGCAGGGTAGCTTGTCAACGGAGGCCGGAGGGTTCGGAATGTCGTTGGCAAAAGCGAGAAGGATGTCCACATCGGTAGGGGGATTGGTGGCGACGCTACCCGCAGTCCTGGCGGACCTCTCCGGCAGTCTGGGGGGAAAGGTGCGGAGAAACCTACCAGGGTCAGAACTAGTGACCAGTATTCGGGACGGAGTGCGAAGCCTCCAAGACGACGGCGGGGTCACGCAAGAAGGGATACGCGAGGTAGTGCCACGGGGCTGGAGAGACAGGACTCTCCGACCTGAGGAGGCAAGGGCATTCCGGAATTCGGATCGAGAGGTGTTGGTAGCACACGACGCTGAGACCACCACAACCGCAAAGCCAAGGGAAGTTGGGTAAATAGATCAACCAGGTGCGGTACGACCGGTATATACGTCACATCTCTGGACGGCCTCCCCATCCATGTGCGCCCGCCGGAGAAGGTCAGCCCTGTCGGGTAGAGCGAGACCCGTGAATGCGCAAAGACCAGGCAACAGTGCCAGGCAGGACCAGGAGCTGCCGCGTGGTGACGAGCGAGGCCGGTGGACGCTCAACGCGTTATACCAGCCCATGAGTTCCTGTACGCAGGGCGGCGACGTTTGGGGATCGAGGAGCACTTGGCAGCAACGTGCCCCGCCTGTGGTGCAGCGGACGCCAACACGCGACATGCGCGTTTATGCTACCGCGCAGGCGCGCAGGTAAAACCACAACCAGCCGTTGGTCTACGCAACTTCTCGCTTCCTGAAGCGGATGTCCGTCCGCGACCAAGTGGAAAGCTGTGCGCCGTGCAACGACAACAGGGACCTACGTATGGGCATCGTTACCGAGAGGGGAGGCCTCCGAAACGCGTAGGCATCGAATGTCCGACACAAAAGCATATCTATCGACGTCGCCTACGTGGACCCCCAAGTGGTGGTTCACCTGCGTGGCGGACGTGCTTGACCGAGATAGACCAGCTGCTTCAACTTCTGAGGCGCGAAAGCACAATCGCAACAGCGCGTTTGACATGCGCCCTTCGACGAGCGCACCCATGAACTTGTCACCGTCGCGATGTCTACTCGTCCATCACTTTATTAGAGCCCTTCAGTGTCGTCGCCCTCACTCCGCCCATGAGCATAGGTCAGGTACATAACTCAGACGATAAAGGGTACGGCACAGGAAGAAGTGTTGGCAGAGGGGAACACGGCAGCAAACAGTTGCGGTTCCCCAACAATAATCTACCATGTGCACCTCCGTTGGGACATGGGACATCACATTTTCTAATA